>OX411308.1:1200000-1571088 GCA_948150685.1 Rhaphigaster nebulosa
AGTATATGTATGAAATATGGCAAAAAGCCTTCAAGATAAAAATGTATTATGATACTTATTTTTTTTACCAAAGTATTATTCTTTTCTATCTTTTTTTTATAATGATTCATGGATAATAAAAGTATTGTTCTATAAATAATAATTATATTATTTCATAACCTTCATCATATTTTAACGTTATACTCATTTAATGCACGGTTTCTTTGCTTTTTCATCCATTTCCTTTCGATATATTTCTACCGATAATTGGTGGATATCGATATAAAAAAATATAAAATCGATATATAAAACCATTAAAAAAAATCGAAAACGATAAATCCCCCGAGATATTGCAGTGTTATTGCTCATTTGAAGTATAATTAAATTGTCTACAAAGCTAATCTTTGTAATAAAAAAATAAAATAAACTAATCGGACTTGTATTAGCGAAGATGCAGCAAACAATTTTTTTATTGGACTTTTGTAAACACCAGATATTTTTTTAATATTACTGTTTATTAATTTATTTTTTTCTACTGATCCAAACATGATCATCATTTAGTATAATAATAATTACTAATTATGAGATATTTATGAGATATTTACATTACTAAATAAGCGTCAGATGCCGATCTGTATTATTGCAATATTAAATCCTTGCATAATCATATCAAATACCTAATCAGTCTGGAGATAAAGATAAAGATTTTATTTACAAATGTGACAGAATGATGTCACTATTAAAAAGATGCATTCCTGATCTGCTGTCTGTTTGTATTCCTCTAAAATAATTAATAAAGCTTAATATTAAAGAAATTACTGAGCTTTGATATTATATGTTACTTCATTTTGAATTAAATAAAGTCTACTATGAATACTTCAATCGAGAGCTTACAGCCATTTTCGCTTCGAGGAGGCACTGATGATTTAATGAACTCTTGAACGCCGTGGTTCTTGAAAAGCTGTTCATTCATTTTCGATTGAGTTGAGGTTGGAAAAGTGTAGTGTGGAAGAAAGAGTCTTTATAACATATTTATGAAGCCTATTCTTGGCTACTGTTGCAATATTTATGGCCAGCTTTATGCCAGTGGAGAATACCTTTCAGCTGAGGGAATTTTATGATTCCCTTCTTGTACTGAACAGGAACAACTTTCGTTAGTAGACTAATCATTTATTCAGCTGTTAATCGAACGTCGTCAATTAACTTCCCTTGATTGATGACTGTCTGAGTGATATAATACTTGATTACTCTTATAATAGGAGACTTTATTGGCAGCATTAAAGGTGCTGTGTAAAGAAGCTATTAATTAACAATCCAACTTAGATCACATTAATTTTATAGTGATTTTTATTATTAATTACTCCGCCATATAACATAGCGTAGCGTCTGGGAGGCCCAGGGGAAGAGGGGAATATGCGCCCCCTTAATATAACTTGAAATAAATTATAACGTTAAAAACTTTTAGCTTCTAATTGTAATATTTATAACTTTATTGCTTTTATTTCTTTATTGCTTTTACCGAATTCGATTCGTGCCTCCTAAAAGTTCGATGCACGATACACCTATCTATGGTCGTAAAGCTATGCATTGAAAAAATACACACTTTTAGAATACTACTATTCTTTTACATCTATAAATATACTAACTTAAAAAAAAAAATATATATATATATAAATCTTGTCTTTGACATATACGACTCTGTTCCTAAACATTTGTAATGAAATAAAAGTTTTAGGAATGAATAATTTATGAGAATGTTTGTTTAGTTGTTAAATCTTTGTTAAACATTTTTTTTTTTTTTAATTTAATCTCAATTTTCACTTCTTACAAGACTATTGACAATCAGTAGTGCCACATTAACCAAATAGGCCTCCCTAACTACTGTAATCGTATTACTTATTATACTATCGTACTATTAAGTATTACTAGTAGACCAAGCAATCTCCAATTTTGGCAATTTTTCAACCAAGAAGTAGACTGTGATACATGATTTTTCTAACAAAAAATCAAAAAAAGTAGCTAAAAAAAGTTAATGTTCAACTTTTTCAATTTTAAATAAAATAATTAGCCAGTAAAATGTAGATTTGTATTTTCCTGGCCAAGTTTAATTATATAGATACAAAACATTTGAAAACCAGAATAACATGTGTGCTGCACCAGAGTAATAGCTCCTGTAGTATTTGTTAAGAGAATCCAAGAAAAAAAATCTATTTTCCTAACGCGATGCTCGTTATTATGAAAACATTGAAAAAGTACCTTCCCCAGTACTTGTAAAACACGTTTGTGGACTGTAAGTTCTTAAGATTAATATCAATTTCCCGAAGCGTTAACTAATGTATTAAATTTGGAAAATAAAATTACCAATTTGGAAGTACCGCTACCAAAATTTCCAACTAAAATAGGCATACTTACTACTAAATTTGAAAAATATTAATATAAATAAAACAATAGTTTTAACTATTATGTTGTTTATTTTTGTTAATAATCCAAAGTTGTTCAGAAAATAAATTCTCTAATATCGAGGGCTCCCTTAAAGTGTACACTTAATTGAAGACAGCCCAGGCAATCAGCAAATTTTATGGATGTAAGAGCAGTTCCGAGCAGCTTAAATATTGTAATTCAGGGGAGATCTCTCCTCCAGCTCCTTTTTTAGTCACCTTCTCGTGTTGATATGGTCGTATAATGAAACGTGGAAGAAGAATTAAAGTATTAAAGAGTCTATATTTGATTTTCTATTGTTTGTTGGTGTATGTAATTTTTTTTGTTTGTATTAAATTTATTCCCATTTATAAACAGTTTGATTTTATTGTTTATAAAGTAATATTTTATGTTTTCTTTTTTGTTAAAACACAAAAAATGCTATTTGTTCTCAAAATTTAGTATAGGTCAGTTCCAACTCGAGTTTTGACTATGATCAAACTGTTTGGCGCATGCGCAATACAGTTTTTTCCTTTTCAAAACCTGAACCCGACAGTTTGATCATATTCAAAACTCTTGTTGGAACATACCTAATATTTTTTATTAATCACGTTTCATATTAAAATCAAAATCCACTAGCTGAGCCTTAACACTAACCCTCCACCTAACTCTCGGTCTACAACTTGGACGTTTCCTCGTCGATTCAGCGTTAATTAACTGAAAATCAGTTTTTGTGGATTTATCACACAGGCTAAGTCATTGTAAAGCAGGCTGTTTGCAAACAACTAGAAGGCTAATTGTATACAGCGTCATTTTTATTTGGACAATAAAGATTAATTTATGTCTTTTTAACAAGTTCATTGATACAGTAAAAATAACTTATTAATGAATTCTATATGATATTCACTTATATGTAAATTAGCTGTTTAATGAATCGACACAAATGTGTGTTCACGAGAGAATCATTGCATTCCACTGAGACCCCCCTACATCTCCCTGCCCATTCTAGAGCGCCCTCTGCTCAAGCCGTGCGGATTACGTCTGTTAGAATGAAGGCATCCTGATTTCTGTTGATCTACACAATCTCAAATAAATATTTTCTATTTCTTTTTACTACTATAAAATATTTGTATTTTTTCTTATATAAAACTTCAATTCAAGAAGGCGATTCAAGAAGGCCTTTTATTTATTGGTGAATATGTAATTATTACATTAAAAAATCTATAAAAACCTACATTAATAATCCTTAAATAAATAAATAAATTCGTTTTTATTAGCAAAAAGGATAACAAAAACATAAAGATGAAATGCATATAAATTAAATAAATGAATTATTATATTTTATTTACTTTCAGCAAACTGATTTTCCATGGCAGAATGAACATTCTATTGTGAACGAATAAATTTCCATTGCATAAACTGCAGAAAATTGCTCACTTAACTCAATTCTCGTTTGTCTGAATTCTTTTCAGAACATCTGACATAAAGACAGCGACCTTCTACTATAACAAAGCGAATTCATATTATTAAAACCTGACATTAACAAACAAAGCTTGCCATTATTCTATAATAGGACAGCTCTATGGGAATAACTCCAATTATAGAGGTTTCGTGGTTTCGATCTGTCGTAGTTATTAACTGCAAAAAATTACTATAAATAAAACAACTTAATTATATTTTTAATAAATGTTAAATGCATTATTAAATAATACTAGTATACCCGAGCGAGAACTCATTAGATATCAATCCTAATACATTAAAAGTATAAGCGATATTAGAGAAACATATTTATTCGTATAAACAATATAATATTACCAAAAAAGCTTATTTAACATACAGATTTGGTGAAGCTACATAGTTTGTACTGACTATGTTGAAGTTACAGTTCATACTTAATAATTAGCTTACCCCACTGGAAAACATCTCTTCAATTTAGCTACATACTACATTTCTACATGTAGTATTAATATTTAACCGTGCCCTTTAGGGTTGGACATGGGAAACAGTATATAATTTCCCACTCATTAATAGTTTTTGTAAACAGACTCAAATTGATATAAAGTTGCCATGATTACGGCACGTACGCAAGATGGCACAGGGCCTGTGCGGACCTATATCGTGTGTTATCTCGAAAACGGTAGGTTTTTAAGCTTTAAAACGCTGGACCAATACGCTCCACAGGAGCGTATACGATCTTGATGCCCGCGTCAAAATCTTTAAAACCCAACTTATCCCGTCTCGATCCGCCGACTCTCAGTCGTCAAAGTTTTGAAACCTTCCAGTTTTTTCATCACTTTTATTTAAGCCCTTGTAAGATTTTAATAATCAAAATCAGGATTCTTCACTTCTCCGTGAAATTCCCTTTCTTTTGATACCTCATACGTCAAAATCCATCGCTCCTGAGAGCCGGAAAAGGGATCTATACTACCGTAATAATATATAGTAGTGATAAGTATGAAATAAACGGTACTTGGGTATAATGCGTTCGGCCATATGTTCTATTACACTGTAACCTTTGTTATCAGTTTTGTTTTATTTATTTATATAATTGTGCATTCATAAGTTGATATTTTTATAAGATATAAATAAGATGATATTTTTCTTCTGTATTTTTTAGTCGTATTTTCTCCGAAAAAATTGACTATTGCAGTGAGACGAAGGCCGGGGCGGTGACCGGAGGGACTGCGTTTTCTATCCCGGTTTCTATACCCCTAGAGCACGATTATGGAAGATTTGGAGATGTCTCATATATATATTTTTTCCCCGATACATTTGAGCACCTCCAAGCCCCCCCCCCCCCCTTTGGGTCAAATGAGCTGAAATTCGGTATGTAGGACTTTCTTCTAAGCAGAACGATGCCATTAAACAATGGGTAAATTCCAGTCAAAATTTCGGTACGTTTACCTGAAATTTCGGCGTGTTTTTAAGTTTTGCGCATCTGTACAACTCCACCATATTAGTTTATAGGACTGAAATTTTGTATGTGAATTGAGTTGGTGTTGGGGAAGTATCTTTTGGGGGTCTCGACTTGGTTTCCCCAACCCCCCGAGTTTTTTGATCTTTTAAAATATTGAGTTAGGGAGCTCAAATCCTGTTGCACTGGAAAAGAAATTAAATTACCTAAAAAACAAAAGAAGTTTCATCGAAATCGGACCAGTATTTGCAAACTGGCTATTTCAATGCCTTTTTAGTCGTATTTTCTGATTTGTTTCTTACTTCTCCGTTTTTATAATATTTTTTTTAAAGTTAAAATACGACTTTCGTCAAAAATACAGTAATGCAATTTGGAAGTTTTGGGATTATGCCATCGTAGAAAAAAATGTAAGAAATAAATTTCTGTGAGAGTGGGGATGATATTTCCATCATATTAATAGCTAAATTTAAGTTACGGTGAAGCCCTGATCTCAAAAAGATCCGTTGGGGGTTTGCCGATCTTATAACTTTTGCCGATCGGTTGCTTTGTGCCAAGAACGTATAATTAATACCCATTTTATAATTTCTCGCTAAAAACTAGCAACAATGTAGCAATGACACCTTGTATGTAGGATATGAATCTCGAGTATTGCTGAATCTAATGAGACCTTCTCATTGGTGGTGGTTGTTAGTGAAATGAAGTGCATAGCTTCTACAGTTTATCAAAAACTCTGTAAAACTTTGTTATAGTGTGTTAACCACAACTATCGTGTTGCCATATAAGTTTGTTTTTTTTGTCGCTTTTCAACTATCTGAGATTATAATGCTGCCTTACCAGATATAGAATATTATTTTTCAAGTGAGAATTAAATAAAAACGTAAACAAATGTCCAAAATGAATGGTGAATTTGTGATAAGCGTCACACTCGTGATTTACTTATCAGTAGCTTCTTTTAAAAAGCAACGCCATCAAGAAGAAGAGTTCAGAGCGAAAACGAAAAACAACCCAGGTAGAGAGCCTACAATCATCAAGAAGAAGAGTTCAGAGCGAAAACGAAAAACAACCCAGGTAGAGAGTCAACAACATCACTCCTTCCTCTTCTTCCTTTCCTCAGCTTCTTCTGCATTATCCATGTCCTGAAACACGTGCCTCTAAAAAAGAATAACTTTTCCTGAAGAAGATGAAACCAGCAGCTACTCTCGCTTTTTCGTCCCTTGTGAAGAATCTGATAAGGATCACAATCTTCCAAACGAAGACTTGGATGTTGGATTGGTCATAAATATTACAGAACCTGTGCTCTGTGGCATAGAGGCTCCAACAAACGACAGAACTCTAAGCACTCCACAAAATCAACTACAAAGAGAATTTATGAAAGGAAAATACATCGCGTGGTGACCTACCTGATGAATTTTTGGAAGGGTTTCTTGGTTTATGGAACGTGTTTAAATATTTCCGAAGGTGATTAGGTGTGCAATACGAGGTAACTTTGTGACAAAAGTAAATTAAAATTTCCCCTTGGGATAAAAACAAGCCTAGATGTAGGGCTATTGTTAAAAAAATAGAAGAATGTGAAAAATAAATTATCTTCTGCACCAAAAATTATGAAATTGGAGATTGATAAATTATTTGCTACTTCTATAAATTTGTTTTATTGAAAACTAGTTTCGAATGTTATACATTCATCCTCAGTTCTAAAAACACACAAAAAATTCAAAAATAAGCAATTCAAAATATAGTTTGGTATTATTATACATATTAAATTAGATTAATATAAATAAGTATTATAAAACATTTATGAATTATGAATTTAATTAAGACAAGAAATCAAATACATGTTGGTACTTACCAAGGTTTAAATAGATTATATCAAACAGAAAAGTTTGTACTGGTGTCTTCTCGCATTGAACTAACAATGAATGAAAGGTATGTAGGATGTTCTTAGGTAAACGGTTTAAGGGTCAGGATTTTTCCAGTAATGCCGGTGAGTTATTGGTTTTTCTGTTATAGATGGGAATAAATTTAAGATTGGACTATTGGAGATATTTATTTGCTCATTTAAGCAAAAATCAAATTTATTGAAGTGGCAAATAATTTATCAGTGCCTAATTAGATTGATCCTTCTATACCATCATGCGGATGTTAACTAAAAATTATGAAAACCTCAAAAGTTGTCACAAATTTATCCCATCTTACAATAATAATTTTAATAATCACTATAAATAGCAAACAAAAATAGAAGATATGGTCGACCGCTTAGTACGTAAGCTCTAAATAAACTAAAGGTAAAATATTCAGAATACCGCAATGCCATCCTTATCAGGTGAGATCTGAAACTGAAATGGACGAATCATGTTTCCACTTTTAATTGGGTTTTATCCTCTTCCAACTGAAGAAGTAATTGTTTCGAATTGGAGAATTATTTGACCCAACTACTCATAAAGGAGGAAGCTGATTGTTCGTGGTTATTCAGATAAAATATCTTCGGCTGCAATCTGAACATCGACGATCATCCGATTTCACAGGTTTGAATCCCCAAGGCTACTAATTAAGTCGAATGGCGTTTATATTCTTCATTTTTTTCTTTTTTCTGTCGAGCCTTCATCGACTTCCTTTTACCATTGTTCATACATTATTAGCGTGTTCCTCTTCCTCTTCAAGGTGAAGGTCGGGAAAGCGGTAAGCTTTTGTTTATTTTATTTACCCTACCGGAAATTGTTTATTATTCTAATGAGACTATGTCATGTCATGTAACTTCACGGGAAAAACACATGTAACTGTTGCTTCATATGTCGAAATATGTGCTATTTTCTTTAACCTAATGTGACCGAAATTCGATGGCTTCGAAAAATTATATTTATCTTATTAAAATTTTTCAGAAAGTGTGTTCAAATGGCTAATAAAAGTTACTTACGTGTTAAGCGGTCGACATTATGTCTATAGGTTTCGGTTTTACGTGACCAGATATTTTCTGCGGGACATCTAGTTTATTGAGGGGTAGGAGGTGGAAGAAAAATGCATTTAATGCATTTTAATCTTTTTGTATTATTTTTTTTTAATTAAAAACTCTATTGATATTTACATATAATATTTATTTTTCCGTTTTGTATTTATCATTTGAGCGAAGTTACTGTAGAGCGTTGTCAAAATTGTATCACTTACCACATTTGTGAAGCATGCCATCGGTATGTAGACATGTCTTTGATACCATAATTCATAAAAAACCTCATACTCATTAGTAAACTATATAAATATGTAAATTTTTTCGCCTTTAAAAACCTGGAGCAGCAAACAATCGATAGTGGGTTAATAAATGAGGTCAAAAACTAACACTTTAATAGGTAATACATAGTTACTTTATGCTAACGTTTCGGCCCGAGTTTTACGCCATTATCAGGACTAAAAGAAAAAACAAAATAACAACATTGAAAGCGACAGAGGCAGTACCAGTAACAGTAAAAAATGATAAAAAGAGAAATTACAAGCAAGCTAAAAAAGTATGAAGTATAAAAAGAAAAAGATGACACTATGTAGTGTAAAAATTGAAAGCTTAAACTGAAAAGAGTGAAGGAAAGCTTATTAATTACATGAACCAATAAAGTACATAATACAAGTGACTAATGTAAAAACTAACAATGTAAAAATTAATTGAAATTAATATAATGTGTTATTAACACAGGGAATAGTAAAATATATGAAACGTATTTATTAAAAAGACAATGAAGATAGTATGAAGATTTGGGAATATGTAAAGTATATAGAGATAGTTGACATCCGCATGATGGTATAGAAGGATCAATCTGATTGGTCAGTTGACATCCGCATGATGGTATAGAAGGACCAATCTAATTAGGGATTGATAAATTATTTGCCACTTCTATAAATTTGTTTTATTGAAAACTAGTTCCGAATGTTATACATTCATCCTCAGTTCTAAAAACACACAAAAAATTCAAAAATAAGCAATTCAAAATATAGTTTACTATTATTATACATATTAAATTAGATTAATATAAATTAGTATTATAAAACATTTATGAATTATGAATTTAATTAAGACAAGAAATCAAATACATGTGGTACTCACCAAGGTTTAAATGAATTATATCAAACAGAAAAGTTTGTACTGGTTTCTTCTCGCATTGAAGTAAGATGTTTATAGGTAAACGGTTTAATCGTCCAGTAATGCCGGTGAGTAATTGGTTTTTCTGTTATAAATGGGAATAACTTTAAGATTGGACTATTGGAGATATTTATTTGATAATTTAAGCAAATATCTGGATTGGCTTTGAAGGATTTTATTATTTCAAGTGCTTCATATATATTTAATTTGAGACTGTTTTCAACGTGATGTATTAATTTAGCTCCTCTTTGATGAAATGATGATTATTTTCATTTAAATGAATTGCAAAGTTGGAATTATCTGTCTTATTATTATATGCACGTAAATGTTCCTTTAACCTCTGATTTAGCGCTCTTTCAGTTTTTCCCCTGTATTTGGCTGCACAATAATTATAATTTAGTTCGTATACTCCGCTTTTTTGGAAATGGTCTATTTTGTCTGTAGGAGAAGAAAAATATGAGGATAGGGTTTTTTTCTATTTTAAATGCAGGGTTTAATACTAGTTTTTGATTTCATTTTCGACTTAGGTGGATATAGGGCCGTAATATGGAATCAAAACATAATGTTTCGGGATGGGCCTATCTTCATGTCTTCTATATCTTCGGGGGAGGTTGTTGAGATATCGTTAATTGTCTTTTTTTGTATTTATTTTTTTAAAACGTGATTGATCGCTAAATCAGAGATCTTCATATTAGTTGTCTTTTTAATAAATAGGTTTCTTATATTTTACTTTTCTCTGTATTAATAACGCATTATATTAATTTCAATTAATTTTTACATTTTTAGTTTTTTCATTAGTCACTTGTATTATGTACTTTTTATTGTTTCATTAATAATATTTTAATTAATTAATTAATCCTAATTAATAATCTTTCATTAATAATTAATAATCTTTCCTTCACTCTTTCCACTTTACGCTTTCAATTTTTACAATATATGGTGCCATCTTTTTTTTTTTTTTTATACTTCTTACTTTTTTTAGCTTACTTGTAATTTCTGTTTTTATCATTTTTTAATGTTACTGGTACTGCCTCTGTCGTTTTCAATGTTATTTTATTTTTTATTTTAGTCCTGATGATGACCTAAAACTTAGGCCGATACGTTGGCACAAAATAAATAAATATTACTTATTAATATGTTAGTTTTTGACCGCACCCGCCGACCAATTTCTTCCTTAAGTGTATCTACGGTCAATCAAAACTCACTCCTTTGTGTGTAAATATATTACTATGGTAGATATTTTATAAGATATACTTAATGATATATTGTATTTCAATTTTTAACTATTAATAAAACTTTTATTATAAAATCCTACTATTTACGGAGGCTCTTGAACCATGGGTCCACCAGCACCCACCACATTTGGGAACGCTGTTTCCTTATATACTTTTGTCTTCTTACATTTCTGGGTACATTTAATTATATTATGGAATGGGAGAACATATTTTTTTTTTTAACATTGTTATGCTTTCACTATCACGCTCGCAGAAACGTTCTGCTTTTTTGACAAACCGTTACAGAAAGATTGAAAATGTTCTGATTTTGTCCTGTTTAAAGTATTCGAGAATCGCTAAAGAGAATTTTATAGAGCGATGTCTCCTCTGAGGGTCCTCTTGCGCGAAATATCTTGCGCAGGAGAGCTCCTGGATGCGGTACCCTTCCTCTGCCGTGCCTTATTGATTTTATGTCCTCTCCCGACCGTTAAGTTGGCAGCTACGGCCTCCCATCACCGCTCGTAATGTGCCAATCTGTTCCTCGTTTCCTTAACCCATGTCTTCACCATCTTCCTCCCTACCTGTCTTCCGGGAAGTGGGGAAGGAAGGGGGAGTCCTAACTGGATGGACCTCCTTCATAGTTATAGTTGTTTTAACCACTCATATCAAATACGATAGGGTTCATTCGCGGTATTTAGTGAACTAACTAAATTAACACTGACCTTTTACTATACCAAACATCCATATTTTCTTCAAAAAACATTAAAATAAATAAGAATGAACAGTAAATAAAATTCATTATATGGTGGTTGGGTTGCGTTGAAATAAAATGCACAGTAACGAAATATACTGTTTAATATGTACCGACGTTTCGGCTTAAGCTTTAGGCCTTCATCAGGGTTATATAATTCAAATGAGAAGAATAAATGTAGTGGAATTATTTGGGGGATATAAAATAAAATAAAAAAAAATAGAATACATAAAAATATTAGTATAAAATATAGAAGTTTGATACATAAGAAAAATAGTACAGATTTAATTTAATAGTTAATAACGTTAATATTATATATATTATCTTTATATATTATCTTACTTATATCTAGAGGCGGTTTTTCGTGCAGTAAAAAAAATCAAAATATGCAAAACCATGTATATAACGCCTTAATCATGCAAGAATATTTTTATTTTTTTTGAATTTATAATATTAATAAATGGAAAGATTATCTAACCTTGTGTTAGAATTACAATTACCCTAAAATGTACAATTTTATTTTAACTCCAAAATAGCTAATTTCCACGTGCAATAATAAAATTTTAATATTTTAATAAATGGTGAGTCGGATAGATAATTGGTTTTAAAGGCGTTACACAGATTTAGCACGCTCACAATTAAAATTAATTATAAATACTATTAATATTAATTAAAAAATATTTATATTTTAAATTGTAATACTTTCACTAAAAAAATACTTGCCTTTACGAAGGAGATCTTATTGATTTTAGACAGATTCTAACAGACAGGCGTACTATTTTAAGAGCCTCAGTTTCCAACGAAGGGATTTCATAAATTTTTGTATGTCAATATAATCCTTTTTTTACTGATTTAATTTAATTTGATTTAAGGACTGAAGGAGAAAGCGAAAACTAATGTGATGGTATGCTAAACGGTAAACGTCCTTTAATTTCACGGATGGCGACATTGCGTGTTTAGAATCAATAATGTCCATTTCGCCGAGCTATCTTTATATATTGATGTTTTCACGCATTTCAGACATTCTTATATACTAAACAGTCTCTTTTAAAGCTTTCAGTATAATATAATATAATTTATCTAATGAAGTTTACTAATTTAAATAAGAGTTCACGGCTGGGGAGTGGGGATCATAAATAATATTATAATATAGATAAACGTAGAGACGAAATTATATATATATATATATATATATATATATATATATATATATATATATATATATATATATATATATATATATATATATATATATATATATATATATGGCCGATTTAGGTTAGATTTCGCACCACAGCCACAGGTAACTCCAGGTTGATCCTCGGAACTCGAAATACATACCAACTAAAGGTTTCATACGCCCATAATTCGAAAATTTATGAAGATGGAGGAAAAATATAAAATATTATTGAATGATCATATTATATTATACCAAAACCTTTTTTAAAAAATTAACAATAATAATAAATTCAATATGAATAATTTTGTTTTTAGTATATAGTTATTTGGTAATCATAGCAAATCATAGTTTTTTAAATTTCATATAGTATCTTAGTATTTTCGAATTAATCGACAATATTAATTATCTTTTACCAATATTTCAATTAAAATGTATGATACCTGTAATTAAAATTAACTGAAAAAATAAAAATATTTTATTATTGCGATGCCTTCACGGAAAGGGTGCTTGCCTATATAATGGAGACCTTATTGATTTTAGCTAGACCAGACTCCATAATCGTTATGTCATTTTAACATTATAATTCCTTTCATATTATATTTTGGTACTACTTTAATGTTCAAAATTTCGTTTAATAAAATTTTTATTCCAGATTTGTTTTGTTTTTTTGTTGATTGAGTAATTGATTATTCCACAAAATCACAATTTTATGCTTCATTACTTACTTTTTTTCTTGCACTTCATAACTTAATGTAAATTTACTTAGTTACATTAAAAAATAAATTATTATTTTCAAAATTAAATATCAGCTATGTTCATTGAGTAATTTTTAATCTGCAAATCAATTTGAAATCACTGCGAACAGTAGTGGCTTCTGGTCAACTAAATTATTTTAGCTAATTTATTTAATTGATTGTATTATTGTATTTATTTTATTCTAAAAAGATTCGCATCATCTAATAGAAGGTAGCCATTTTGAAGTTGATTCGATTGGGCAGAACTTAACCCACACATTTCTTGCGACCAATTGCAAAGCAACTAGCCTGCTTCAATATGTCGTAGATGTTGGTCCAATATATCTCTATGTTATAATATCATAATGATTATAGAAATAATATCTGATTATTTTATTAAAGGGCAAAATATAACTTCCAGTTGTAATCTACTTCTTTATTCCTTTTACGTTTCGGGAAAATATTTCCTCATCATCAGAACTTTCTCCACTAAAATTAAAAATTATTACATCTATCAACATTTCATAATTTACACATTTTCCAATTTAACATAAACATAAGCCGTATTAATTGTTTAATGTTATCTATAATTTAATAATACCTCTACTATTTATTCCTTTCCCATTGTCCATATTTAAAATGACTACATTTATTTTTTTTCACATGGGGTGGGGGGTGGTTTCAATTATTCTGGTTCACCATTCCTTAAAAATGGATCGGTCTCATCCATAGTTTTTGATTTTTATTTTATTTTTACTTCCTTGTACGAAGTAAAGGAAGTATTGTAATCGCGGTTTTCAGAATTCAACTGAAACATCCATTGGACCATCTCTGAATCCATTTTTACTAGTTTCGTCGTGACGTCTGTAGATATGTTCGTATGTGCGTATCTCGCATAACTCAAGCCGTAGAAAGCCAAAATTTTGTATTTAGGATTGTTGTAAAATCTAGTTGTGAACCTCCTTTCTTTGTAACTACATGATTACCGAAAATGGTACTTTACTTGAAGGTCATTATTGATTCCCATCAAAAATTATATTAAAATACTATGCAAAACTTCTCAAATTTAGTATTTATAACTTATATATTGATATAAATAATATAATAAATTTTGGTTAACATTGGCAGACCGGAAGTGGTACTTTACTTAAAGGTCATATTAGAATTTCATCAAAAATTATATTAAAATATAATGTAAAACATCTCAAATTTGATTAATAGGACTTTTATATCAATATGAATGTATTTACTATATTTTGGTTAAAATTGGTGAGCCGAAAACGGTACTTTACTTGAAGGTCATAATAAGCTTACATCAAAAATTATATTTAAATTAAATACATAAATCAAATGTTTCGGTGATAAAGGTTACAAACGCGATTTTTGTTTTCCACTTCAATTAAACATTCTTATTACTTGTTTTAAGTGTTAACATTGAGTGTACAATGCTGGTTTTCTTCCCCATTTGTGAGAAGAACAAATCTGCAGCAGGAGGGTAAGATATAAGGGTTCTTCCGTCTAAAATGTCGAAACTGTGGATTTTCAACGCTTTATCTAGTGACATTGACAGTTCTAATGTTGTCACGGAACACCAAGAAATCTCTTCGGAACTAGTTACCTACTGAAGGAAAACGACATATAATAACGGATGAGACCTCCAGAAACAAGAGCTTGTATGTGTCACTAGATGGATGTCGCGACGCTTAGTGTCGTTTTTGAGATACTGCAATATTCGGAAACTAGTGATCAAATTCATGGTGGATTTTTGAGCCAACGATTTATATTTTAATAGGCGTACAAGGAAGTCATGTGTTGTCCACATCAGACAGTTTTCATTCTGTAATAGATCATATATATTTTACGTTATTAAAGGGAAAATAAGTATTACTTTAAAAAAAAAAATTGAGCTTGTTGCTGATTCGGTTTATTTAGTTTTATATATCCAGTTCAAATTTCTTTGTAAATATATCGATATCAGTATTACGGAATGTTGATTAGTATACTGGTCATCCGGAACTCTAGAAGTGTTGGACAGCCTCCCGGGAAGAAGAAGAGGAAGGACGGGAAGGCTAGAAAGTGGTTGAGGACACTTTCTCCATAACATGTGCCGTTGCGGGCAGTACCTAATCTGGTCTACGTGTGCCAGTTCTGTTCCAACAGGTCAGGTCTCTGATCTCCAAGATTGTTCCAACAAATCCCACAACTTTACAAGCTCATTTCAATTATATTATCAGAGCGCATGCTCCGCACATTATAAACGTTTTAAACATGAAAGTAAACAGACTACCTAAATTCTCAGCTATAGAATCTGCTAAAAACAATGTCTTTTGGATCCATGATTTAAAACAGTTAAAAATTAGATTCAATATGGAAGAGCAGATCAATATAGATAATATTGATAACCTAAAAGATTTATTTTTACAGTTCAGAAATAATTTACAAAAATCCTTCAAAAATAGCATATTTGAAAAAGCGAATAATTCAACGAAATACTTATTGTATAAACAATTATCTTATAATTTAGACGTGAGTCATTTTTCTTGTATTAAAAGTATATAACTGATATTAAATGAATTTTCAAAGCCAGAGGAA
Organism: Rhaphigaster nebulosa; assembly: GCA_948150685.1. NCBI lineage: Eukaryota > Metazoa > Arthropoda > Insecta > Hemiptera > Pentatomidae > Rhaphigaster > Rhaphigaster nebulosa. The sequence goes on from OX411308.1 coordinate 1,215,903, forward strand.
AACTAGATTTAAATTATAAAATATATAAAGAAGATGAAACCCAAAGGTGCTCTCTATCTAATACCAATGAAATAGAAAATACTTTGCACTTCATAGCCTCGTATCCAATATTATCAGAATTCGCAGAGGTTGTTTTAATAAGGATCAATTAAAGGATGACCAATTAATAGAATATTTAAATAGCAGAGACTGGCTAAGTTTAATTAAGTACTACAAAATCGGATGGAAATATAGATCTGAACTTATTAAGGAATTTAATTATTGGATTATGTAAAGGTGCATTTATTTTTATATATAATTGTGTTTTTATTTTTAGGTTTTTTATTGTTTTGTTAAGAGGTATACTTGTTATTACATGGAAGATTGTATTTGTTTTATTATATATATATATATATATATATATATATATATATATATATATATATATATATATTTTTTTTTTGAGCATTATAATAGAAAAAGATGATTATTTTATTATTTTTTATTAGTTATCTAAGATTAATAACTTATAAAGTGGGATTAAGGCCAACTCCGGGCTAACGGTCAACTTGAATAATAATAATTTTTGGAATTGTAATTGAAATTATTTATATATAATAATTAATAAACATTATTTATTCTAATCTATTCTACTCCGCAATTCACATTTTGGCATTACATCAATAGCTATATCCATAATAATATGGTTATCATCTATAGTAATTTATAAGTTTAGTTGCTACTTACTTTACCAGAATAGAAGAAAGATATAATGGAGGTGAGAAGTTCAACACAAGGGTTGGACCGTAGTTAAGATGTTTAGCATGCTATAATATATTGTTAGCACGCTATTTGTGCTATTGGTCGAGTTTCATCAATCGGATATGGCAGAAAAAAATGTCCAATAGCAGGCTCAGTGTAGCATACTTGATTGTATGCTATTGGCTGTGTCATTCTACCAAATGGCTGCCATATTGTTTTGTCAGCTCATAGGTTTCAAATTACGGTTAGAAATATGTATTTGTAAAAGCGGTTAAGTACTTGTTTACTTATTTCAGTCAAATTAAAACCGTGTTATTTCGTGTTACTTCAATGGAAAAGCAGGAGAACAGAATAAGAAACAAGGATAGCAAGATGGGCAAATGAAGACTTCTATTTTTATAAAGAGTATAGAAAATAAAAACAAATTTGAATAAAACAAAATTACACTATGTTACCACAGAGAGCGCTACTATATCTATTTAGTAAGATACGATAGTACTTATACTGGACCCTTCAAAATCCTCAATTGAGCATATTTATAATATAACATATCGAAGTCGTTTTTTGAAAAAGGCTTAAGCGCCAAAAATGCCTCCTCTATCGATTCCCGATCACGATATATCGAGAAAAAAAAATTGAAAATGGTCAAAAAATCGAATATTGATAATGTCAGCACAAAATACTAACGACTCTCAGTCGTCACTCTGGCCTTTACCAGTGCTAGAATCCTTTAAAATATATTGTAATTATAAAGGTTTTGCCAGATTAATAAAATCCTACTGTATACAATAAAGTATAAAATTTAAAAAAAAATGTATTGTTATTTGGGGAAAAATCGTTTCATATGTTTCCTGTAAAGTTTGCTAAATGGTGCTTACGCTTTTTCCAAAATAACGATATGATCATAAAGAGTATAAAGATAATAGAAATAATACAATATAGTATCCATTTATACTATTAATAATATAGTATCCATTTATACTATAAATAATATAGTATCCATTATCTTATAGTGTATACAAACACTTGTATATTAGTTGACATCCGCATGATGGTATAGAAGGATCAATCCCTAACTTGTGCATGAATTAAAAATCAAAATATTGTGGCAGTAACAAAAAAAAAATTACGTATAATTAATTATTTAAAAAAAAAAACTAGAATTATAACCCAACCTGTCCTACGAGAGGGAATGTTTCTGCCTATCTATTTACAGAAATTGATGGGTTGGTAGTAAAGTTGACGTCCATGAATATTGAAACTTAGTGAACCTAATCGGGTCCATTCTACCCCTAAAAAAACTCAAGTCTCTTCTGACACTGCATTAATTTACTTTCCATGTTTTACACGCATTTATTCAAGGAGCTTCCAGTATGTTATGATGCACAGATGCATCGGACAAAATGTACTGATGAGCTCATAAATTGTTTCAAAACATTCACGAGATCTCATTAAATAATTTGAGCCATCAAAATTGAAAATCGGTGGTTTAAAACTCAAAAAATTGTTACATACCAACAAACGGACTGACTAAACATATTACCCTTCTTCTGGAAAAAAAATATTTTTCAAGGTATTGGAAACAAAATATATCACTATTAGTAAATAGATTATTTGCCCGAAATATTTTACTAATTTTATAGTTGCTGAGAAAAAAAATTGTTTAGCTTTAATTTATTTTTAATAAAAACCTCTAACTTTCATTGTATTCAGAAATTGAATACGTTTGAGTTTCTGATATTTAACATAAAATAACACATGACGTACGCATGATGGTGCAGAAGGATCAATCTAATTAGGGATTGATAAATTATTTGCCACTTCTATAAATTTGTTTTTATTGAAAACTAGGGCACAACTATAGACTAGGGGCGCGTTATCACTTGTTCATTCCGAGGTCACCCAAATTTTGCCGGACTAGCACACTCTGGCGTCATTTGTGCTAACTAACTGCTTTGCATTCAATTGTAACATTCGTATTCATTGGAATTATTAAAATTGTTCCTGCTTTAATTAGATATTATTTAAAATTACTAGTGCTGTCGACTTCCGCTCATTAGGTTCGCCCAAGAAGTAAACAAAACACCAACGGATCCTTTTCAGTTGAGGTCGGGGCCTTACCGTAATTATAATATCACTCCTTTAAATTATTATTACAAGTTCCTCCGATCACCGGAAGTTGGCAGCACTAGTAATTTTATATAATATCTGATTAAAGCAGGAACGATTTTAATAATTCCAATGAATACGAATGTTACAATTGAATGCAAAGCAGTTAGTTAGCACAAATGACGCTAGAGTGTGCTAGTCCGACAACGTTCGGGTGACCTCGGAATGAACAAGTGATAACGCGACCCTAGTATATAGTTGTACCAATACTAGTTTCAAATGTTATACATTCCTACTACTTTCAAAATACATTTCTACTGCTTTCATACCTTATACATACAAATATGTATAAGTAGTTGAATTTTAATTTAAAATATATATATAATATAATAAATTTTAATTTAAAAAAAAAAAAAATATATATATATATATATATATATATATATATATATATATATATATATATATATTTATATAGGAATTCCAGTTTTTAGAACTGAAGATGAATGTATAACATTTGAAAGTAGTTTTCATTAAAAAAAAATATTTATCAATCTAACAAAATAAACTATTAAACCTCCATCTCTTCACAAAATAGCTTTTATTTAGGTAGTTTATAAAGGTGTGAAATTTTGTCAGTTTTTCCGTCCGGAATAGACATCTCAAAATTTCCCCTTCTACATTTGTATTAAACTGTTGAAAGTGTACATCTTAATCCATAATTCCATTGTGATTAAGATGGTATTAAGATTATTTTTGTGTGGCTCATAGATCGGGATTGACAAGATCTTTTCTAAAAACAAATTGGGTTTTCAACCGCTGAGCGCTGTAGTCTGGTGATGTAACAATTTAAATAATTATTCATAATTTTCAACAAACTCTTATCCTATTAGGATGTTTATGTATAGCTTGGATAAAAAAATATTCCTCATCAATACAAAGTATCTTTTTGCGGTCAATAGACTCTGATATCGCAACGGCATCATCGTTCCATCTGACTGCATTTAGAATGTTTGTGTCGAAATCGTAAATACTCAACACACCATTATATAACCGTTGATAAAAAACAAAACACATTACACCCGACCAACTAATTAATCCAAGATTCTTTTCATGGCTTGTTTTTGTATTGAGTTATTTGATATTCTGCTTCTTAAACTCTTTCTCTGCTAAGGGCATGGAAGAAGATTTATCTAACTATTAGTAGCAGGGATTGAAATTAAGAACTATTTTTTTTTTAAGGAAAAAAACATCAAATAATGACCAAATTTTTATTTATATAATTTAAAAATCATTCTTTGATTTTTGTCAATAAATAACTCTGATTTATTATTTATTAATAATAATGATTTATTTACTTATTATTATAAATTAATTATTAATTATTAATTATTAAACAACGACAATAATGAAGAACAATGATGCAATAATTAATAAAAAATAATTATTTAATATTTATTTAATAATAAATTATTAATTTATTATTTTTTAGCGTTATTTTTCTGCTCGAAATAAAACTCAAAAACGTTTTTACTTGCTTAAAATTTCATTAAGGTTCCATTTTAATCAGCGTGAAAAAAATTAATAAAAACCGGTCATTTAACCACTTTTTAACTAATACGATATGCTGAAAAATAAACAATAAAAATTAGATTGAAAATCACCTCATAATAATTATTGTTGCGTAAAAAAAAATTTAAATAAAAAATAACTCTTATTTTTTATCGTTATTTTTTCTACTCGAATTAAAACTCAAAACGTTTTAACTTGCTTAAAATTCCATTATGGTTCCATTTTAATCAGCGTAAAAAAAAAAAAAATAAAGTACTAAAAGACGGTAATTTAACCATTTTTTTTTACTAATACGATGTGCTGAAAAATAAACTATGGACAAAGCAAATATATAACCTTATAATTAACATTTTTATGTTTTCTGCCAATTGGATCTTTTATCCTTAGTTATTGTTCCAAAGTATTCATACAAATGATTATTTATATGTTCCTTTATTTAGTCTTACTTAAATACTCTCCTCAATTCCATTTTTTTTTTTCATTTTATCTTGATTTATCAGTTGAGGTTCTAAATTTACCAAAACGGGACATGAAAAAAATAACATTTACGTGCTTTCGAATATAGTTCAGAATATCGCAATAGCAAGTGCGAAAATATTCTGATCATTTGTATGAATATAAGAAAACAACTTGTTTTAATATATTTTTAAACAAAAACTATGGATTAAAGATCAAATTGGATGGAAAAATTTTATTTTTCCTATTTTATTTTTATTTTATTTTATTTTATTTTATTTAAAATAAATTTTATTTTATTTTATTATTTTTTTAAATTTTAAAAGCAAAGCTTTATATTTGGTTTGTCAGTCATTTATTTCTCATCATATCGTATTAGTATAAAAGTGGTTAATTTTTTTTTTTTTTTCACACTGAATAAAATGGAACCACTTCAATTCGCTAGCTATAATTTAGGCAAGTTATAGCGCTTTGAAATAATACGATAATAATAAAATAGATAAATAGAGTTATTTCAGACCTAGAAAAAATGCTCTAAAAGTGATAGTTATTTTTTAACTATAAATAAATAATCAGTTAATGGCACTTGACTTTTAATTCAAGCAAACATAAGTCATAAATTAAGAATTAATTTTTTAACAAAATAAATAATTGTTAACGATTTATTTTAGCTTTTATTTTAAAATCATGAACGATTTTTGTTTTTAAAAAATGATTGTAATATTTTGATTTGGCCAAAAAATGAATTCTCAAATTCAACCCCTGATTACTAACCCTAAAGAGTGGAGAAGGCCATCATTTATGTTTTACGTCGCAAAATAAATTACGATCTTCTCAGCTGGAATCTGACTCACTCCGCTTTTAGTTAGAGTGAGCCGGAGAACAACTAGAACTCAGTGGACCAAAATTAATTTAAAAATAATGGTGATTTATACGAGAGTGCTTTAATGGCTCTACTGGTGTTGTTTTTGGTAATGGCCAACTTTTCCCCAGTTGTGTTAAAACAACAACAGTATAGCCACGAACTGAAGAGAATGGTTTCATCTTGATAAGGAGGCAGCCGAGTGTAACGGTGTCAGACTGAGGGCATGTTCAACCTGGGTCTGCAACAACACTACGGGCTGGATATCGTCAACATCTGTCTCGATCAAGTTGCTTCCTCTTGAGTATGGATCGATTTTCTATATATTAAGATATAATTATGGTGTAGACAAACACTAAATGTGTTTAAAGTATCTAAAATCGTACAATGACCATATTTGTGGGTCACGGAGCGGCCAAAAGCTATTAGTTTAGATTCAAACCAATTAACAAGAAAAATATCTGATGTGGGCAACACATGACTTCCTTGTACGCCTATCAAATTATAAATCCGTAGCTCAAAAAGTGATACTGATTACGGGGTAATAGTTTCCGAAGGTTGCAGTAAAAACGACATTCGTCGTCCCGATATCCATCTATTGAAACACACACTCTTGTTACTGGAGGTCTCATTCCGTTATTACATGTCGTTTTCCTTCAGTAGGTAACTAGTTTCCAAGATATTTCTTCATGTTCCATCACAACAATAAAACTAGATAAAGCATTAGAAATCTACAGTTTCGATATTTTAAGCGGAAAAACCTACTTAACTAATATCTTATTCTCATGCTGCAGACTTGTTGATCTCATAAATGGGAGGAAAACTAGTATTTTACACTCAATTTTAACACTTAAAACGAGTAATAAAAATGTTTAATTGGATTGGAAACCAAATTGCGTTTGTAACCTTTATTACCGAAACATATGATTTCTCTTTTAATTTAAATATAATTTTTGATGTAAGCTTATTATGACCTTCAGGTAAAGTACCCTTTACTCACGAATCTTAACCAAAATCTAGTAAATACATTTATATCGATATAAAAGTCCAATTTACCAAATTTGAGATGTTTTACATAATATTTTAATATAATTTTTGATGAAAGTCTAATATGATCTTCAAGTTAAGTACCGCTTCCGGTTTTCCCATTTAGACCAACATTTAGTATGTTATTTAAATCAATATATAAGTTACAAATACCAAATTTGAGAAGTTTTTCAAAGTATTTTAATATAATATTTTATGGAAATCAATTATGACCTTCAAGTAAAGTACCACTTCCGGCGATCAAGTGGTAACTAAAAAGGGAGGTTCACAACTAGATTTTACAGCAATCCTAAATACAAAATTTCAACTTTCTATGGCTAACTGTTTTTGAGTTATGCGTAATACGAACGTACGTACAGACGTCACGACAAAACTAGTCAAAATGGATTCAGGGATGGTCAAAATGGATATTTCCGTCTAAATCTGAAAACCGAAAATTTTCGCGATTACAATACTTGCTTTACTGCGTACAAGGAAGTAAAAGAGAAATGGGAGCATGGACTACTTCACTAAACACAATTACATTTAAACCTTATTATAATGTGCCTATTAAAAATTTCGCTTAAAATAAGTGGGCATAATGTTTTTACTATTGTTCAAATTTAAGTTTTGTTTACTGTTTCAAAATAACCATTCACTGTTGACAGATATATACCTGATTTCTAAAATTCTCATTGTTACATTCTTATGTATGTTATTATATTTTGGTTGCACTGTCAAGCTCTAGTTTTATAAATATATATATATATTTCTTCGTTTATATGTTATCGTTTTATTTTTTATTTATTCGATACGGTCTACAATAGTTAAAACAATTATATTAAGTAAATAAATTCAATGTCTAAACAATAGTTTTATATTTGCTAATTAATTTACTTATTTGTTTCAGGTAAGAATATTTGTTACGAGAGAAATGAAATATTAGCGCCCATTGTAAGTGAAATATTTTAAATATCCTTAACTGAAGACTTTAGTGTGCAGAAAATATTAATGACGTCAATGGTTTTATGATCCAATTTACGTTCTTCTTCATCTCTTCACATTCAACTCTTCTTTAAATATTGAGAACTCATTCAGTAGGACAAAACCCGAGTTATAATTATACTTTAGTTATATAACTTGTTCATAAGTGTGACAGAAAAAGTGAACGAACATACGACCATCCTTCAACCTTCAACATCAAAAAAATTTGTATTTCAAAATTGCAATTTTGTTTTATCAACTTTTTCACGATTGATTGTTACATAATATGCTCTTTCGTTCAATAATTAATGATTGTTCAGTTTCTCATAACAATGGCTCATAGTTCTCATAACTGTTTTTTTAGTTTTTACTGGGCCTCTATATAATTCTAGGATCATATGATAATTGTGTAAAGTTAGTCTACATAAACAAGAAGCTAAAAATGTTTTCAAGGAAGTTTTTTAAATAATAATGTGTAATTCACAATTCCTTTTCAGATTACGTTTCCTTATTCTGTAATGATCAATTAACATTGATCATATCCAAACCCGAGATTATAGTTGAGTTTCTGCAAGTTGATTTCCCCTTAAAAATTGCCTTTAACAATCTGAACAAGCGAGGGCACTTTCCTCCCTTATTTTAGAGGTTTCACATAGCTCATTTTCTTATTATAGTACATTTTATTTGTTTTTTTGTTCTGTCTCAACAGTCATTTATGTCTATATTATATATTATAATATAATAATTTTACTATAATATTGGCTAACAAAGTAAAATAACTTGAAAACTGTAAGGTTTAACGCCTAAATTAAAAAAATTCTATCTAGCTATCGACAAACATATTTATTATATTATATTATAATTATATATTATATTATAATTATATTATATTTATTATTTGTTAAATATGAACAAAAACAAATTAAAAAAACATTCAAATTTATTAATTACTTGAAGTTTAGAAAGGGATGTTGCCTGTTTTTTTTTTGTTTTTTTGTGAAACGTTTTCGTCTATGAATAAAAAATTATACATGTAACGAAAAAAACCTTGAAATGTTATCGAAACCTATTTGCATAAAAACATTATGGAACTGATAAGAAACTTGCGTTATGAATCAATTATACAAACCTGTGAAATTGTCTTGAAACATTATCAAAAGTGAAATAACCAAGTCAGCTTTTGGGAACTCGATAATAATTTTATTATTCAATCTTTTCAGTTTGACAGTGATTTAAAAATACAAAATATAATATTTCTATATAATGTATAAGCTAAGTAGGATTCTTCAAGAGCCAGTCGTAAAGAAATATAAATGTTAGTACAATAAAATTTTCGGGAAAACGAAATCAACTTCAAAATGGGATTATGCCGTTCTAAATTAAAAAAATGGTTTATTAAAGAAATCATAATTTTTAAGGAATCCGCCTGAGGTTTCAGGATTAATACAATTTATTTTTTATTTGTTTACAGTTCAGAAATTCTTAATAATAAACCGATGATGTAGATACACAAGAAAGGCCATTTGATTAAAGATCAGAGAACGCTATGCTAATCGATTGTTTCTAAGCCTTCATAACAAAATAAATTGTTTCTCTTACACGATAAATTTATCGATTATGAATATATTTTCAACTCTAAATCGAAAAAAAAATGTGTTTGTTCGTTCCAATAATAGAGTTTATTTTCCAATTTAGATGTAAATTTACGCCATGTGAAGGAGTGGCCTTTAAAGCGTAGCAAGTCGCTCATGTATCGATTACTATTCGGCTTAACATCGACATCTTCTGTTACGTAACACCCTGTCAGTTTTTCCTTTTTCTTTTCAGGATTTTCCTTATTCTTATCACAATAAGGGGAAACCCTACCCCGCGGTAGCAATGGTTTATTTTTGTCAATGTCTGTTTTTTTTTTTTTATGTTGTAAATATTCATAATCTCTTAGGCTTAATTATTCTGGATGTGTATTTAAAAGAAAATATTACTCCAGGTTAGCAGTATTGCAGGAAAACATAATTTTGCAATATTCTGTGTAAAATGGATTACTATAGATTACGTCTTTTATATAATGCAAATATATTTGTTGAAGCTATTTGATAAACACACGCATTTGATGAAGCTACCTAGTTTATAATGACTATGTTAAAGTAACAGTTTAACATTGGCAGACCGGAAGTGGTACTTTACTTAAAGGTCATATTAGAATTTCATCAAAAATTATATTGAAATATAATGTAAAACATCTGAAATTTGGTAAATAGGACTTTTATATCAATATGAATGTATTTACTAGATTTTGGTTAAAATTGGTGACCAGAAAAGAGTACTTTACTTATTATAATAACTTTACATCAAAAATAATTTTAAAATTAAACACAGAGATCATCTGTTTCGGTAATAAAGGTTACAAAATCGATTTTTGAGATCTGGAAAAGGGATCTATAGTATTAGACCTAAAGACGTAATCGTGGAAGCAATTTCACTATAAAAATTATTAGTATTATTAACATATATTCACTTCATTTTTAGGTTATTTTGTGTTTTGGGGGTTAATAACCTTAAAATATACGGTTCATTATTATCTTTATTGTCATCATGCTTAATTATGAGAGAGTAGATATTGTTTGCTACAATATATTTACCATGTTTTTTACTGAAACGAAGTTGAATTAGCAAATATTATATTTTGTATTTTTTCCCAGTGATTAAAGCCAAAATTGGTACAGGCTCTCCCCTGGTATATAATAAAAAGCTTGTGTACGTACGTAGGTGTCCGTAGTTGTCATGACAACTTCATACCCGTGTAAGCAATTTCACTATAAAAACTATTAGGTTAACATATATTCACTTCGTTTTGGGGTTATTTTGTGTTTTGGGGGTTAATAACCTTAAAATATACGGTTCATTATTATCTTTATTGTCATCATGCTTAATTATGAGAGAGTAGATATTGTTTGCTACAATATATTTACCGTGTTTTTTACTGAAACGAAGTTGAATTAGTAAATATTATATTTTGTATTGTTTCAGTGATTTTAAGTTCATTTATTGGTACAGGATCTCCCCTCGTATTTACTAAAAAGCTTGCGTACGTACGTAGGTGCCCGGAGGTGTCATGGCAACTTCGTACCTGTAGAAGCAAGTTCACAACAAACACTTTATTAAGTTAACGTTTATTAATTTTTGCTAATTATTTCTCTTTTTACTTCCTTCTACGGAGTAAAGCAAGTATTGTAATCGCGAAAATTTTCGGTTTTCAGATTTCAACGGCAATATCCATTTTGGCCAGCCCTGAAGTCATTTTGACTAGTTTCGTCGTGGCGTCTGTTCGTATTTCGCATAACTTAAAAACGGTTAGCCATAGAAAGTTGAAATTTTGTATTTAGGATTGTTGTAAAATCTACATATGCACCTCTCTTTTTGGTCACTGCTTGATTACCGGAAGTGGTACTTTACTTGAAGGTCATAATTGATTTCCATCAAAAATTATATTACAATACTATGCAAAACTTCTCAAATTTAGTATTTATAACTTATATATTGATTTAAATTAGATACTAGATTTTGGTCTAAATTGGAAAACCGGAAGTGGTACTGTACTTGAAGGCCATATTAGACTTTCATCAAAAATTATATTTAAATAATATACATAAATCATATGTTTCGGTAATAAAGGTTACAAACGCAATTTGGTTTCCAATCCAATTAAACATTTTTATTACTTGTTTTAAGTGTTGAAATTGTGTGTAAAATACTGGTTTTCCTCCCCATTTGTGTGTGTGTCAATAGATGGATGTCGGGACGCCGAGTGTCGTTTTTGAGATCTTCGGAAACTAGTAACCAAATTCAGGGCCACTTTTTGAGCCACCGATTTACAGTTTAATAGGCGTACAAGGAAGTCATGTGCTGTCCACATCAGATATTTTTTTTTGAGGAGGGGAAGATGAGGAGGAAAAAACAGAAAAAATAAGTTTATAACTTCATTTATCAGGTTATTTTGTATTTTGTAAAATGAGGGTTATTATTGTCTTTATTGTCATCAGTATTTAATTATGTTTTTAGAGTTGTTTGCTCTTATATACTTCTACTATCATGGTTTTCATTGAAACGAACTAGAATAGATAAAATAAAACACCAAAATCCAGATCCTCAGCGATAGGGTTAGCGATGTTGATAGCGATAGGGTTAGCGATGTTGGCTATAGGGTTAGCGATGTTGATAGCGATAGGGTTAGCGATGTTGGCTATAATAATATTCGAATTTTTCTATCTATCGTTAGATTCATCTTCAATATCCAGTGTCTTACTCATAAATAATTGTTCAGAATCTCTAAGCTCTTATTAGATTTTTTGGATCTGTAGAAAATTTTTTGCGTACTATTCCGTAATATATATTGAGAAAGTAAAGCTCTCAGATCCTGTTCAAACGCTGTAAAGTTATCTGGGACTAGAAGAATTTATTGGGGAGGGGGAGGAGGGGGGGGGGGAATGAAGAAGGGTTAAACCGTTCTTTTGCAACTTTAAGCAATGCAGTGACTCTTCTGCCAAAAATCTTTATTTCGTCGAAATTTAATTTAGTTGTTTACAATGAATTGAGGCGTTCATTGCTTAATTAAAATATTCACCATTTTCTATTTTTATCTAGAATTAAAAAATAACCCGGGTCTTTTACCTTCCTTGTACGAAGTATTGAAATATTGAAATGGCGAAGTTTTTCGTTTTAGACTTCAATGGAAACATTCATTATGACCATCCCTGAATCCATTTTGACTAGTTTCGTCGTGACCTCTATACGTACGTTCGTACGTGCGTAACTCGTCTAACTTAAAAACGGTAAGCTGTAGAAAGTTAAAATTTTGTATTTAGGATTATTGTAAAATCTAGTTGTGAACCTCCTTTTTTGGTCACTACATGATTATCGGAAGCGGTACTTTACTTAAAGGTCATATTAGACTTTCATCAAAAATCATATTGAAATATAATGTAAAACATCTCAAATTTGGTAAATAGGATTTTTTTATCGATATGAATGTATTTACTAGAATTTAGTTAAAATTGGTTAGCCGAAAAGGGTACTTTACTTGAAGGTCATAATAAACTTACATTAAAATTAAACACAGAGATCATATGTTTCGGCAATAAAGGTTACAAACGCGATTTTTTTTTTCCACTCCAATTAAACATTTTTATTACTTGTTTTAAGTGTTAAAATTATGAGTAAAATACTGGGATTTTTCCCCATTTGTGAGATGATCAAGTCTGCAGCAGGAGAATAAGATTTGAGTTAAGTGGGTTCTAACGCTTAAAATGTTGAAACTGTCGATTTCCAATGCTTTATCTTGTGACTTTCAATTCTAATGTTGTCACGGAACACGAAGAAATCTCTTGGAAACTAGTTACCTACAGAAAGAAAACGACATATAATAAAGGAATGAGTCCTCCATAAACAAGAGTATGGGAATGTGTGTGTGTCAATAGATGGATGTCGCAACGCCGAGTGTCGTTTTTGAGATACTGCACTGATACTCTTTGGGACTGTTTGCACACTTGTTAATAATTATCGTTACCTAGTTATAACCTAGTTTCAGCCATAGAGTACAGAATAACATAAAATTATGGTAATTACAGAAATGCATAACAGAAAATAATGGTTTTCTGTGATCTTTGGTTTCAGTAGACTCATCTAGCTGGAGCCCTACAGTAGGAGTTTATTATGGTGGCAAAACTTTTATAATTACAGTCTATTATAAAGGCTTCTAGCATTGTTCAAGGTTTGAATTACTTCTAGCATTCGAATATTGAATTACTTCGACTGAGAGCCGTCAGTATTTGGCGCTTACGTCATCAATATTAGATTTTTAGACCTTTTCCATTTTTTTTTCGACATATCGTGAGTGAGAATCGATAGAGGTGGTTTTTACGTCCTGTAATAAATAAAAACCTAAATTTCGAATTTTTTCAAAAAACGACGTCGATATAACAGGGTTGTATCTCCAAATACTGCTCTAAAAATATATGATCTTATCTTGCTGAAATCTAGATATTATTCACTATTTAATAATTTCTGCAATAAGTCTCTAGAAAATGTTATACGATTTTGTAATGTATGATAAAGTTATTATAAAATTGTTAATTTTAATTTAGATTTCGGTTAAGAACTAGGTTATGAGTTTAAAACGTTTAAAATTACTTTGATTTTCGTATCTAACTTCAACATGAGCATGACATTTCTTGAAAAACATTTACAAGGTCAAAATTTCCGGAACTAAAAGCTATAACAGAAACAATAAAATAGGGATGCGCAATTAAATTTTGAATTGTTTATCGTTCATTTGAAAGAAGTGTTTGAAGGCCTAAATAGGTAATTAGGTTTATCGCTGTCCCTCAACGAATTGTGCCAGTTTTTCATAAAATAAAGTGTAATCTCTTTACAGTTTATGGATAATAGAGACATATTTTTGGAAAAAATAAAACGAAGAATCCTAAGAAGGAGCTACTAAAAAGGCACAAGAAGGATGCAGGCTAAGATCCAACCAAGAAATCTACAAAGACACAAAAGACCTAGAATTTAGAGATATATGGTAAGAATGACCCCGGAAAGACTAAACAAGGAAATATTCCTGAAAATCCGAGAATATAAAAGCTGAGGAGGATGCACCAAGTTGATGAGGGAAGAAACGAAGAAGCTAGGAATAACGGACCGGGAATGTCTGGACGGAGAAGGATATGGGAAAAGACTGATGGAAATCAAGGTTCTAGTGGAAAAGAAAATTTCGAAAAAGGGAGTTGCCGCGTGGACAGAAGAAAGAGAACAAAAGCATGCAGAGTTAATGAGAGAAAAATGGAAGGAAAGAAAAAAACAGAAGAAGAACCAAAAGTAATGATATTGGCGTGGTCTCTAAGGCCGTTCCGTGAAATAAAATAAATAAATAAATTGTATTTATATTGGCGTGGTCTCTAAGGCCGTTCCGTGAAATAAAATAAATAAATAAATTGTATTTAAAAATAAAAACCAACTCAAAATATTTTATTGGATATCGAAAGTACAAAAAAAATAATTCTAACATAAATAATGGTGTTTTCAATTATTCATACAGAAGCGTAATTGATACCTTTTGATCATCTAACTAGCATAATAATTTAATTGCAACATCAAAAATAATTTATTTTTATCTTTATCATGACACTGTATAACTCTGATTTTATTTTAAAATTACTGTCTGATAAAGTTACAGTTTGAAGAACGTTGGTAGATATTGAAACTAAAAATCTGCCATTTTTTTTTTCAAAGAAAAAAACGTGAATGGGAGGTATCTCAGCAAA
This sequence comes from Rhaphigaster nebulosa, assembly GCA_948150685.1. Lineage (NCBI taxonomy): Eukaryota > Metazoa > Arthropoda > Insecta > Hemiptera > Pentatomidae > Rhaphigaster > Rhaphigaster nebulosa. The sequence continues at coordinate 1,230,972 of OX411308.1, forward strand.
AAAAATGAAATGCAAAAATTTTCGTATCGCGGCACTCTTCTTCTTCGAAAGATAACGCATCGTGAAAAAGATAACTTAACGTTATCTAAATCTAAATGGGAAAATGTAAGTTTGATTATGGTTTCGGTTAGAGAGCTGTAAGGGCAAAAAAAATCGAACCCTCCCTCCCTCTCCCTGCTAACTCTGTGATTCCATTTCAGTTTTGACGCGATTCTAAACAAATTACTTTTATGTTCTCAAAGAAACTCAACCAGGAAGATATTATTGATTGCTAAATTATTTGCCACTTCTATAAATTTTTTTTATTGAAAACTAGTTTCGAATGTTATACATTCATCTTCAGTTCTAAAAACACACAAAAAATTCAAAAATAAGCAATTAAAAATACAGTTTGGCATTATTATACATATTAAATTAGATGTAATTTAAATCACTATTATAAAACAATTATGAATTTAATTAAATCAAGAAATCAAATACGTGTTGGTACTCACCAAGGTTTAAATGGATTATAACAAACAGAAAAGTTTGTACTGGTTTCTTCTGGCACTGAACTAACAATGAAAGAAGGTTGGATGTTTATATGTAAACGGTTTAAGTGTCGGGGGTTTTCCAGTAATGCCGGTGAGTAATTCGTTTTTCAGTTATAGATGGGAATCAATTTAAGATTGGACAATTGGAGATATTTATTTGGTCATTTAAGGGAAAATCTGGATATTTGAAGGATTTTATTATTTAAAGTGCTTCATATATATTTAATTTGAGACTGTTTTCAACGTGATGTATTAATTTAACTCCTGAATCTTAGATGAATTTATTTTTTTTTCATTTAATCAGATTGATTCTTCTATACCATCATGTGGATGTCAACTAACCAATCAGATTGATCCTTCTATACCATCATGCGGATGTCAACTAACCAATCAGATTGATCCTTCTATACCATCATAGGGATGTCAACTGACTATTATTATTACTATTATTTATTATAACTTATAAAATAAATTATAGCTTGTTTGTATCGCTATGGAAATGTTCTCCAACCACAGGAAGATATTTCTTATACTCTTCGGCCATCTTATTTTTGTTTTTTATCAAAGCTGTTCGGCCTACGAAATAACTTATTCGGCGTAGCCCACCTCATTTAAAAAAATTATTTATTTTTCCTGCCCTTGTATCGTTTTTGGCACATGCCGGATGCTAGCATATTTTTAGAACATCTCTTCCCTTTACATTCATTCTCGTTATTACTATTTATAATTATTTAGGAAAATGGGACTGAATCCTACCTACTCACAAGGTGTGTGCAACACCTAACAGCTCCGGAATTGAAGCAGTTAAATTTTAGGAACCTAATATTTAGTGTCGTTCCAAGGTTTACTTGCACCCGGGGCGTTCTAGGGATGTTGAATAAACATCGATATATTTTCGATATTTTTGTCCGATTTTTTTTTCTTGATATATCGTAATATCGTTATTAAAGTTTGAGCATTGAAAACCAATATTATTCAAAAGAAAAAAGGAGAAAAAAATCTACAAAGACGGTTCGGCAAACAAATAACCATAAAAAATTGTGGTGTTGTGTGTACGTGTTCTAGGTTTGGGATGTTGAAAGCTTTTTGAAATCCATATCGGATATCCGAATATCGATATTTAAAAATATCATTAACATTTTTATAAAAAAAAAAAAAGTAAACAAATTGGAGGAATATTATGAGATAACCTGTTTCTTGATATTTAAATTCTGCTGGAAATGAACTTCATAAAAACAATATTTTAAGTATATCTCAACAAAAATATCGTTAATTCTTTTATCAAATTAAAAAAAAAATCAACCTGATCGAAACGGAAGGAGATTAAAAGATAGCCTGCTTCTTATTATTTAAATCCTGCTATAAATGAACATAATAAAAACAATATAATAACTATCTCTGTCCAGAAACATCGATATTATAAAAACAACATCTTAATTATATCGGCATAGAAATATCGATATGTGTGTGTTCCTTTCAGAGATTCTTTGAAGATTAGAAATATCGAGACATCATATATCGAACTAATATTTAGATTTATTAAAAAAATATCGATACGATATAAATATGATATTATAAATATCGATTTTTTTCGATATTCATATACCTAGGGCGGTCTCACTTCAATTACGTACGCCCCATTTTCACTTCATCTACGTCCCCAACCCTAACTAAAAATGGGAATAGAATTTTTTTTTTTGTAAACCCCTAATAACAGTGAATTTATGGTAAAGTAATATTAATACATTACATTTATTTTTTTTAATTATTAATTATTTTAAATTTTACATTACAGAATTCAATATACGTTACCAATAAGAGTAACCTACATCTTAAAATTATGCATTAAGAGATAACATCAAAATTATATTATGATATACACAAACCACAAAAATAATGTTTTTTTGATATAAACTTCCATTTTCAGTATTTTCCAGTTATAATTTGTTACAATTGTCAATATTTTCTACTAAATTGAGTACGCCATTGTTGCTTGCCGACTTCATTTGCTGGTCCGGCTTCTAAGGTCAAGTAACTTGGGCTACTCAGTTCGTTGTAGTCCGGCTACTCAGTTCGTTGTGGTACGCCTTAGAAATCAGCTAAGATTGATGATGTTCTTCTGAAGTGAAGTAATTTCCAGGCTAGGCAGTATAACCTCACTGGACTTTGCACCACTAAGTGTTAAACCTAAATTATTGCATCGAATTCATCATTAACAGAACGAAATAGTTAACCGATGATTATCCAAAATCCTTTAAACATTTATTGTCTCAAATAAGAAATAAAAAACACGATTGTTAAATTAAGTCAATTTTTTAAGAATTAATCGCAAAATCGACAGACTTATAAATAAAATATTTTTTTCATATTTGGATGACTGAAAATGAGCTGATTTAGGCATGTTTCAGTACAAGTAGAGAAACAGGTCTCGGTTATTTTCTTTTAAAAACTGAAGGTCAGTAAAATGTTTTTGGCAGGCTGTCAATTCATTAAAGAACTTTAAAAACACAAATGCGTCGAATTTTTGGATAAGTTAATCAGTGTAAAGAATAAACGAAAATGAACTATTCTGAAACTTAAGAACAAGGCAGCTGAAGGAAATATATTAGCCTTTTAAAATGCGTTATTTGTTTCTGCATGCCTGGAATAACCAATGAGAAAGTTATATAACAATCAACATATTTGATTAATTATTATATTTAACATGAAATAATATATTTACAGTGCGTGGTGAGGGTTCACTTTAATATAACGTGTAAATCTTTTATAGATAGAAAATAGAACTTTTTACTCTGGCTTGAAGATTATCGCAGTATACATCTGCATATGACATAGATATTAAAAAATTTCTTAAAATGATATTAAGTAAGAATTCAGGAATATAAGCAGGATATTGAAACATATCATGTAATTACTGAATTTAGAGTAATAATCTAAAGATAATATTGCTTTACAATTGTCATTTACTTTATTTAAGAACATTTGAGGGCCACAAAAAATTAACTAGGGGGCCGCGTGTTTGACATCTCTGCTTTATGGATATATGAATTGAATATTCCAGATAAATATTAATATCATATTAATAACAATAATAATAATAAATGGCTAAGCGAACCCGAATGTCCGATACTACCAATCGCTGCCTATAAACCTCGGTCCACCGACTACCGTCCAAACCCAAATCCATTAGATCACCCTTAACGCAATCTTCCCACCTACGTTTCGGTCTACCCCTCGGACGTTTATTAACTTTTTAGGAATTCGTTCGTTACTGAACCCAACAACTCAACAAGCCCATTTCAACCTTCGCGATGATATCACTTCGATTATATCATCGGAAGCTCCGCAATTCCGCTCTGTGTAACCTCCTAAATTCTCCAGTTGACTTATCCACTAGTATCATAATAATCATATTATGCATTTCTGTATTTATATCCTAGGTAAACTCCAAGTATAAAAATTCATCATAAACTACATACTCAATTAAATTATTGTAACTTGTGCCTTCAGGCAATCTTAAACTTAAAACTTGAGTTAATGCTTCAATCTTTCCGGAAAGATAGACTCCACCATCTCTACCTGAATATCTCACGTCATTACGCCATGTGAACATAATTTTAATAATAATCTGGATAGTAGTTGTGATAAATAAAACATTGAAGCAAAAGTCAAAACCTGTGTAAGATATGACTTCCTAGTTGGATTAAAAACAGTTTTGCAACGACGAATAGAAGGTATCACGCAAGTAGATTGAGCTGGAGCTATCGTGAGGTTCTGTTTTCTGGTTTTCTGCAAACTTTCAACGAGAATCGATCCGCAAAGTTTTGTTCATTTCCTAGTGCTCACTATTCTGGGATTCTTTTTCAAATAAAAGTTTCTACTTTTCACTTATCAAACACCACCAGCTGTAGCTTTCCCATTGAATCCGAGATGAATGTATAAAAATGTATTCGTTGCATAACCGCAATGTTTTAAAAATTGTTCCCACTCTTTGTTTCTATTTAACTGTTTTTAAAAAAAAGTGTATACACAGACAAGACATCACCTGGAATATACATAAAAAATAAAAATTACAAGAACTGACGTAGCGATACTATTAACTTTCTCATATTGTCATATACTACTACGTCTTCACTTAACTTACGAAACGAGCAACTTATACAGTGAAATACACCCACTTAAACAAAATACGAACAACACCATCTAAAATTCTTCGAAATATTTTTAGCACACATTGGTTTATTTTAAACCACATCGTGCACAACGACGTGAATATTCCAATAGTTTTAATCTTTCATACATGAAAAATGCATCACATTTTAATCCTCCACTCCAAATCACCCTAATCTACCAGAGCAATCCTTTTCATCGTTCCTGTTACACATTGTCTAGATGAACAATTTAAGGGAGGACTTTGTGTGCGGAGCTTAGGCCGGTAGGTTATGCTCAAGGTGTGAAAAGCCTTCTATCTCTTCGTAACTTCAGACCAGTGCCTTAGCTAGTTCAACTGCCGCCCAAGACAAACTTTAACATTGCCCCCACAAATGCCGGAAATAGAGGGGGGCCGAAGGAAGCACAAGCCTGGCGACTGAATTTAGAGGGTGGCAAATTTCTAGTGGAAGTTTATTTTTAGAATATAATCCTAATTCCGACCCTGCCGTCCTCTGCCACAATTCAAGGAATTGTGCTCTGCTTCTGGGAAAATATGATACCGACAAAATACTGTTATTTTTCCTCATTCAAGCACTTGAATCGAATATTCGTTTCCCCTTAGTTATCGAAAGGAAGATTGTATCGATGCCAAGACTGCTTTGCATCGTAAGGAAAGCATATACTTGAATCGATCGGTAACGTGCGTCCCTATCTGCTTTTTATATACATTATTATAAACATCGTTATTTCATGGTTACTAATTTAAACTTATGTTCAACATAAATCCAATAAAATAAATTTCCTTTTCGGATTCTAATAAAGAAGGAAAAAATAAATAAATTGAGGTCCGCCCTTCGCCCTATCTTAGCCTCTGTTTCAGACTGCTGCTTGTTTAATATACCATCTTGAATTTGTTTTTAGCATTTTGATTTGTTTCACATTCTTTCAATCGCGTGCAATAATTCGTAACATTATTTTTATTTTAATAAACAAGAAATAATTTTTAGGCACACGTGCACTAAATAATGAGTTCTTAAGTTTTGGGGCTATACCTGAATCTAGGCTAAATAGATTATTCTATAGGTATTTCCTGATTCGCTAAAACTACAAAACAATGGAGGAATAAACTAAGGTTAAGATGCAAATAGGTAACATAATGTGGGGAAACGCCCCTTTTATAATATTTTTAATCTGTTATTTATACCTTAATTTTGCTGGCAATTTGTCTGGAAAAGTTGTGTCGTGCATCAATATCCTATGTATACTTTCACCAGTTACAAAAACTCGGCGAAAATTGAGGATAATCAGAAGATGCGACGAAGTGAAAGGCCAAAGCCAGTGTGATGGTTCGGGAAGGCAGAGCTCTGTGTAGCATCGGCTCAAGTGCGAAAATTACCTGGAAGCCATTACTTGGAGTTGCTTCCCAGGTATTTCTCTTGTGGCCCTACAACCTAGGGGAAGGACAGTATCATAAGATTTTCGAGAAGGAATGACTAATAATATCAGTTTGAATAAATATAATTACCCCCTGATTACCCCATGAAGACCCGGGGCAAAATAATACACCGGACTTCCTCCCACTCAGCACAATTTATATTGTATTTTATATTACTTTGTATTTACCTAATTATTTAATAATGACAGAATAATCACTGCTATATATTACTAATATACCCGAGCGAGAACTCTCGCATTAGACATGTATCTATCTATCTTCTCACTAATGCATTCCAAGTATAAGCAAGTTATATTGGAGAAGCATCTTTCTTCGTATAATGTTAGAAACAATATAATATTATCATGAAAATTTGTGCTGCATAGTTTATAATGATCCTGTTGAAGTAACAGTTTACTTAGTAATTAAGCAATAATCCCTTCAGTTTAACAGCTAAGCAATAAGACTCAGCTATACCGTTTTCTAACAGTGTATTACGGGTTAGACACGGGAAAGAATATATAATCTCCTCAATCATTCATAGAAACCTAAAAAGAACATTTTAATAGAATAATTTAAAACTTATTAAAAAGTTTTTGTATACAGACTCAGCTTGCTTTTACATGTATATAGTTGCCATGACAACGGCACGCACGCAAGATGGCGCAGGGCCCGTGCGGACCTGTAATGTGCGTTATCTCAAAAAAGGTAGATTTTAGGCCTTTAAAACGCTGGACCTGTGGTTTTGATGCCCGCGTCAAAATCATTAAAACTCAACCTATCTCGTCTCGATCCGCCGACTCTCCGTCGTCAAAGCTTTGAAACCTCCCAGTTTTTTCATCACTTTTATTTAAGTCCTAGTAAGAATTTAACAACTGAAATTAGAATTCGCCACTTCTTCATGAAATTCCCTTTCTTTTGATACCTCATCCATCAAAATCCATCGCTCCTAAGAGCCGGAAAAGGGATCTATACTACCGTAATAATATCACAACTATATAGTATTTATAAAATATAATATTGGTATAGTTTAAACTATTTCTTTATTTAATTAAAGGTATTAAACCATCTTATCGGCCTCATTTTTTTATTTATTTCTTCATCATTAACAGAAGCTTTCGGCACTTTGCCCCATATTCTTCTAAAAATTAACATACATCGAGTAGAAGAAAACAAACGAACATAGAATTGAATTAGATAGATACACTTGTCAAAAGAAAATCTGAGCTTATTGATCAATTTTTTGAATCTCGTCTAAAATATTTTTTATAAAACCATTATTTTTCCTATTCATCGGCGACTTTGGATTAACATTTCCATGGTTGGAGACTTGTGATTATTTAGAATTAGAAATAATAATTTAAGTAATTACATCATCAAATCTGTATTTCAAGACATTAATTTTAAGCCCAATTAAACTCACTGAAAAATGCGAGAGGATCTCATTCATAGATTTTTACCATATTTACAACAAAAATTATTGACAGTACCCTCCTTGCATTATATTCTGCAAAATTTTGAATAATTGAGTCAAAATTTTATGTTCTTGCTAATTTAGACTCAAAAAACAGCACATTCTTCTCGCTTTAATATTTTTTTTTTTTTTTTTATTTCAAAGCCCCATGGGATGTGGTGTTGATTTCAGGAGTTGTAGTTGCCTTAGGTCAGCCCTCTGTCTAGTCTAGGGCTGTTTATATGTGTCTGCCCCCTGAGGCCGTCCTGTCGGGGTCAGATTCCCGTATAGTGAATTCTTCGTCTGTTGGAGGCTTTCAAAAAATTTTATATGTCTCCGTATGATAAAGTCAGTCAGTTACTGTCGGTAGTTCGAGGGTCGTATGGAGTAAGTCCATTTTTGTGCTTTATAAGTCGGTGTGTCTCACAATTCCTTTCAACACGCTGTTCTGAAACTGCTGGAGTTTATTTGCCGTTATTGCCGATATATTAGCTAAGAAGAACAACATACTAATATACCTCTATGAACTGGAACATGGTTACAAGTTATCATTTAAGACGTCACTGGGCTATTCTACGCAAAATGACGTTTTCGGGTGTGATCAGTTCAGCGTGCACACTCTTAGGGATGTCGTGATTCGAACATTTCATCAAAGACTCAGCTGCTGGGGCCTTCATTCTGGGTGTTATCGATGTAATGAGTTTTCTCTTTGGGATACTCTTCGTTGGCGAGAGGGTGAGCTGGTGAGAGGGTGAGCTGGTGAGACATTAGATCCAGAAGAGTTATTTGGTGTAAGTGCTGTTTGTGGTATTTTCCTTCGAAGATTTTTTCTCAAGATTCAAAAAGTTTTCGGAACTATCTAGACTAGCACGGGATGCTCAACGTATTATCTTAATCTCACACCGTCCTCTCTTCATATTCTTCATGAAAGAAGAAGGATCAGTAGCGTCAGGAGGCAAATTTTCATCCGACTCCATAGCTATCTGGGTTTCATCCTAATGTGAGTTTCAAAACATTCAGGGCTGTCTACGTTTCTTTTGGAAAGTTTTTGAGAGCTGTGGAACGCGTTTTTAGTAAAGACCGTCACGCAGGAGTAAACACAGAAAAAAATCTTTGAACGTGACGGTCTTTACAAAATTACTTCAATATGGCTGCCAAGAGAAGCTAAATCACCCTCCACCATTGGTTGAGGTCTTAATGTTGCATGAGCCCCACAAGTAAAATTTTTGTAACTTGGAAACATTGCCTGGAACAGTGTAACAAAGTATAACGCATGTGACGGTCTTTACGTAAAATATCTAAAAATCATGACCTACTTGATGAAAATTAGTTCTGGAGAAATAAAAATAACACTTGGAACAGATGGGGAGCGTCTTTCCTTACGCCCACACAATGGCTGACTGACGCCGAAATGGAAATTTTTTCAAATTCGTCACCAAAGCAATCTGCTGGTAGTTCAAAGTACTAAAAACGATGGCGTGACGGTCGCATCTAATTTTGAAAACTGAACTTTCACCAACCATTTCATAATTCAAACCACTGGGTACACGGGACGTTCTTCAATTTTGCAGCTTAGGACTATATACTTCGGTTTGAAGAAGACTTCCAGTGCAAATATGCTGAAATGCAAACAATATCATGTGCGAGAGACCACTCACCCTCTGGAATACGCGTGACGGTCTTTACATTTTGATAATATTATATCAAATTTCAAGTATAGCCAGTGCGAGATGACACCAACAAATTATTTCCAGTAACAAAGTATATTATTCTCAATGTTTAGAAAAAAATGGTGAAGATACCGTAATTGTTTAGGTCAGTGGAGGCAAATACAGGAAATTTGGTCAAAACGTCATTTTGTGTAGAATAGCTAGCTCCACTATGGTCTATATATTCTTGGGCAAACGGGTATTCTACAATTAAGTGGAGCGAAAAGGAGTTACAAATGAAACCTGAAGATTTGGATATTGCATATTAATTTTATGGTTTAACAATGTAAATAAATGTTTATATTTGTTGGTCACTGCGTACGTTATTAATAACCTAAACTTTAGCATCATGTGTTAAACTAATGATCACATAAATCACCGGTTAGTAACTGCGGTACTCGAAACGGAAAAGACCTCCTTGTTCCTTTACCTTATTCAACCTTGGTTGTGGAAAGGTTAATACTTGCCTGGCAGGGGCTTGAGTATGCAGGAGCGTAAATAGCAGATGGCAAGGCAGCAGATGCTACGGGCCTCGGCCAAGAGGGGGGGAGGAGGATCTTGAATCGGAGACGGTGTGTTATGGGTTACAACCTACGCTTTTATTATTACTGCTTGAATTGGATCACAACTGTAGATTTCCGCTCTCTACGCTCGCTCAAGAGATAAAACAACCCCATACGGATCCTTTTTAATTGAGGTCGGAACCTGAATTCGCATAAATGCGAATCAATTAATGGTGTCAGGTTATAACCTCAATATGGTCGACCGTTTTGTACGTAAGTAACCTAATTTAAAAAAAAAAATTATCATATACTTCCCAATTTTATTGTTGGACTAAGATAAGGGACAATTTGAAATCTCCTTTTCTTTTTGACACATCTAAAATTACGTCTTATTTGAGTTAATGTTTGGGTTTTCATGACGTCACCTGTTCTAGGTAATGGATTACTGTAGATTTAGAACACATTCTAAGGAAAATAGGCTACATCTAACTATAGCCTCCATGCTATCTGCTACAAGTCTAATTGGTCATTTTTAAGTGTATGCTATGCGTAACATTATAACAATAAAATACAACATTATATTGTATTATTTATAGTAATACAATTAATAACTAACCTTGTATTATACATAGCACACAGCCACATCTTCAAATCTTGAGTAGAGAAGCCTAGAAGAACTCAAAACTTTGCTGGGCAACTGTCCTCCTAAACATACTTACTCATCTGGTGCCTGATATTGGTTCTTTATAGTTTTAAAGAGGTGGGGGGTCTCCACATATTATATATGAAAAAAAATTAAAGTTAACGATTAAGTATATTACATATCAAATTATAATAACCAACATAGCAATAAGAAAAGATAAAAATAAGTAAACTAGAACATATAAGTGCTTATCTGCCAAAGTGTGAAGCAGTCTGTTTCAAATTGAAGAATTTAGATATCACCAAATTTGTAAACAAAATTATTTATATTGGATTTATTGGAGATTGGAGCACTTACTATATATATGCAAAATAACATCAATATATGGGAGTATAGAATGATAAGGTAGAAGAGATGAGAATGAAGATAAACTTAAGCATAGCAGTTAATTTCTTAATTAAAAAGTTGTAGTGTTTGAAATAGCGATAACGGTTGATTTATAGTTAAAGGGGCGTACATATTGGAACAGCTTGGTAATATTTAATACATTTATAATATGTAAAACATATTATGTTCATGTATGTGTAAATAATATCCATTGTATCAAAGTAAACCCATCTATACTTTACTTATCCTTGAATTATAGGTGGGTGAGAATATATTCAAATATAGAATTTGTAAAAGTAACAAAAAAGTTTCATAAAACGATTACAAACAAATAAGAAGTAGAACTTCAAACATATAAATATTATTTGGCTATCCATAATTTTTTTAAATAATATGAATTTAAAAATTAAAATTCAAAAAAGCCATTTATGTTGTGTTTAATATTTCAGACAAAAGTTCTTTTGCTGCTTTGTTTATCGCCATTGCTATTTTAATGTACTTCTGCTCTATACCTATGTATGTATGTTTAAACCAATCTCTAACATATTTAAAATGTATTTAATAGTTTTACATTATCTATAGTTCTACTTCAACTGTCACGAGTTTATTTATTTAATTATTGTTTTTTAAGAGGTAAATATTTTGGTCATCAATTCAAAGTAGTTTACGTCACTTGTATTTTTAATTTCTGTTGAGAATCAACAAGAAACAATATTGTGTGACAAGTTTAGTTATTACAAGTGAGATTTTAACTTATTGTGATAAAAATATATATTATCAATTTGTAAGGAACTTTTACATCTATAATATATTCTTGATAAACTAGAATTATATTGTCCAGAAATGTGCTTGAATGCTGTAAATATATGTATATAAATTATTGAGAACCATTTTTATCAGTCTTTTGAAACTTATTTTCACAATTATTTTAGATGATATCTTAACAGCTAGATTTATCATCTTTCCACAATTTCTAACATAGTTAAATTTCTAAACCAAGAGGTATAAACTCATCTTATAATTTGCTGTAAGTGCTATTTTATTTACAACACAATATATCTTAGCTAATTTTCTCCATAAAATGTTTATGTTTATATTGAATGAGATATATTTTGAAGCTTGTTGAAAGACAGAACTTGTTGTTTATCTTGTTGTGTGAGAACTTAAAATCTAAAACTAGACCTTTCAAAGAGGAGTGTGAGAATATATTATCCTAGATCTAGGAATTCTGAGTTTATATTTTTTTTTTTATCAGGAAGTCTAGGAGTAGAGAAGGCAGACGAAGGGAGAATTCTAAAATAGAAACATCTCTTGGTTGTGTCGTGATAAAGGATAAAAAATTACCTGGACTGAATACACAGCTAGTGAACAAATATTTACATCTCCCTTCTTTGTAAACATTAAACAGGTGGTGTGGCCTGCAGTGCCATCTAGTAGCGGGTTGGGACAATTGCAGTGTTCTCGTCTGTGCTCGCTAGGTTGCGCCACCATTTACAAACACATCATTCATTATAATATACATTATATTAAACTAAATATTTATGTCTCATTCCAAACTGTTTGTTTAATCTCCTGTTTTATGATATTTGAAATGGAAAACACGATTACACGCTGAAAATTTAGTTGTTTGGAGTTCCAGAAATAAAATAAAAACTTTTAGTAATAATTAATTAACCTGTTTTTGTTTTTTTAATTTTTGAGTGAAATTCAAAAACATATTTATTGCAAACGATGCAGCAGTTTCATAAATATTTTTATAGAGCAATAATGGGCAAATAATATTATTTTTTTAGTAAAGTATGGCTCTAAAAATTCAATTTGGTTTCAAATAATTATTTTCTATTTTCATTCCCTTAATTATATTATATTATATTATATATATATATATATATATATATATATATATATATATATATATATATATATATATATATATATATATATATATAAATGCACAAAATATTATTTAATGGAAAAATCCAAAAAAGAAGCCAAGAGTCTCGAAAATAACAGAAATAAAAAAATCATGTGTCGATGTTTCACCAATTCAGGGATCATCATTTTGACTCTTGATGTGAGATGTGCTGAATTTCGTTCTTTATTAGGGTTTTTTCTTTATGTTTTATTTCTTTCTCTCCTACTGTCCTGATGATGTCTGAATTGGCAAAATATAGACAGATGATTTATTTGTTTATTTCTGTTTTTGAGACTCTTGGCTTCTTTTTTGGATTTTTTCATTCATGGCCTAAATATTATTTAATACTTGTAAAATATATACAATTATGCTAAATTGACTATTATATTATGCATTTGTATTATAGTATGGCAACATTGCTGTGTTTCTGTATGTGAAATAAAATATTCTATCACATATATTTTGCTAAATATTTAGTACGGTTGTTTTGTTTTTTTTATATTTGTTTACATCCTATATCGAAGCATCATTTCAAACTCTTGTTTCTTTCCTGTCAAAGCCATTTACCATAAAGTATAAATGCTATAATGAAAGATTTCCAAATTATAATGAAAGATTTCCAAATGAGTATTATTTATTTCTTCTTGATGTTTCAAGATTTCATTCCCAGATCTATAATAAGAGTCAAGAAAATAATGTAGGGATGAAGGCAAAACGAACATTTCAACATATACCTAACATCCTCTTAAAATTAATTGAAATATCCAACCATTGACTGTTATATATAGTTTATAAATGTATAAATCATGTAGTGTAAGAGTGTGTATCATTTTATATTGCTAATAACAAAGTTATTATATAAAGTTATCACTGATTTTAAGTTATTTTTCAATCTTTCTTTTCGATTCCCTGTTCTTCGCTATAAATAAAAGTATTTTTCTTAAACAATTTATTTTTATTTTAAATTTCATATTGAAGCTGTTTGTGCCTTTCAAAATTTGTTTACCATCAATTTAAAAAAAAAATCAAATTATCCTTATTGAATTTTGGAAATCAATGTTGCACAGCATAACTTTTATATGAGACTCATATTTCTATTTTTCATATCTCTAGCATTCATGTAGAGATCACTTCACTAAATTGTTCCATTTTCCACCAACAGGTAGCGTTCATGCTCACAAATAACACATAAATAAGTTTTTTATAATGTTTGCAGTCTACAAATATATTATTATACAGTCATCAAATATATGATTATTCAGATTAATACAACTTTTGAGAACTAATGGGATATACATAGTTCCTCAAACAATACTAATAGGATTAAATAATTTAAATTTTAGTTCTAAAAAAAATAATTAAAAAATAACGGAAATTTTAAACATACCTTCTAGAAATTAAAATTCCATTAAAATTGTTTATTTTCTTTTAATTAATACTTATATTTCTCATCATAATTATTAGTAAACAAATAAACATAAGTATAATCATGTCAACATTTTTGGGACTCGCCTCACAAATATATGGAATTGCAAAAAAAACACACATCCAAAAACTCCAAATATTTCAGGCCAAAACGTTTAGGACAATCACGCAAGCACCTTGGTATGTAAGTAACATAACTCTGCACAAAGACTTAAAAATGCCAACTGTCAAAGAACACATACGGACTTACTACAAAAGATTTCACAGCAAGCTTCAAAATCATCCAAATAAACTCATTCAAGATATGGCCACAAAAAACATGCCCGACAGCACCGGTAGAAGGCTGAAAAGGAGCTGGATGAGAGATCTCCTTCAGTAACTTGAAACAAGACCGAAGAATTGCCACTGGGTAAATCTCTTCCTCATGCCTGTCATGCCCTTTTAATTGTAAATTTGTTTATATAAGAACATTCGCTGATTGTCAGTAATCACTGACAGTTGTGAATTAACCAATAAAGAGAAAAAAAAAAAAAAAAAAACATTTTTTGTAAGATATTTTATGTAATCAATATCGTAAATTTTAACTATACCTTATTTACTGACCAACAATTTTTATTATTATTAACATAGAACAGACCCGAGGAGTCCATTGTTTCATTCCAATCATTTTTGATACTGATGGTCAGTTGGAGTGATTGGATTTTGGCGTGGCGCGATGCAGTTTAAGGCCGATGGAATTCCAGCCGATCCGCTTCACTCCGAAAAATCCGCAGAGGATTTAACACTCACGGTCGTTCCACGTTCCGATTGGCGTGGAGCGGTTGGAATGAAGTGACCTCCTTAATTTTAAGAATGATAAAACACCTTTCCTCTACAACCTGAACATTAGTTATTGCCTCTCTAATTATGGCTCTTCTGTGTTGTTACATTAAATTTTCATATTTCAAGTGTAACTTTGTGATTCTTTGTAGGAATATGTTTCTTCTTTTTACTTCTTTGAACGAAATAAAGGAAGTATCGCGAAAATTTTCGGTTTTCAGATTTCAACGGAAATATCCATTTTGACCATCCCTGAATCCATTTTGACTAGTTTCGTCGTGACGTCTGTACGTACGTTCGTTCGTGTGTATCTCGTATAACAAAAACATTTAGCCGTAGAAAGTTAAAATTTTGTATTTAGGATTATTGTAAAATCTAGTTGAGAATCCCTTTTTGGTCACTGCACGATTACTGGAAGAGGTACTTTAATTGAAGGTCAAAATTGATTTCCATCAAAAATTGTATTAAAATACTATGCGAAACTTCTCAAATTTAGTAGTTATAACCTATATACTGATTTAAATAACATGCTAGATTTTGGTCTAAATTGGAAAACCGGAAGCGGTACTTTACTTGAAGATCATATTAGACTTTCATCAAAAATTATATTGAAATATAATGTAAACCATCTCAAATTTGGTAAATAGGACTTTTATGTCGATATAAATGTATTTACTATATTTTGGTTAAAATTGGTGAGCCGAAAAGGGTACTTTACTTAAAGGTCATAATAAGCTTACATCAAAAATTATATTTAAATTAAAAGAGAAATCATATGTTTCGGTAATAAAGGTTAAGGTTTAAGTAATAAAGCCAAACGCAATTTGGTTTTTAATCCAATTTAACGTTTTTATTACTCGTTTTAAGTGTTAAAATTGAGTCTAAAATACTAGTTTTCCTCCCCATTTGTGAGATCAACAAGTCTTCACCATGAGAATAAGATATTAGTTAAGTGGGTTTTTCCGCTTAAAATGTCGAAACTGTCCATTTCTAATGCTTTATCCAGTGATATTGACAGTTTTATTGTTGTCACGGAACATGAAGAAATATCTTGGAAACTAGTTACCTACTGAAGGAAAACGACATATAATATCGGAATGAGATCTCCAGAGTGTGTGTTTTTGTGTGTGTATGTGTCAATAGATGGATGTCGCGACGCCGAGTGTCATTTTTACTGCAATCTTTGGAAACTGGTAACCAAATTCAGTATCACTTTTTGAGCCACTGATTTATAATTTAATAGGCGTACAAGGAAGTCATGTGTTGCCCACATCAGATATTTTTTAAGTGCAATTATCTTTTCGTCATTTTAACTACAAACAAAGAAAATTTATAGAAATCTATAGAAAACATAGTTAATTGAAATCCATAAAAACATTGTAATGGGAAAAAGTATACAGTACCAACTGTATAAATAAATTATTAAATTATTATTAATTAAATTATAAAAATACCTATTTAAGTTTCTTTCTTTTGATATTTACATCCCGTCACTCACCAGTAAATTTAATGTTATTTTACAAATATGCCGACTATTGAATTACTTATTGCGTTTATGGATAGCTCCTTGTATCCTGTTCTCCATATTAACGAAACATGAAGCAACCTCTCTCCGTAGGCTTTTTAAGTATGCAAGTGCAGGTGGAGGTCCTCTTCTATATTTGGCTTCTGAGGTGCCGCTTTTTGGACTGTAGTGACTACTCACGTACATTCTACATTATACGAAGTTTCTCGAAAAATTCATTTAAAAGTAATAATATATATATATATATATATATATATATATATATATATATATATATATATATATATATATATTATTACTTTTAAATGAATTTTTCACTAATTTATGAATTTTTCATTAAATGAATCACTCGGGTTCAAGGACAGTGACAAACCGGTAAAGATCCACGGATTATGGCTGTTCGGTGTCAGCAGGCGCACGAGGACCTATATTTCTTTCCCCGAAGCAGACTGTCCATGGACATCCGGGCGGTCATTTTACGTCCTGGAAGACCACACCGCGATATATATATATATATATATATATATATATATATATATATATATATATATATATATATATATATATATATATATTATTACTTTTAAATGAATTTTTCGAGAAACTTCGTATAATGTAGAATAATACAGACATGTATTTCTTGCGGAAGAATGGATAGTCTGGAGGTCACCCAACCTCAGGTTGCTACGAACCATGGTTTCCATGGTGCAGCGGCAGGCTATCCACAGCTTCATAACCGGAATTCGGCAATGTCCTTCCCACCGATTCACTCGGGTTCAAGGACAGTGACAAACCGGTAAAGATCCACGGATTATGGCTGTTCGGTGTCAGCAGGCGCACGAGGACCTATATTTCTTTCCCCGAAGCAGACTGTCCATGGACATCCGGGCGGTCATTTTACGTCCTGGAAGACCACACCGCGATTCTCAATTTAGGTACTCGAGGAGGTAGGGTCATCACTCCTACGCCCGGCCTATGCGAGTTGCCTCCAGTAGGCTGACGGGCGTCACATACCCGGGGGAAAGGGTGATAAATTGCTTGAATTATTAATTAAATTAAAGTAATGCCGGTACCGGGATTTGAACTCACAACCTTTGGGTCTGTGAGTAGCTGCACTTTTGCAAGCGCGCTAACCCGCTCGGCCACCCCTGGAAGGCTCCTTCGATATCCTCTGTTTCGAGGTTCTTCAGCTGCCTCGTCGTTTCTGTTTTGGTGCATTTAGGAAACAACAAAAAGTCACCTTGTGCCAAATCAGGAGAATAAGAGGGTGTTTCATCACGCTGACTGAATTTGTGGCCAAAGACTCACTCACAACAAGCGAAGTGCAAGCAGAAACATTTTCGTAGTGCAGGATCTACCGTCTCTCTCGGTCCAAAATAATTGAACCCGGGCGAGACCAGCTTTGAGGTGTCTGAAGATGTCATTGTAGAAGTTTCCATTAACAGTCTGGGATGGAGGGAGGAATTTTTGGTGGGAAATTCCCCACGAATCGGAAAAAAATAATTAATATTGTCTTGGCATTCAACCTCGATTTCCATGACTTTTTCGTCCTTGGCTCCCAAAATTTTTTCCATTCTCTGCTTTGGAATTTGAGTTACATATCAAACCAAGACTCTCATCCTGTGACGATCCTGTCGAGAATATCACCACCGTCTTCAGCTCCCATCCAGTCCTCGCGGCATGTCATTCTCCCTCTACCGCCGACGAAGAGCTGAAGGACTTCCATGGAATCTTCCAGGATTGGAAACGGAAATGGCGTAAGTGTATTGTTTCTCAGAAGGACTATTTTTAAAGGGACAATTTGGAATTATTTGATTAAATGTATTTTTTTTTCCACGTGTATATGAACTTTCCGGACAAAGCTCGTATATGAAGGAGGTAGAAATTTTAGGATAATACTAATCTCTACCAGGGCATATTGGAAATTTAAATAATGTTAATCATTATTTAATAAATTAATAATAAACATCTTAATGGTGATTCAACAAGTTAAGTGGAAATTAGGGATTGATAAATTATTTGCCACTTCTATAAATTTGTTTTATTGAAAACTAGTTTCGAATGTTATACATTCATCTTCAGTTCTAAAAACACACAAAAATTCAATTTTGCATGTTTTGTGTGTTTTTAGAACTGAGGATGAATGTATAACATCCGAAACTAGTTTTCAATAAAACAAAATTATAGAATTGTCAAATAATTTATCAGTCCCTAATTAGATTGATCCTTCTATACCATCATGCGGATGTCGACTGGAGATTCAAAGTTTGATAAGGTGATTAAATAACTACTCGTGGTTAGCTTTGCTGATGATTTAGTATTGTTAAGCGATTCGGAAACTATTGGTAAAAGGACAAACAGCATTAATGCAAGCATGTTTATAATCAGGTCTGGAAATAATCAAGAATAAAACTAAAATTATAGTTCCTAATAGAATCGACGATAAATTCTATAAGTGTCGTCTTTATCGTAATTTATTGAGCCCTTGGCTGGCTCACAACTGAATAAAGGTACATACATAATAATGAAATAAACAAAATCCTTAATTTGGTTCCATATATTACATAACGTATTTGAAATTAAAAAATAATATAAATGGACTGCTATTTACAACCTGCATATACGAAATAAAATGTTGCCGTATCAACCCTTTCTCGAGTTTTGTCAATTACCGCCAGAGCGTAGCACTCCTCAGAGCTGTTCTTTGACAGTATCCTTTAATAATTAAGGCCCTAACTTCACAAGCGCTAATATATATATATATTAACTTTATATATATCTTTAACTCTGTGAATTATTTCATTATTTTTATATAGTTACATGAAATTATGTTAAGAAGTGAGAATTTGTTGTTCTAACTCAGGATTTCTCTACTCATATTATTTTTATATTCTACGGTTTTTCTCTCTTATATATTTTTTTTTTTTGGTACAACTATAGACTAGGGGCGCGTTATCACTTGTTCATTCCGAAGTCACCCGAAGGTTGCCGGACTAGCACACTCTAGCTTCATTTGTGCTAACTAACTGCTTTGCATTCAATTGTGACATTCGTATTCATTGGAATTATTAAAATTGTTCCTGCTTTAATTAGATATTATTTAGAATTACTAGTGCTGTCGACTTCCGCTCATTATGTTCGCCCAAGAACTAAACAAATCATCAACGTATCCTTTTCATTTGAGGTCGGGGCCTTACCGTTACTTCAATTATTACTGCTTTAAATTATTACAAAAATTTGTCCAGATCACCGGAAGTCGACAGAACAAGTAATTTTAAATAATATCTAATTGAAGCAGGAACAATTCTAATAATTCCAATTAATACGAATGTTACAATTGAATGCAAAGCAGTTAGCACAAATGACGCTAGAGTGTGCTAGTCCGGCAACGTTCGAGTGACCTCGGAATTAACAAGTTATAACGTGCCCCTAGTCTATAGTTGTACCTTTTTTTTTCTTTCTCTTTTCATTTTTTTTTTTTGTCAGTAAAATTATGTTTATTATATTTTTTTACCGGAAGGATATTCTTTTTTTTTTTGTTACTTATATGTTCAATTGAGATTATTGCAAATATTAATTGGCCTTTATTAATGTAGTCTTTGGCTAGACATTTTTTTCTGTTATTTTTTTTACTTGTACATACTTGTTATTCTTAAAGGCCTGGTCCCAGAATAAAGTTTAGCAGAATTAATTTAGAAAAACTATTCTATTCTATTATATATATATATATATATATATATATATATATATATATATATATGTATGTATATTTTTTTTTCCACGTTACAAAGGATATAAAAGTAGGATGTTGTAAAGTTAAAGTATCTATCCTCAATAGCTAAACACGAAAATCCCAGAGGAAATAATAGCGAGATTAAAGGCAGGAAATTCTTGTTAATGCAGTATAATTACTCAATCCGCGCTTACTTTCCAGAAATCCGAAAGAATTTACGAGACTATTATCTTTCCTAATGTTCTTTGGACGGTAACAGTTACTGCGACAGATGTAGCCATAGCAGCTACTACCACCATGTAAACAGTTGCCGTCATGACAGCATTTACTATCAGGTTTGACGCGACAGTTGCTATCAACCTAACCTAACCTTCTTATCAACTGTGCTTCAATTATTTCTGAACTTGAAATCGATCCTATCCAACGTTTTGGCGTTATTTAATTCTAGGATTTACATTTCGTTGTGGCCTAGAAATTGCTAATATTCAGTCAGCTACTCTAAATCCGCTATAAAATAAAATGAAGTCTCAATTTGGGAGCAGAATTGTGAAATGAAAGCGACTCTCGAGCCGTTTGAGATGTAGCATAATATTATTGTTCTCGGTACCATTTTCGATCTTTATTCGAGAGAAATTGAGTAGTCGGAGTAAATATTAGCTAATTTAATTGTAAATATTGAGGGCATTGTTATTAGCTCATCTCTTTATCTCTTTTCTACTCGACTGCGTCTTGCCTAACAGCTCTCATCTGTCACTTGAGCCAATTAGCAAACTGGAACGTCACTTACATCTCGTGTTCTCAATGGGAGCTCCAGTCTGTCATCGCCAGGGATCGATTATTGTCGATAATATTATCGATGTATCGCCCTTATTTTATATCTTTCTTTTTAATTCTAGGGCCATATTAAATAATTTCAAAAGATAAATCTTATTGTTGAAATTTGTTATATAAAATAATAATACTTTTTTCTCAGATAGCAGTTACAAACTAAACTAACCCGTCATGGTTTCAATATGAGCAAAAACAATAAAACCAGGTTAATAAAGACTATACAACTATACGAAAAAGGAAGGTTACATTCAGACAGGTGATCTTTCAAAATACACAAAGTAATTATATTAAAGAGAAACCTTATAATAATTTACCATTCACCTCTCTTTTTTCTGCATTAGTGTTTTGACTGTTGATGTGAGATGTCCTTTTCTATTTGCTTAGTCTTCATTAATGGTTCCTACCCCGAGAAATGGTCACTGATCAAAACTGCGTTTTTTACACCATTTGATTCAGTGAATTTGAATTATTATAAATTCAATTTTAAAGTTTTTATTTTTTTTACAACAGTAATTATTGGAACAATAATGTTTTTATGGAGAAAATTTTATATTAAGTTTCTGTTTATACAGCAACTCAATATAAAATTTGACTTCCTGAATTTCTCCCATGACTTCCTGGTACGCCTATTAAACTATAAATCAGTGGCTCAAAAAGTGATCCTGAATTTGGTTACTAGTTTCCTAAAATTGCAGTATCTCAAAAACGATACTCGGCGTCGCGACATCTCACGCATGCTCTTGTTTCTGGAGTTCTCATTCCGTTATTATACGCCGTTTTCTTTCAGTAGGTAATTAGTTTCCAAGATATTTTTTCGTGTTCCGTGACAGCATTAGAACTGTCAATGTCACTACCTAAAGCATTGGAAATCGACGATTTCGGCATTTTACGCAGAAAAACCCACTTCACTTATATCTTATTCTCCTTCTGCTGACTTGTTCAGCTCAAAAATGGGGAGGAAAATAAATATTTTCCTCATTCAATTTCAACACTTAAAACAAATAATAAAAATGTTTAATTAGAGTGGATAAAACTCGAGTTTGTAACCTTTATTACCGAACCATATGACGTATGTATTTAATTTTAATATAATTTTTGATGTAAGTTTATTATGACCTTCAAGTAAAGCACCCTTTTCGGCTCACCACTTTTAACCAAAATCTAGTAAATACATTCATATGGATATAAAAGTCCTATTTACCAAATTTGAGATGTTTTACATTATATTTTAATATAATTTTTGATGAAAGTCTAATATGGCCTTCAAGTAAAGTACCACTTCCGGTCTGTCAATGCTAACTAAAATTCGTTATATTATTTATATTAATACGTCAAAACTAGTTAAACTGGATTCAGGGATGGTCAAAATGAATATTTCCGTTGAAATCTAAGAACCGAAAATTTTCGTGATTACAATACTTCCTTTTCTGCATACAAGGAAGTAAAAAGATGGCGATCTAGTCTCAGCTGACATATTGTTGGCTTGTATGATATCTTGCTGTGATGCATCCGTTTCCTTTTCAGCATTAATTATTCCTCAGGACCTTTACCGTGCGAGGCGTCAAGATGTCAGAAAACCGAATAAGGCATTTAATGCAAAATTATCGCAAATAATTAACTTGAATACTAAAATGCGAGAAATTAAATTTAATTGTAGGCCTACATTAACAAAGCTATTATTGTTATGCTTTATAATTTATTAAGAAAACATATTGCATTTTTTTAATTATTTGGCTCAGATCATTCATAGAAATAAAAATGGGACAATGTAAGCAAAATATTTGGGAGTGCTTCAGCCCGAAAACTGCCTCTTGAATCTGCCAGTGCTTGCAAACATGTTATACAATTTCTAAATAACAAAAAGACTAAAATTTACTTGCGAAACGAGAATTTCGTTATTTTCTCCACCTTGCGAAATAGTTCTTTAAATCAACCCACTTAATTTGTTTTCATGGATATAGCTCCACCCTCGAAATTCAAGTTTGTTTTTTCCAAGGCTTATGAATTTTCCTCATTTTTATCAGGTGAGAAATTCTACCTTATATCTCGTTGAAGAGGTCTGTTCCGGGAAACAGTTTACGACTGCTTGTTGAATGATAATCTACACTTCAGTATTGTTCAAACGACGAAACGCAATTTTTTTTTTCTGGGTATTTTTGTTGGAAAAACAACTTGAACGGCCATTATGTTTCTAACAAATGAGTGATGAACTGTGACGTGTTGTCTGGAGACAACACTCAAGAGGCTGAGAATAATTTGAGAATATTAAAACTATATCAGCTATATTACTAGTTAATAAAATGTAACTAGTTCTTCATAATTGTAGTTATTTTATAACTGTTACTTTTTTTAATATTAATTTCGCAATACCGTTAGTGGAGCTTACAAAAAATAGCGGGATGAGAGACTTAATTATTTTATTATTTCTCTCTTTCCTAAACTCTGTCCCTGAATTTTGTGCCTTTATGGAGACCTGAAGTAGAGCAAGGTTTCCTGCAGATGACATAATCCAGAACTGTATTTAGTCCCACGAAGGCAGAGTGAGGCGACATGATGCTATAATCAATCTTTTGGGAACATCTTACCAAAGGAACGGTTACAGGGTCCTCACAGGGTAATAAACGGAGATGGAAGCCTGTGCCATGGACCAAGCGGTAAATATAGGTCATCAATTCAACATCAGTACCATTCACTGGAACAGGATATAAGTAAACAAGCATGAATACCTAAACTGTAGAATGGCGTACATTGGAAGAGCCAGGCGTGGACATTAAAGTACTGTCTTGGAGAGGAGTGTGGTGTCGACGTTTGTTTTAAATCATTGAACGCCATTACCCCAAGAGTTCTTAAAGGCTCCTTCCTGAATTATATTATGTGACTTAGACTACTCCCCCGTTTGTAATGACATCCACCTTCACCATTAATGGTTTCTGTCACCATCCTGTTTCTTCTCACCGAAGACCAAATTAAAAATTTTACTTTTTACCTTAATTTATTTTTCCCACTGTATTGTTTTGAATTTTAAAGTTTATTAATGGCATTTATTTTTAATTTATTATTATTAATAGTTATTGTATGCTGTGACGATTCCTGAATAGTGGCAACGTGGGTTCGCACAAAGTATCTTCACCGTCACTAGTTTTTTACACGCCTTCAGTTTTTGTGGTTATATAACACCGACTAAGTCAGTTTCCAAGCAACTAGAAGACTTTAAAAGGGCTAATTGTCTACAATGCCTTTTTTATTTGGAAGATAGTACAGAGTAATTTATTTATTTTTAAAATTATTTTTGATACAGTGAAAATGAATAACATGAATTTGAAATGAAATTAACAATTATATGCTAAATTAGCTGGTGTAATGCAAAAGTTCTTGCACCTGAGCGATGAGTAGATTCACAAGAAATTTACGATCGGGTTGCGAAGATTGGTAGACTGTGGCCCCATCAACGCGAGTCTAGCCCCCTCTTCATCTTTTGGCATAGCTCATGGGGTTCACTGCTCAAGCGGTGCGGTTTGTGTCAGTCAGAATGAAGGCGTTCCGTTTCTGCAGATTCACTCAATCTCAAATAATATTTTCTAATTCTTTTTACTACTGTAAAATAATTGTATTTTTCATTTATAAAACTAGAGAGATCGCGCGCTCATGTGTACTAATGAAATAACTGCCATTCATTCCATTTTATATTTATTGGTATCGGTTATTTATGTATCAAAGTTATCTTATAAATTCTTATTTGAGGCGTGGAGGTGGAAAAGCGGATAAATGTTTTAAACGTTGAAAAATTTTCAGTAAACTCAAAAATCTGGTTAATGTAAAATATTGTTTAACTTTTCAAATACCAAATTTTTAAAAAAGGGAAAATGAAAAAAAAATAAAATAATAAACAATTAAAAATCTCATATGACTATTAATACCTTTTATTATTTTAATCATTTAATATTAATATCAAACAATAACGTGAAATATAATTTTTTTTTCTTAATTACAAAGTATATATAATTTTTGAAGACATTACTTTATTTTTAGTATGTTTAAATTCTTTATAATAAGCACCAAAAAGTACTTTAACTGTAGTGATTTCGGTATTAGTAATTTATAATAAAAGCAACTTGCATGAGCTAAAAAGAAAAATAAATTAAAATGTAAATTCATTGAAGGAAAACACAACAGATTATAAAGAGGTTCAAACCTCATCAATATTTGAGTGCAGTATAACTTATATTTAAAAAAAATTATAATGGCCGATAATTGAATATTTTAATTGTTTTCGTTTGAGGTGTTTGCATTCCAATTCTAGCAACAGTACATCCAATAAGTTCAAATTTATTAATTAGATTGGAATTTATTAAATATGAAAACGTTCAAAAAATGGTAAATGGAGATAATGTTTTAACAACTTATGTTTCCAATTCGTTTCATTCAGAAGCTTTTTTCTCGATGCTATCGTATTTACTTCAGGATATTTCTCCATGATTAAACAAAATATGTAGACTAAAAACAATAACATAACATTAACTTTTCCTACAGTTCAATGAAACTTTCTTACGTGGCGCTCCAAGCGGCTGTTTTGAGAAACAGGGATTTATCTCGTAATGAAACTCTACTCTAATTTTAAAGGTAAAATTGGATTGGATATTGTACGTTTTGGAGGTTAAAGATTTTACTATCTTATAGAGGACGGTTTACAGAGTGGAAAACATTAAAAATGACAAAACATGGATATTATCTTGACACAGCTGGTATATTAATGTAAATAATTTATGCTATGTAAATGCACTGCTTAGTATTTTAATATAATGATAAGAGGTTGAAGGTAGTACCAAATAGTCTTTAAAACTATTCATGGATGTATAGGCTTATACATAGTTCTTGTAGAACTTGGTATTAAAAAGATTTTTAGCTTGATTATAATCGTTCGACGTTTTGAACGCACAATTTTCCGTATTCATATCATAATCTCGTTGATATGTGAGCCATGTACATGTGTGTATATATCTATATTTATAAATAATATTTTGATTATGTACAGACTAACTAGAGCGATGTGTTTGACTGTTTGAGATGCGTAGGGTGTGAGACACGTGTCAGTCATAAAGTTCAACTTTAGCAATGACACATCCCTATGCGAATTGCATTTTATCATTGCGGTTTCAAACATAATAACAAACCTATGAAATGGTTCGCTATAATTCCAAGATTAAGATACAAAATAGAACTACTCAAGTTTGCTTGTATTTATCTCTTGAACTATAAAACGTCTCATCGTATTTTTCATGTTTGAAAACTATAAAAAATAAAAAAAACGTTTATGATGACTACTATGGTATGAAACAAATGAAAAAACAAAACAAAAAAAAAACTTCAACGATATTTTTTTTAATTAAACAACTTTTTAAAGTTTTTTATCTCTTGCTTAAAGAAACTTTTTGGCTCTCGAGAAATGAAAAATATCCTCGTTTTCATTTTGGAATATTTTTTTTTTTTTTTTTTTACAATATATACGTCAAGCGCTGTGACAAAATGATAGTCAGTTAGAGGCAAGTGAATATGGTGTATGGTGTAACTAGCAGGTGGCAAGGTGGCAAATACCACGGGCCCCGATCCAAGGGGGCCTAGAGTTGGCCTTAATAACAATAATATATAATATCCTATTGTATTTATATGTAATAATACAATATTATATGGAGTAATATTGACATGCAGCCACATTTTCAAATTTTGAGAAGCTTAGGTAGGAGGCCTCAAAATTCAATGTTACGCTAGTGGATAGAAGTTGTATCTTCAGATCGGTTAACTATAAAATATAAATACAAATTTTAATTTTAAATACATATATATATATTACAATGGTATATTAATGTATAATTAATGTTATTGATGTTGTGTTACAGTTGCGGTCGGGTGGGGACATCTGAGCTATAAAGATGGAGCTCTCGCGGTACAGACCGTCAGTGCACGCCCACGAGTTCACTCCTGGAGGGAGTTCAAGGGTCATCATGATCAGGAAGAAGGAACAGAGGACGTTCGCTGTGGGGCAGTCACCAGGACAGGTCAGTCGGAGTGGAACCTTTGGCTCCCAACAGTCTTCTTAAATAGTCTGATAGATAAAAATTAAAAAAAAAAAAATCTGGTGCGCGCACATAATTTACAAAAATACTACTTGAAATATTTTCAGCAATATGCACTTCTCTCACAAAATTAGAATACATTAGTTTTTAAAACAGTACTATACATTTTCGATTTGTGAAGTTGAAAATAAATTTTAAAAGTTTCCTTTATATAAATTAATTAATTTAAAAAAAAACCGACTGCGGAAACTACTCTACCCGTCCTAAGGGGCGGAAGGTACTTGCATATCTACATAAACACATTGAAGGGTTGTTATTGAAGTTGAGGTCTATGAATATTGAAACTTGGTGAAGTAGTCGGGTGGCTTCCATACCCAAAAGAAAATAAAGACTTTTCTGAAATATATTAATTTATTTTATGTATGTTGACATGCACGGAAGATTGGAATGGAATGTAGTTGCAAGAAGACGTGACTTTAATTGAGCTTTTAGCTTATACTCTTATATACAGAAATTTATTTTCAACCTGGGAAAATATTTTTCATTTAATTAATTATCAAATCCTTTCATAATTTATATCCATTTCGTTATCACTATAATGAGAGACGGTTAATTATTTCAAACAAACAAAGTTAAAGGTACCTTAGAAGAAGCCAATTTGAAAATTCGACAGTTAGCCCTGTCAGACTATATATATATATAATCTTGGTGCTTCCCTTCTCAATCTCATTACTGATATCGTAGCCAGAGGGGGTTTAGCTAGAGTGCCACTGACTTTAAGTACTTTTCTGGAGGAGCTAACTTCCAGAGGGATTATATGGATCAGTGGAACTGGAAAGGGATTTTTAAGGGTTTAGGAAGGTAGTGAAGGATCTAATAGGGATGGTATGAGGTAAATACAGGTCGTCTTATGCTTTTATTAAATGTATCCCTTTAACTCACAAATTTTAAATATTTCACCTCCAAAGTATTTTACAAGCTCTTGATTTATGATAATTATTCAAAATAATTAGTAGGTTCACTACATTTTATTGCTAATCTCAAACCTGTTTGGGAATTAGAATTAAATCCAATCTGGGAGATTCTGTATAATATTTTGTTCTTAAAATGCTTTTCTGGGGAATGTTTATTTGTCAATGTTATTCTGGTCAATTCTAACAAAAATTTTTATTTAACAGTTGTGAAAAAAAAACCCAGTAATTCCTTTTATTTATTTAATTTTAATTTTAAAAATTAAAAAGTAATTAATTTATGAATGGACGTTTCGACTGCAGTATTAATTTATTTTTTTATTAGAAAAATATTGAGATAAAATGATAGCGGATTAAATCAGCGCTCTGGACTAATTAGTTAATTGCTAAAGTTGATTTAGGATAAAGATAGAACTTCCATCACAGTTGGTGTCACAGTAACTTCTTTTTTCTTAGAATATTTCATCCTGAACAAGATTTATTATATTTATTTATTTATTACTATTTTAACATAACTAAAATTCACAATTAAAATTAGATATATTTTTTTTTTAATATGGTAGTAAGAATAGTATAAATCTCTACCTCAGAGTTAAACTACAGTAATATTTTCAAATTTTTACAGGAAAGCAAAAAGAATGTTTTGGATAACAGTCAATCTTTAAATTTTAAGTGTTACATATTTTATCACTCTTTTAGCTTATTGACGATACTTATGCTTGGAGAATATGGCCAGAATAATGGTAATACGAAAATAAAATTAAAATCGCCAAAACTTCACTTGTTTGATTGTTTATCTGTGACGTGCAGATCTGCTGAAGTTGAAAACATGGTTAAAATTAGATATTAATCACAAAATAAAGACCTCTTCATTTGTCTTCTTAACCCATCCTTAACTTGGATCTACATTTCGTCGCTTCAGACCAGAAGTAGCTTAGCTCCAAAAATTAGTTAGAAGAGAGGTTTTTATTTTTTTTTTTACTTTTTGTTTTGTCGTTTCTTGATATGAATATATTAATCATTTTTTGATTTGCTAGCTTTGCCCTAAACTTGGCAGAAGATTTTTTTTTTTTTAAATAGATATTCTTTTCAAATGTTTATTATTTTACTATTTTTTTTAGAAAAAAAATTATTTAAAAATATATCCCTAAACATGGCAGAAAATTTAAATAATAGAACTGTATTATGAGAATTAGTGAATAAAATAAATGGGTCATGTATATGGGCACTTTGCCAAGTTGAGGGATAAGTATTAATATATTACAATATATATAATACAATTATATTTATATAATTATATTATTTATAATATATTTTATATATATATATATATATATATATATATATATATATATATATATATATATATATATTAATATATACTATATAAATATATTAATATGAACTTTTTTCTTGCTCTAGAGGTCTACTATCATCTTTTTAGATATTTCGGATTACTTACAGAACAACCTGTATACAGTTCAACCGCAAAATATGATTTTTCTGTATTTTTATTGTCTATTGACTGCATCGTCAATGCATTTAGCAACAAAAAGAACTATAAGGAACGATACGTTACTCGAATTAATTTGGGTAAATACTAGTAATAAATACTAGTAGTCAATAAATACAGTATAGTAAAAATCATTTGTTCTCTTGCACCGTGAGCTCTCCCAGTGCCAACTAAAGTTCCTCAGTATTCAGGAGACACTTCTAGCAATCGCTGTCTCCCAAGGAGGTGAAGGAAGTTACCTATAGAATGCTCAATGCTTTTATAGTATGTTTGGTATTTATTTAATTTTAATATTCGAAGAAATCAGTTTTGTTTACATGTGCATTTGAACAGTTCGATATCACTAGAAGGTAAATCGTATTGAAAAGATTTAATTCTTAGCAATGAAATACGGATTTAAGTTATACCCGCTGAAGATAATGAAAGAATTCTTCATAGATTCATTAAAAAAAAAAATTATAAATCTAATTTGATTTACCAAGAGGGGATGATATCGATGTCGTCTTTTGAACAACGCTAAAGCGCCAAAAATTCGAAATTTAGGTTTCAATTGATTTTGGGACGTTTCAATGGATTTTGACACCATTATCAATTCTCACTCACGACATATCGAGAAAAAAAAATTGGAAATGGTCAAACAATGAATATTGATGACGTAAGCACCAAATACTAAAGACTCTCAGTCGTCACTCTGGCCTTAACTAGTGCTAGAATCCTTTAAAATATATTGTAATTATAAAGGTTTTGCCAGGTTAATAAACTCCTACTCTATACAATAAAGAATAAAATCTAAAAAAAATATATAGTTATTTTGGGGAAAAATCGTTTCATCTATTTCCTGTAAAGTTTGCTAGATGGCGCTTACGCCTTTTTCAAAAAACGACGTCGATATATAGTATAATACTTCTGAAAAATATACAGTTGTACGAAATTTTTAAAAGTGAAAGGTCATTATATGTATAGATTAAATTTCACTCGACGTTAAATAGAAAAAAAATAAATAAAAAAATATGAGCGAAGCTCTTTCATCCAAAACAGGTCGTATTTTCGAAAAACTGCCGAAATTTTGACTGATGTTTACTCCTAATACCCTCCTATGTTATTGATCTGTCTAGGAAACAACCAAACATACCGAGAGTTGGCGCTAGGCTGTACGCCTCTCTGCCCTGAAGATGGCCTAAAACTTAGGCCGAAACGTTGGCACAAAATAAATGCCACACTTATTTGTGTCTTTGACTTTTACCGCTCCCACTGACCAACTTCTCAATTAGGGGAATTATTACAATTATTTTAGGGGAAAATACGACGATAAAATAAAAAAAACTACATTTTATATTGATAAAAAATATCCATGATTTTTTTTAATTTAATAAAAAAAATCTTCACAATATTCATGTTTTATTGTCGACATCGTCTGAAACCATAATCTAAAGAGTTTTCTACGAAGATTTGTTGAAAAATAAACTTTAATATTATTTATTTATATTATATTTCTAACAGTGCAGTTTTGGGGGCTTATTTCAGTTATAAACAATATTTGTAGAACTTTATATTACGAAATTCTTCAAAATATATATTTTTTTTTTTGCGGTCTTAAATACACAGATTTAAAGAGAAAATGAATTAAAATACCTACTATGAACCAAAACGAAATAAAATCACAGTCTTTTATTTATTGTTTTTTTTTATTGCTATGAATAATAGTAGTTAATTTGAATATTTTCCAAATGGGAAGACAGAATATACATATCCGAATTGATCAAACAATATCCCAAGTACTCGAACAGTTTATCTTATATTTAACCCTTATCATGCATCCTCTTGAGGCAGTTAATCTCTTAAGATCTATATAACCTCCTTCCTCACCGGTTGATTCGCTCATTGATGCATTTGCCCCCTCACCGCCCTGCTTGTTACCCCGGGACCAGGAGTCATAAAACGCTGATGAGATGTCAAGGCTGTGGCCTAGCGAGGATAGTTCCACCAGAGAGGACGGTGCAGTAGGCTTTTGGTCTTCCAGTAGTGTCCAGTTCCAGTCATCCATGTCTTCCAGCGGCTTTCAATTCTTTCAGGTCGGTACTCGTCCAATGCAAGGCTACTTAATCCGGGATGTTTAATCCGTAATCGCTTATGGTAGTCCGGGAGTCGGCTTTCGAAATATAACTGATTAATATCAAGGTACCGAACTGTTATTGAACATTTGATAAAAAGCTCAGTTAATGTAAGTTCCTACTAAAACGTTTTAATTATATTAACAACAAAACTGATTCAGCAAAAAAATTAATCTATAAAATGTTCCCTTATTTCAATAAAAAATCCAAACTGAGCTCAAAAAACAAACTTATCTTATATAAATCAGTCATTCGTTCTCAAATCGCTTACGCATCACCCGTAAGTTCAACTTGCATAACCAATTAGAAAAAACTCGAAAGAGTCCAAAACTTATGCATGAGAATAATCAACAACTACCCTCGTTATACAAAAATAGCCACAATGCTACAAGACTTGCAACTACCCATAATTCAAGAATTTGTTTTATCACAAACTGCTACATATTTTGATAAAAAAAACAGCCAGTGAAAACCCACTGATAAAAGAGATCGGTAATTATAACAAATGTACACTCAAACGATACACTCATAAAAGGACAAAACATTTATTGTTAAACTAACAATAATTTTCATTCACGTATTTTTATTATGTTTTCATTAACTTAATTATAGCATTTAATGTTTAGACTTATTATATATATCGTATATATTATTTATTGTCATCAGTTTCCTATTTTATTAATTTATTTTTATTATTCATTCATAATTACTATTAATGTTGTTTTGTGTGTGTAGGTTTTTGATTAATTTTTCCTATTGATCTTTAGGAGATCTTCATTTTGTATAAGTTCGTCTTTTAGAAATCGTTTGATCAATCAATCAAACAGATATTACGAAATACTATATTTTACTGTTTAATAAACAGTAAACAAAAATCTGGTGCAATGCGCTTATCGTCCATCTTTCACTTACCACGCTACTTAAAATAAATTTTAAAATTTCACATTTTTTTTTCTAAGGAAGCTGAAATTATTAACAACAACAATGACTTAAGTTTATGAGTTTTTCTTCACTCTCCATTATCTTCTTCGGCTTTATAGGTTAGATATTATTTGTCTCAGATCTTTAGATTTTCAATTACATATTATACATCTATATTTCTGCTCTTATTTCTGGGAATACAAATTCAGCCTAGGAAAATATATCTCCTATTTTCTGCTTTAGTTAATAATCCAATTTTTTATAGTTTATATTTATCAATTTTTAAAACTACTAACAATAAGAGACGATTAATAAATTCAAATAAACAAAATTAAAGGTAATTTAGGGGAAGAAATTTTGAAAATTCGCCATTTAAGCCCTGTCAGACTATTTCAGTGAGGATAAGATCACATCTGATATTAAAGATCATTTTATTGTACATTGATATAGCGAGTTTGATCAAAATCGTTAGAGCCTTTTTCGAGAAAATTGTAAAAAAGTGTAAAATCAATGATCTAAATTTGCACTTCTCGTTCGTCGATTTTTGCGAAAAAGTTACTGTGACATAACAGGCTTATACCTAACTTAAATATGCAATTTCACTTTCGTACAAATTTTCGTTTTGAAGCTAGAGCTACCACAAACACTCAGACCATTTTGCGAGACTTGGTTATTTGGACTCAGGGGGCATTAAAACGTGTATTTCCGTTTAAAACTCGGATTCGAAATTTTTCATGATCGCAATGTTTCATATATAGGTAAGTGAAAGCAATAAATACCGCAATATTGAGGCCCCAACTTTTTTTTTAAATGGCAATTTTAAAAATCCAATACTTATTAATTTATAATTTTTAGTCGTATTTTCCGCGAAAATAACAGACTTTTGCAC
Source organism: Rhaphigaster nebulosa (assembly GCA_948150685.1). NCBI lineage: Eukaryota > Metazoa > Arthropoda > Insecta > Hemiptera > Pentatomidae > Rhaphigaster > Rhaphigaster nebulosa. Next base: position 1,264,511 of record OX411308.1, read on the forward strand.
TGTGTGGAAGGAAGGTGGGATTTTATATCTGTTTCATAATTTCTAAAAAAGGGTTTTGAGGATGTGTATATTCGAGATTTTTTTCTTGCTACGTTTGGGCATCTTCTGTGACCACCTTTGGATCAAATGAGATTGAAATTCGCTATGTATTGTTGTTTTCTAGGCAGGACGTTGAAGTAAAGGTAAATTTTAGTCAAAATTTCGGCCAATACTACGAAACTAGTCGGTTGTTAAGGTTTTGTGCACATTTACATGCCCTCCGAATTAGGTTAAAGGATTGAAAATTCGAATGTGAGTTGAGTTGGTGTTAGAGAAGTGCATTTTGGGAGTCTTGACTTCTTTATCTCACCCCAGCCATTTTGTATTTCATTGAAAATACATTCTTAGTTACGGACCTCTGCTGATCATTTTTTTTTGGTTTGGTTTTTATTTGTATTTTTCCCGAATAAAATAGTAAATACTATTCCACTGTGAAGAGGGGCGGGATTGCATTTTTTTTATCCGTTTCATAGTCCCTAGAAGAGACCTAAAAGATGTTAGTGTTCAATCACCTGTTGACTATTTTTTTTAACTGTCACAAGGTTTATTTTTAGCGTATAGAGTATAGCGTATATATATATATATATATATATATATATATATATATATATATATATATATATATATATATATATATATATATATGCCTCTCTATACGCTAAAAATAAACCTTGTGACAGTTAAAAAAAATAGTCAACAGCTGATTGAACACTAACATCTTTTAGGTCTCTTCTAGGGACTATGAAACGGATAAAAAAAATGCAATATATATTTCCGCTACATTTGAGCACTTCCAGCGGCCCCCTTTGGGTCAAATGAGCTGAAATTCGGTATTAAGGGTTTTCTCCTTGAAAAGAAAAACACCATAAAAGTATGGATAAGTTTCAGTCAAATTTCGGTATGTTTACCTGAAATTTCGGCGTTTCTCAAGTTTTGAGCACCTCTGCAGCTCCACCAAATTAAGTTACAGGGTTGAAAATTTGTACGTAAATTGAGTCGGTGTTAGGGAAATCCCTTTTGGCGGTCTCAACTTTTTCTTCTCACCTCTCCCCCGCAGTTGTTCGTTGTCTTTAAGGATTTGCGAACCTCTAGAACCCCTCCGAATTGAGGGGTGGGAAGACATTTTACATTCGTTCCTTCACCTCTTAACCCCTAAAACTTCCATAATCGGGAGTTTTTCAGATACCTGATATATATATATATATATATATATATATATATATATATATATATATATATATATATATATATATATATATATATACATTTATATAAATATATATACATATACGTACTTCTTTTTGTATCCGTTTGATAGTCATAAATGAACAATATTATGAAAGTGGGGCGCTAAGTTTCAGTATGTTAGAGACTTTTTTCTTCCACCTTCCCTCCGTCATTTTAAAATTTTGTATTTTAGTGAAAATACAACCTTAGTAACAGAGCTGTGCTGCTCATGTTTTTATTTTATTTGTTTGCAATAGTCCAACTATGTTTCAACCGGGGTCGAGTCTGATAAGTCTAATTCGCGAAAATGCATTATAAGATTGTATAATTGATACCGAGCTAATGTTAGCTATTCACAAAGAGCTAAGGTTATTTTGGCGTAAACCGTTTGTCCGATTCTTTAATTGCGAAATTTAGAAATCGAAGATCCTTTACATGTTTTGAGGTTTGAGAAATGTTATGATCTCTTTATTTCTTATTTTTCCAGTATGCCAGATACTGACCAAAATATGGCGAGTGGCCGGTCATTTAGGTATTTGGGACAAGGCCTCTTTGAAGCTGATGCCACTTATAACAATAGAGTCACTGGTGCGTGCCGGCTTGATAATTGCGACCCGACTTCCTATCGCATTGCGCAAGATGCATTACGATATCGATATCCATGATCGATTCGGCTGTGCACTCGAGGAGGCATATTTATGATCGATATTAAGCGGAATCCTGCATCCACTACTCGAGAAATTCCTAAAAATATGCGTCAATAAACAAAAATAATTTAGTTGACATCCACATGGTAGTATAGAAAAATCAATCTAATTAGGGATTGATAAATTATTTGCCACTTCTATATTGTTTTTTTCTCTTAAAAAGTAGTTTCGAATGTTAAACATTCATCCTCAGTTCTAAAAACACACAAAAATTCAAAAATAAGCAATTCAAAATAGAGTTTGGTATTATTATGCATATTAAATTAAATGTAATATAAATTGGTATTATGAATTTAATTAAGATTTATGAATTTAATTAAGACAAGAATTCAAATACATGTTGGTACTCACCAAGGTTTAAGTAGATTATATCAAACATAAAAATTTGTACTGGTTTCTTCTCGGATTGTTAGTACATAACTGAGCACAATGCGAGAAGGAACCAGTATCAATCTTTCTGTTTGATATAATCCATTTAAATCTTGAACTGAGGATGAATGTATAATATTCGAAACTAGTTTTCAATAAAACAAATTTATAGAAGTTGCACATAATTTATCAATCCCTAATCATCCAATACAAATCGTATTTTCGAAAAACTGCCGAAATTTTGACTGGTATTTACTCCTAATACCCCTCTATATTGTTGATCTGTCTAGAAAACAACCAAACATACCGACAGTTGGCGCTCGGCTGTACACCCCTCTGCTCTGATGATGGCCTAAAATTTAGACCGAAACGTTGGCGCATAATAAATAAGTCATACTTATTTGAGACTTTGACCGCACCCACCGACCAACTTCTCCATTAATTTATATCTACGGTCAACCAAACTTACTCCAATAACGAATTTCAGCTCATTTGATCCGAATATATATATATATATATATATATATATATATATATATATATATATATATATATATATATATATATATATATATATATATATATATATATATAAAACTAGTTTTCAATAAAAACAAAATCATGGAAGTGGCAAATAATTTATCAATCCCTAAAAATAATTTAAAATATTATAGTATTCTCATGGTAGCATTAAATATTTTAGAACAGCTACTTTAATATTAATATTAATATTAATATTAACCGCTTCTTATTAGTTACACTGTCTTGAATTTTTTTATTTTTTGTTGTTTGTTTTTATAAGTTTTCGATTGAACGATTCATGAAAAATAGCCTGTCACTACCATTATTTATAGAATAATTATTTTAATATTTTTTATCTTTGCAGACTGACAAGAAGTTTGAGACCCTGACCAAGGAGACCGTTCAGACGTTCAGGGGAAACAAGATTGAACGGAAAATAACTTCGGAGAAGAGGGACTTTGACAATGAGATCTTCAAGAAGATTTCTCTCCTATCATTGACTGGTAAGTTGCTCCATGTTCAATGGCGTATTCAAGCAAAATATTTGGTGAAAACAGTTTTAAATGAATCCTGCATGGTTAGAGTTACGATACTGTACTCCATCCTATCGTAACACAGGTAGAAGGAATACAACTAAAAAATATTTAATTAGGGATTGATAAATTATTTGCCACTTCTATAATTTTGTTTTTATTGAAAACTAGTTTCGAATGTTATACAATGTCAGTTCTAATAACACACAAAAATTCAAAATACAGTTTGGTATTATTATACATATTAAATTAAACGGTTTAGGAGTCGGGATTTTTCCAGTAATTCCGGTGAGTAATTATTTTTTCTGTTATAGATGGAAATTTTTAGAACTCAAGATGAATGTATTCGAAACTAGTTTTCAATAAAAACAAAATTATAGAAATGGCAAATAATTTATCAATCTCCAATAGGATTGATCCTTCTATACCATCATGCGGATGTCAACTAAAAAATTATTTATACACTCTTGATTTATCACACAACTAGATTCTAATTGTATTATGTTAATAATAATAATGCTTTTCGGAACTGAAGATTGGATGCCTGCTAAACTATGACCGCTGCTAAACATACGCCCCTCCTCCCCACCCCCCCCCCCTCACCCTCTCTCCCCAATCAGCGAGGTCAGCCTTAACAGGCCTATTTAACCTTGTGTTTCGGTTTTTCTAGTTACTGCTACCCCATAGATACTTATTTTTTTTTTTTCACGCCAATTTTAAATGTTTTATAAAATAATGTCCAAGACAAGCCTCCTTCTACTGTATGATAGATACATTTTAGGCTTTTTCTAATGGTTTTTTTTTTTTGTTTTAATTAAACCAATTTTTTTGGAGATGCTCACCTATATCACCTGAAACTCCTCTTAACCTATATTTTGGACTACCTTATCAAATGAGGACGTGACGGCCGAGTACGTTGGGGTGAGGGTCCCAGAGTGCCCGGTTCTGAACGTTGTAGGTTCGATTCCCACCTGGATGAGTTAATATTTATTTCGTGGGGATCCCGCGAAATTAATCTTGACACGCCCACTCTGGTCAGGGGTTGGCAAAAAGGACCATAAGGCCCACTTTCCGGACTAGTTCCTCCACCATTACCAGTACCAGTACCTTATCAAATACTCTATCTTGCCATCGTCGAAGAGCCGGCCGAAATATAAGGGAATCTAATTGTGAAGAATATTTTGAAGGATAAAGACAGTTTTTTGCAATAGTCAATAATTTTCTAAACTTTACATAAAACCTATTGGAGCGAGGTAGCTCAGCGAGCAAGGCGCTATCTTCCGAACCCGGTTCGAGTCCTGCCGTGACAGATAATTATTTATTCTGTTATCATCCGTTGATCTGTTGATCTATCTCCTGTGGGTTCAGGAGATCCTCCTTGGGCTCACCCAGCCTCTATAAAGTAGGTACCCTTAATTGGGAAAAAAAACCTGGCTGTTGAGCGTGATCTTGGGAAAATCACCTCTTTGCACAACTAAATAAGTAATGAATCCAAAACCTTTCAAGGATTGTTCTAGTACAGTGATTTATTCTTGTTTTTTTTTTTTCATAAAATTTATTCGAGTATCAAATTTTGAGATATATTATAACTATTTGTCCAATTTTTATACTCGTTTTGTTCAGCTCTACAGTGACTGCAGACTGAACTGATTAGACAGTACCAGTGCCCACTGCATCAATGTTCTGGATGACGGATTCCTTCGCTTGCAAGACACACCCGCAACCCGCCGTAAAAGAGGAAGTCGCTACTTACTGGAGGAAACGGCCGGATACGGCCCCTCCTGAGAAGGTGTGTTAGGTCGTATTTGTGGCTCGCTAATCCGACAATGAGAGGAAGTGTCGTCATTTGATGGATTAAATAACAACAGCTGATTAAGTGCCATTGGTCTTCATCTCGAGTGGCTGAAGTGCTACGCAGTTCCGATATATTGAGAGTCAAACAAGTTTACTTGAGATCTCGGAATCCACTTCTTTTTCGACCGCTACAGAGGATTTTATTGATTGAAGAGGTTCAGAAAAAAACGAGAATACATTATTTCAATGAGAAATACATTGTCTTTATGAAGGTATTGTTGGCTAGACAATATGGATCACTGGACGTTTGAAGTCATTGAATGAAATGACAACGAAACCTTTAAAACTGAAAGTAATATAATAAACATAGGCATATCTACTAAATCTGTATAGACATGCTCTTCAAATATACACATTACAACCCAAAAGAATCACTTACAAAAACTGCAAATTTTCAAATACAAATATCTGATGTGGACAAAACATAACTTTCTTGTACGCCAATTAAACTATAAATCGGTGGCTCAAACAGTGATCCTGAATTTGGTTACTTACTTCCGAGGATAGCAGTATCTCAAAAACGATACTCAGCGTCGCGATATCCATCTATTGACACACAAAAACAAATGGGGAGGAAAACCAGTATTTTATACTCAATTTTAACACTTAAAACAAGTAATAAAAATGTTTAATTGGATTGGAAACCAAATTGCGTTTGTAACCTTTATTACCGAAACATATGAGTTATGTATTTAATTTAAATATAATTTTTGATGTAAGCTTGTTATGACCTTCAAGTAAAGTACCCTTTTCGGCTCACCAATTTTAACCAAAATATAGTAAATACATTCATATCGATATAACAGTCCTATTTAGCAAATTTGAGATGTATTACATTTTATTTTAATATAATTTTTGATGAAAGTCTAATATGACCTTCAAGTAAAGTACCTCTTCCGGTTTTCCAATTTAAACCAAAATCTAGTATGTTATTTAAATTAATTTATAAGTTATAAATACTAAAGTTGAGAAGTTTTGCATAGTATTTTAATATAATTTTTGATGGAAATCAATTATGACCTTCAAGTAAAGTACCACTTCCGGTGATCAAGCAGTGACCAAAAAGGGAGGTCCACATCTAGATTTTACAATAATCCTAAATATAAAATTTCAACTTTCTACGGCTAACCGTTTTTGCGAGATATGCGAGATACGAACGTACGTACAGACGCCACGACGAAACTAGTCAAAATGGATTCAGAGATGGTCAAAATGGATATTTCCGTTGAAATCTGAAAACCGAAAATTTTCATGATTGCAATACTTCCTTTACTTCGTACAAGGAAGTAAAAAGATTATAACTGATAGTAAAAATCATTTTTGCACGTAGCTTACAACACATTACATGCACACTTACGCCTGCTAGTTTCCTACAGTTTTATACACGGACATACTGAAACAGAATGGTTCAGGAAATGGCCACGGGCGACCTTTCGCTCAATACAAGAAGACTAAGAAAGTTGTGGATGAGAGATCTCCTTCTAGTCCAAGAAACGAGGCAAAGAAAAAGAGAAAATTAACGCAAAAGTTCGGGTAGTTCTAATTTGTTGATATGTTGTTTGTGTATGGATCCGACCTCTTGCGACAATCTCAAATTTGCGACCTCGGCATTATGATTAATATTCCTCCAAAGGTAAATAAAAAATATTTTTACACGATTTTGACATAATGCTACATTCATCGAGAATGATTCATCTTGAGAAAAGTTTGATATCTTATCATACAGAGCAAATTTACTCTTCTGTAAAAATGCTGCAAATTATTACTCAATGGTTTATTAATCCTTTATTAATAAGACATGTAATCAGAATGGAGAGTAAAATGTTGAAAGAACACTTCAGTGGAAAAAGAAAAAGAGAATGAGCAAGAAGCAAATGGAATTGGAGGATGGATCCAAGGAATGATGGAAGCGAGGAAGCATACGAGTCCTCTAGTGATAACTCATGAGGAAAATGGTCACGCTGAACTGTAGCGCCAGGAAGTTAATCTACAAAGTTCAATACGCTATATCGCAGCTAATACTGGTCTGATTTCTATTTTTTTTTTTTGTAGGGAATTTTATTTCTAAATTTGGACGGACGGATTATTTTTATTCGATATTTGGATTATGCGTGTCTTGGTACGTAAAATCTCATTTTTTTTTTATTGATTACAAAGGTTCATTATTGAAAATAATAAATTAAAAGCTTTTATTTAGATTTTTATTTTGTGCACAGATTCTAAAACATATATATATATATATATATATATATATATATATATATATATATATATATATATATATATATATATATATATATATGCCTCTCTATACGCTAAAAATAAACCTTGTGACAGTTAAAAAAAATCGTCAACAGCTGATTGAACACTAACATTTTATAGGTCACCATAGAAACCAAATTATATAATTTTAATCAAGAATTAAACATGAAAAACTTTGCATACCATCAATTCCAACTTCAGAAATAATTGAAACATAGTCGAAGTCACTACCGCGACGGGGACTGTCACACTATCGGGTTGAACCTGATAGTGCGACAGTACTGTCATGACGCCGACTGTCCTACAGTTACCGCGACTGTTGTTGTCAAGGCTTTAACTGTCGCGGCAGTATTCTCACCATGTAAATAGACTTAGGATCTAGTTATGAGATGAATTATAGAAATAAAATTAGTTTGATCTGAGCATGTTTGAAGTTACCTGTGCGATAATAAATAGACTATTTGATAGGTATACCTCAATTGCCATGAGATGTTTTGAAAATATTATTATGACGTATTATTTTCATATTTGATATGAATGACGACGAAATATTTATATTAAAAGTTTAAGGAAGAAGTTGGCCGGGGGTTGCGGTCAAAGACTAACACATTAATAAGTGAGACTTATTTATTTTGTGCCAACGTTTCGGCCTAAGTTTTTTAGGCCATCATCATGGCTAAAAAGAAAAACAAAGTAAAAAATATTTAAATGAAAACGACAGAGACAGTACCACTAAAAGTAAAAAATAATAAAAAACAGAAATGACAAGTAAGATAAAAATATAAGAAAATAAAAATATACGCCTCTCTTGTATGTAATTATTACGTTTTTTTTCACATTTCCTCTTCCTCCTTATTTCTATCCTTTCTTTCTTCTCCACATATGATAATGACCTATATTGTATTACTCTATTTTTGGGCTTAAACTACTTTATATTTTACTCCTTTATTTTATAATTATTTTTAACAAATATGCCAACTTTTTTAACATCATTGTCATCTTTTACATAACTTGTTATATCATAATTATCTCTATATAAGTTTTCATATATTTTATCATATCATGTGTAAATAACCCATTATTTTAATTTAGATTAATTTTTACATAGTTATTATTTTGGATAGTTACTTGGCAACAATTTCAGCATCACTGAAATCCTTTACAAAACTTGCAATATCACAATTATCTCGATATGCTTTACATATTTCCAAATCTTCATACTAGTAGTCATTTCAATCAATAGTGTTCTTATATTTTATTATATCCTGTATAATACACTTCATTGTTTCATGTAATTCATAACCTTTTCTTCACTGTTTTCACTTTACTTGAATTTTTCATTTTTGCAATTATATTGACATCTTTTTCTTTTTATACATCATATATTTTTAACTTACTTGTCATTTCTGTTTCTTATCATTTTTTTACTGTTACTGGTACTGCCTCTCTCGTTTTCAATGTTGTTATTTTGTTTTTCTTTTTAGCCCTGATGGTGGCTTAAAACTTAGGCCTAAACGTTGACACAAAATAAATAAGTCTCACTTATCATAATGTGTTAGTCTTTGACCGTACCCTCCTCCCTCCCCTTCCACCTTCCCCTCGACCAACTTCTTCCTTAAATATATCAACCAAACTCACTCCTATATTAAAAGTTGTTATTGCAGCTGAAGTGGCACTCATGACCTAACGACATGACTAATAGAGATTGATTTATTTTTTGATTGCAGATGACAGCGGGAAGGGGCAGTCCACGGAGTCGATATCTTCAGTAGGCCAGGTGAGAGCAACAGGTTCACTTTGTCTTCTCTGATATGTTCTGTTTCAGATGCGTAGGTACCATTGCTTACTAAAACCTTTGAATCGATTGTTTCATATTACTCTTAATCGATAACGCTTACAGTCATCGACGAATCAGCGGCCTTCCTACAAGTTTTTCTTTTAAGTTGTACGCAACAGTTTAATTTGATTTTTTTTTTTGCTTCACTTAGTATCTTAAAGAGATTGATATCGATGCAAAAAATCTGGTGCGGTGCGCGCATCACACAACTTTCCCTTACCGTCCTATAATAATTACCTTTTTAATATAATTTTAAAGAGTTCACATAACCAATACTTAAAATAAGTTCAGCAGTATTCACTTCTTCACATCTTCTCCCACTTAAGTACAATAAAACAGTTTTTTAAAAAATTTTAGTACAACAATTTTTTATACTACCTATATATTTTAACTTCGTCAAGTTGCAAATAAATTTTAAAAGTTTCGGTTCAGTTTTCATGGAAACATTTTCTTTCCATTAAATGATATTGAAAGTAGAAATTATTAAGTTAATTTCCGCTTCTTTGTTCTTAAATTACTTTATTACAGAGTATATTGTTCATGGCAGATTGGTGGGAGAAGGTTCGGTCGCATCCGATGCGCTCGGTTTTCCATCTAGGGTCTTGTGCTCTTCATAAAATACGCTGTATCTTTGCTAATACTGGTCCTTTTTTTTGTTTTTTTAGATAATTTAATAACTTTTCATACGATTAAATACATAATTTACTCTAAATTGCATGCTTTTTAAGTTAAGCGCAAATTAAATATTCTTTTCATCATAACTTTTTTTCCTGCGTTTCCTCGGTGATGTACCACATATATGAAAAGTTAAAAGTCTTTATGAAGAATAGTTTAGGCAAGTTTCATCAAAATCGTTAGAGCCGTTTTCGAGAAAACTATAAAAAAGTGTAAAATCGATTATTTAAAGTGGCACTTTCGATCAGTCGATTTTGACGAAAATGTTGCTGTTCACATGAACATCACATGCATGTTCCAACCTTAAATACGTAATTTCAGTATCGTACAACTTTTCGTTTTTGAGCTAGGCTGTTCACAGACACACAGACCATTTTGCGAGACTTGATTATTTGGACTCAAGGAACCTTAAAACATCTATTTCCGTTGAAAACTCGAATTCGAAAATTTTCACGATCGCAATACTTCCCCTTACCATATACTTCGTATATAGGTAAAGGAAAGTAAAAAATTTATATTGGCATTGCTAACCTCCTTGCAGCATCTTAAGCTTATAAAAACTTTGCTGTTGCTCTTCTTAATATTGAAACAAAAAAATAAATAATAAGGTAATCCACCCCGGAAGATTTTGGACTTACATGCACTATTTTGTGGCCAAAAAAATATCTCTTGTTCCATCTTCCTCCTTTAGCAGCAAAGGAGGTAGTTGGAACGAAAGATTTATTTTTAAATCCAAACTTCCTCAGGATGGAGCTATTTCCTTATTTGCTAAACCTTCATATGTCATCAGTGGTGTATACAGGGGGGAGGGAGGAAAGATTGGGAGATATATCCCCTCCTAAATGTAAGAAATAAAAATAGTTTGTATTGTATTTTAAAAAATATTTTTGGCAATATTTAATAATAATTTTTTATTCAATTTTCATGCTTATCCCTATAGCAATTCAAAATACAGTTTGGTATTATTATACATATTAAATTAAATGCAATATAAATTAGTATTATAAAACATTTATGAATTATGAATTTAATTAAGAAAATAAATCAAATACATGTTGGTACTCACCAAGGTTTAATTAAATAATATCAAATAGAAAAGTTTGTATTGGTTTTTTCTCGCACTAAACTAGCAATGGAAGAAAGGTGGGGTATTTATAGGTACACGGTTTAGTGGTCGGGGTTTTTCCAGTAATTCCGGTGAGTAATTGTTTTTTCTGTTATAGATGGGAATTTTTAGAACTGAAGATGAATGTATTCGAAACTAGTTTTCAATAAAAACAAAATTATAGAAAAGGCAAATAATTTATCAATCCCGAATTAGACTGATCCTTCTATACCATCGAGGGAAGATTGGGAGGTATATTCCCTCCGAAATGTAATAAATTAAAATAGTTTGTATTGTATTTTAAGTAATATTTTTGATAATTTTTAACAATAATTTTTGGTCCAATTTTCATTTTTATTCCTAAAACTTACTCCCAATTTTGCGATTATAGACAATTAGGTGATTACTTGCCTTCTTATTATTAAATCTCTCTCCCCCAAAAAAATTTTGGCGCAGTAGTCTCCGAGAAAAGCCGCAGATGGCGGAAGGACGAATTTTTCTATTTTTGAATTCTACGTATCTTGAAACGTAAAACCTCAAATTTTGAGGAGGGTTTATTTATTTATTTTTCTTGTTCGATAGCAAAGGCTCAATACTGAAAATAATTAACCAAAACACAGAAATTTCGAAGTTGTTCTAAAAATTGAAATTGTATTATCACTTTTAGTTTTCAGTTATGCAAAACGTGAGTAGCTACAAAATCCTCGTTATACCTCGGAGCCTAAGATAGCCACACCGACATCTTATTAATGAATTAATTTTTAAAGATATCTTATATTTCATAGTTTGTTGTATAAGTATATCGCTTATCGTTTAATTTAAAGATTTAAATAAAAAAAATATTGAACTTCATGATTATAATAATAAAACAAAATTAAAAAAAAAATTCCTTCAAAACCTAAATTACTAGATCAGCTTTAGCAATCCTCACATCTACGTCTCGTCTTCCTGTTGGCTCTCACTTCAGAGCTGATTTCCGTTTTAATTGTTTTTTTTATCCTGCCAACTTAACTCGCTCATATCAGTCGCCGCTATTACTTCAGTCATATTACTTGCATTTCATGCTATTCTGTTTGTCCATCTAAATAATCCATATTTATCATCATTAGTTTTGCCGAATATTAACACGAATGATTTGTATTGTTTTTGCCGTTTTCAAAAGTTAATATTGATCATTAGCCAAAATCCCCTCCTTCGGAGCTAGAGCCGATCCTAATTGATTTTATTGGAACAGATTAAAGGCAATCTGGATGCAGCATGTTGCAGAGAATCCTGTAAATAATGCCATTGATATTCAGTTGCTATCTAGAACTGGTAAATAATGAGTCATATCCCCCCCCCCCTCCTTAATAGATCTTAAAAATCTTTTATCGCACTGCTGCTCCGACCGAAGGTGAATTTTTCTTCCTATTATCTACACTAATAGATGACGTGTTTCCTCTTATTAATCATTATATCACTTACAGGCGTTTGATTTAATCTTAAAAAAACAGACTACGAATGTTTCATGCCGAGATAATCCATTTATAAAAATAGATTTGTGATCATTATGTGCCCCAAATTCATTATCATGAATGCTTTAAATTCATGAAGAATTATTACAACTCCTATTTTTATGATAATTATTACTATTTTATTTTATTTCATTTCAATATCAATGCCAATTTTCTAATATTAAAACAAACAATTAAATAACAAATAAATAATGACCATAGAAATTATCTGATGCGGACACCCCATGACTTCCTTGTACGCCTAATAAACTCTTAATCGGTGGTTCAAAAAGTAACCTGAATTTGGTTACTAGTTTCCGAAGATAACAGTATATCAAAAACGACACTCGGCGTCGCGACGTACATTTATTGACAAATACAGACATACATACACATTCTCATTTCTGGAGGTCTCATTCTGTTATTATATGTTTATTTCCTTTCAGTTGGTAACAATATTTTCCCAAGAGATTTCGTCGTGTTCCTTTACAACATTAGAACTGTCTATGTCACTAGATAAAGCATTGGAAATCGATGGTTTCAACATTTTAAACGGAAGAAAGACTTGTTCGCCTCACAAATGAGGAGGAAAAAAAGTATTTTACACTTAATTTTAACACTTAAAACAAGTAATAAAATTGTTTAATTAGAGTGGAGATAAAAAAGTCGCTTTTATAACCTTTATCACCGAACCATATGTTTTCTGTATTAAATTTCGATATACCTTTTGATGTAAGTTTATTATGAATTTCTAGTAAAGTACTCCTTTCGGACCTTCAATTTAACCAAAATCTATTATATTTGTTATATTGATATAAAAGTCTAATTTACCGAATTTGATATGTTTTACATTACATTTTAATATAATTCTTGATGAAAGTCTAATATGACCTTCAAGTAAAGTACCACTTCCGGTTTGCTAATTTTGATCAAAATGTACTATGTTATTTATGTTATTATGCAAGTCTTAAATACCAAATTTGAGAAATTTTGCATTGTATTTTAATATAATTTTTGATGAAAATCAGTAATGGCGTTCTAGTAAAGTACCACTTCTGCTTTTATCATAAAGTGACCAAAAATGGAGGTTCAAAACTATATTATACAATAACCCTAGATACAAAATTTTAACTTTCTACGGCTAACCGCTTTTGATTACATATGCGAGATACGTACGAACATAAGAACGTACGTACGTACAGACATCATGACGAAACTAGTCAAAATGGATTCAGGGATGGTAAAAATGGATATGTCCGTTGAAATCTGAAAACCGAAAATTTTCGCTATTACAATACTTCCTTTACTGAGTACAAGGAAATAAAAAGCTCAATTGAAAAATTTTCATCCATTTTAATTTAAATTAAAATAAAAAAAATTATTGAATCCAATATTTAATCATTTATAAACATCAGAGATTTAAAAAAACAATTAAAGAATAAAACAACTTATCAGAGATTTGAATTGCGGACCCACAACTCTGTTTGTGAGCATGAGGGTTACCCTTAGGCTATGCAGGAAGTGTTACAAATAAGGATATTGTCATTTCTACTTAAATTACGCATAGAACTTCAAATCAATATTTCTAAAGAAATATGAAAAAATGCAATGAAAGCGAATTGCATCTTGCAACTTTACATAAGCATTGAGGGAACCCTGTCCTATAACATATATTGAGGGAACCCTGTCCTATAACATATATTGAGGGAACCCTGTCCTATAACATTGAGGGAACCCTGTCCTATAACATATATTGAGGGAACCCTGTCCTATAACATTGAGGGAACCCTGTCCTATAACATCTATACAAGTAATTAAAATCTGTAATTCCCAAGTTTGATACTACCCTTGTCGGTTTATTTTTATACTTTTTCTAAACAATGTACTTAAAAAGAAGCAAACAGTATAATATAATTCTAAAATTATATATAATGTATAATTAAATTATTATATACATATGTCAGTTTATTGCCACTTCAATAAGCCATGTATCCAATATACCAACTATTTAAAAAAAAAATATTTTATAGTGCACTGGAGACAGAAAGAAGACTACTCCTGGAAAGAAGAGAGAAACAAGCGTGACCATAGTAACTCCTGATGACTTCGCCCAGGAGTGCCTTCAAGCACACAATGAGAAAAGGGCATTGCACAAATCCCCTCCGCTGCGGCTCAGCAAAAAGGTACTTCTCATTATTACATATTCGATATTTTCAAATGAAAACCTTGTTTCTTTTCTATAAATTAAATTATTTCTTAAAAACAAACAACTAGGGTCAAACAAAACAGTTAGCCATCTTCATTAGGCTTTTAAAATACATTTGTAAATTTGTTACAGCTTTCAGGGACAATAACAAAAGCATTGTGATATATTAGCAACTTAAATTTATGTACTGATCTTCGAATGCCAACTGTTAATGAATTTAATATAAATGATTTAAGGATAAATTAGTAGGACACCCTAATATACTCATACAATACATGGCCATAACACTTATACCAGGAACACCCAGAGAAGGCTGAAGAAGAGCTGGATAAAGGACCTTTTTTCGACTAAAATTAATGTTATTATTTATATAGGAGGAGGTGTCGTTGGGTACTGATCCCCCTCATACCATGCCCTTAAGCTGATAATCATCACATTCATTCATAACCAATACCATTGATTGACAGATGTGAAGCAAGATGTGTATATATGAACAGGTTATTTGTTTTCGGATATTTGAGATTCTAGGTTTCTTGTGTGGAATTTTCCATTTATATCCAACAATTGTTTTGTGTCTCTTTTTGATTTTTGGCTTTTCTATATTAATATATTGTGAGGAATATCTGTGTATTCACTGTTATCTTGATATGGTCCTTCTTCTCCTGTTTATATTATATATTTATATTTATTTTCATTATTTGATTTATTTTTATGGTCTTTTGTAGATTTTTGGTTGTTTAGTATGTTTATTTATTTTTTTATTATCGGCTGTTTTTAATTTAACCTTTCCCAGCTGTTTTCATATAACCTACATTTTCCTTCAGTGTGTGTGAGGGTATCTTGGAGTGGGTTGCTGTTTCTGGCTGGTGTCTTTTTTAACTCTGGATGTGAGATGTACTGCATTTTGTCTTTATATAAATATGTATACACTTTTTTTCCTCTTCTCTCCTAATGAATTCCGAATTGTGAAATATCAACAGGTTGTTTGTTTTAATTTTTTTTTGAGAGCTTTCAGGCTTTATGTGTTGAACTTTCCATTTATATCCAAAAATTATTTGATGTCTCTTTTAAATTTTTTGTAGATATATATATATATATATATATATATATATATATATATATATATATATATATATATATATATATATTTATAATGATTTTAAATTTCAAACCTTTAATTTGAGAAACTGTTGTTGATTGCCAGAGCATATACTTTCATGTTTCATGCATCAGTGTGTATTTTAAGTTGACATAATTTATTCTCATGATTGACAATTACCTCTTTAAATAAAGAGTATCATTTTTGTTACAGCTGTGCAGGTACAGCGATGAATGGGCTCGACACCTTGCTTCGAGAGGCGAAATGGTCCACCGGTCCGAGTCAGAATACGGTGAGAACCTGTTCCTGATCTGGTCATCTGGCACCAGGCCGAAGCTCTCCGGATCAGAGCCTGTGGAACACTGGTATTCAGAAATATCAAGTCACGTCTTCCACAAGGAGCCTACTTCACTTAAGACTGGTATTTACCTTCATTCTGTTTTAATATTTCCATTTATATATTTTTTTTAAATATCACAATAAAAATTGTATAATTCTTTACTAAACAGGCAATATTTCAAAGTATTCGAGCTAAAACAATTAAATTAACATGACAGGATAGAAGAATGTGGATTTAGAGTCAAATTTAATAAAGTAATCAAGAAGAATATGTCATTATGTTTAATATATTTTTTAAATTAATTGCAATAATTAAAGAATTTAATTGCTTCGAAACTATTTTTATTTATTTTCTTTGTATAAATCTAACCCAAACAGTCACAATTAACATTTTATATTTGCTAATGATTTTTTACGATTATTAACTTGTGTCCAGTATACTTAACATGATTCCGCCCATAAAAAATATAACTAAGTACAATATGGTTTGAAATTAGAAGTTACACACTTTAATTTATTATTTTAGTTGCTACTTCTTGTATCAAAAAGTACTAATTAGAAACTTTTAACTAGGGATCACCACAAGAGGATTATATTTTTTGTTTCTGAAATGTTGATATTCTTGAGAATCTTTTAAATTCTGAATGTAATAGTTTACCTCAGTTTGTAATTGATATAGCTCATATTGTAATTTAATTAGGGAGTTTACTATTTCTCTGTAATGTATTTTATTTCATTTATCTAGCTGGTTGGGGTTTGTTTAGTGTTGTCACAAATTGAAAAAAAACACATAAAGATAAAAAAGACATTAATTTATTAACAAAACAATATAGATATAAAATAATAAAGATATGATTCATATTAATGTATGTGTCTTGGTGCTATAAGTGTTAATGTCATCGAGTCGGATGGAGTTAATTCTTTTTATACTGAAAATAAATACTTAAAAAATAGTTATTTATTATATTATAGTTAATTAAAAGCATCATTAAAGGCTAAGTAATTATGTAACATAACTTTGAGATGGGGGGACTTGAGCATTTTCAATTTCCATTCACTAAAGGCAAATTATAAAGGATTGGTATCCCTTTTAGCACCAAGCCATGTAGATATGCCATATTTTAAGTTGATGTAAGATTATTGGAAGAGTTGTGGACACTGCTGTTTTATAATCATCCTAGCAGCATCAACGCGCCCTGTTGCTAATTCAATATACAGAGCCAATGCGACAATATGGATCGGGACCTCATTAATAGACACTTTTAACCTCAAAAAAGTTCTTAAAAGTTCAGATGCTTCATGAAATTGCCCATTAAGAGTAAGAGATACAATCAAGTTATAATTGAGGACATAGTGGGATGTAGTGTTTATATTGGAAAACCAATCGTCCTCTTGTAAATTCTCAAAGGAATCGTAATCGTTGATGTATGTCGTCTTCAATAGCTCTATAGCTTCTCCGATCCGATTTAATAATACAAGTGATTCCGCCAAGTACAATTTACTCAGATATTTGTAAATATGGCAAGAATCTTCTGCCAAAATATCTGCATATTTATGGGCCATAACAGGATTGCCAATCGTAAGGTGAACATATGAGCTAGCTGCTATTACTGCTTGTTTTAATCTACTGTTCCCCACTGGAAGGAGTAAATAGGAGTTTTTGAGGCAGATAGAAGCGAACCCCAGACTGGGTCCATCACCATGGTAACACTGAGGATTGCTCGAATAACTTGAATCTCTACAAAATTTACTGTTTAAAACTATCTTTGATGATAATCCACAGCCCACTTTGCTGTTGGCCAGCAAGTTACCATTTTTGAGAACGCTGAACTCTCCTTCATGATCTCTTTTGTAAGCCATTATGCAACATTCAGCAAGGCGAAGCCAAACCAGAGGTGATCTGTGCATACCTTGAGCAGCTTCTCTCAAGTAGAAGAATGCTTCATTCAGTTTCATTCTGAAAAGCATACACAACCCCATATTGTAAATTATTTTATGAACGGCTTCAGAATAAAAACTTCGTGATCGCTTACTATTAGCGTCGTTAGAACATCTTCTGAACACATGAAAGAAATACATTTGATATGCTTTGTTGAAATAAAAGGAACTTAGGCAGGGTTTTCTCAGATAATAATACAAGACCCCCACGTTGTTATAAAAAGTAAGAAGTCGATTATCACTCAAGCTGACGAAATTGTCGACATCTTCCTGGATGAGAATCATGACATCCAGAGCTTCTTCGTATTTCTTGCGTAAAAAGAGTGATTTAGACTTCCTCATTATGGCAGAAAAGGTTTCAGGAGTTAGCGTTGTCGCCATCATAGATTTAGCTATGAAAAGATATGTTTTCTACCAGAAAAGATTTTAATAACTGAACTTAATTAAAATATTGTGTCCAGACACAACACACACACACACGGACTGAAATAATATATCAGAGCCCTACAAACAAAGATTGCACAATAAGTGTAACTGAACGAGGTTAGCTCTTGGGGCAATGTTGCCAACTGCACACTGCATTCCCTGCTATGAACCAGTGTTGCCAGGACAGTCATGTATTTTTCCCATAAACTTGTATACATTTTCCTCTAAAACCATTAGCTTCAACCCAAAATGTTTAATTCTTATTTTTCTATTAACCAAAATTATTCCCTTAGTATAAGATAAGGATAAATCATAAAAAAGTACTTGAGGTTTACATGCGTGTATGTGTATTCATAGGTGTGCTCAGCATCTTTCGTTAGAGGGTGCGCGAAACATAGTACCGGGGGTTCCTTCATAATACTCTCCAGCGGGGAGGGGGGGGAGGAGGGGAGGAGAGGGTCCGGGGATTCTTCTTCTTCAGGGTCCGGGGTTATTCTTTACTCTCCTGGAAATTTTTTAAAATAATCTACTGTCTAAAACGTATTTTAAACATTTTTTATGGTAGAATTAAACCTAAAATTTAACAATCTTGGGCTACATAAAAGTTTTAGTTGAAGTTTTTGAACTTTAGTTTTAAGCAACACGTTTATTTTTTTTAAGTTTAATATTTAAACTTTACTTCTATCTACTGTTTTATAGGGAAAAATATTTTTTAGACATTAGCAGGTGACTGCGCAACTATGGCACTCCCCATGCGCTCGCTTATGTATATATTTAATTTTATTAAATATGTTTATACTACTTTAATTCAATATAGTTAAGATTACTTAATTTAGTTATACTAGTTTAGAAATCAGGTCAAATTAATGATTCCAAACAAAGTTAAAACGACACAAAACAAGATATATCAGAAATAAATATTTAACAATCAAAAACAAGATTATTAGTTCAAAATTGGCACCATTCTGGTTTAATCACATTATTTATTGAATATTTTAATTTCGTCCCTACACTAGCACCTAGTACTACGGCATAGTGACGTCACAATAAGGAATATATGGGGGTATCTTTTTATTTAGCTTATTTCACTGCACTTTAGGTAATACGTGTAAAATAAACTAATAAAAAAAAAATAAAAAATTCAAGGTGTGTTTTTAAACCAAATCATTCTAATTTTTAGTTTCTAATCAGTTGAAAATGTTGAACGCGTTCATTTAGGACTTAATAAAAAAAAAAAGCTTTCTTATCTTTAAAAAACACAACTAAATCTAGGAGAAAAAACCCACCTGGCAACACAGACTGAAGTCCTTGACTACTGTATCAACTGATTTCTCGTTATTCTTTGAATGTGTTCATATAGAGCCACTGTTCTAATAATTAAATTATAATATCGTTTATAATCCTGGGAAAAATATATTCCCTCATTAAAACTCCCAGGTATATTTATTATGTATAATTTCAAGCATTCCTTACGTCAAGGCTACATGAATAAATGATACATTTTAGATGAACCGTTCAGTAATATTTTTAGCTAGTTAAATTACTATTTATTTATTAAATTTATTTATTTATTACAAAACATAGTTGGTTTCGATCAAATGGGAGGGGGCGCTTTAACCTAATACCGAAATTTATTACGTGAGACGGTTCCAAAAAATTTTGTCTTGAATTGGTCTTAATCAATTTATCGTAATCCATCTTTTGTTATGTTGTTCCCACAGGCTCAGTAGTCGCAGAATCGTAAATAATCAAATCTTCATTTGTAGATATGTTTTAAATTTATTTCTTTGTTGCTGACTACTATTTTATTACATCATAAAAATAAAACTGTGTGATTAATAATATTTGTAATGTCATTACAAGCCAGCGGACACGCTGATGGGCAATTTACAAATCATAAAGCAATTTATAAAAGACAAAAGTTTCTAATCTAATGTTTGTAATGTAATATTTATACGACGACTTCGCCAGTACTAGACCACAAAGTTGTTGCCAGGGATTGGTGCAGTGGCGTATGTAGGAGGGGGATGGGAGGGAGTCTATCCCCTCACCCCCCCCCCCCCGAAATTTATGAAAAAATATTATTTTCATACCCACCAACATAAAGTTTGTATTTTGAGTAGTATTTTGTATCTTTAGTAGTAATGTTTGATCCAATTTTCATGCTAATTCTTAAAAGCTGCATCCAATTTGGCAATTATAGATACTTGAGTGATTACTTTGCATTCTTTTTATTAAATTCTCCCCCCCCCCTCCCTCTCGGCACAATTCTAAGCCTATGGAAGAAGTCAATAAATATCTCAAGAAGTCTACTATGGATAGATTTATTTTATTTTTTGTTTGCACTTTTGGAAATACTGATTGGGAAGATATATCACTCAGCCTGTTGAATAATTGATGTATACTATTGTATGTCTTTTATCTCGAAAGTGATGTTGACCCGCGGATTATTGTTGAAAAACAAATAATCTTAACTAGTTTTAATTCGAGAAAAGGAATTCAACTTTATTTTTATTTACACATGAGAGACCTTAGTACACTTTGCTCGATAATGAATTTTAGCCAGTGATTATAATGAAAGATCTTTCTTAAACAACCATGTATAAAATACTAAAACAGCATCAGTTGACATCCGCATGATGGCATAGAAGAATTAATACAATTAGGGATTGATAAATTATTTGCCACTTCTATAATTTTGTTTTTCTTGAAAACTAGTTTCGAATGTTATACGTTCATCTTCAATTCTAAAAACACACAAAAATTAAAAAATAAGCAATTCAAAATACAGTTTGTTATTTTTATACATTTATACATATTAAATTAAATGCAGTATAAATGAAAAATATTTATATTACATTTAATTTAATATGTATAATAATACCAAACTGTATTTTGAATTGCTTATTTTTGAAATTTTGTGTGTTTTTAGAACTGAAGATAAATATATAATATTCGAAACTAGTTTTCAATAAAAACAAAATTATAGAAGTGGCAAATAAATTATTAATCCCTAACTAAAACAGCATTTTATGACTCATCATTCAAGTGATAATATATACCTGAAAATTCAATTATTTACATTTTTAATTAAATTGGTACCATTGAATTTGCTTTATTATTAAAATTTAGTCACAGGTATTTATTAAAACATGAAAAGACACTTATATTTTTAATTATATCATCTTATGGATTTTTATTTCTTTCATTACTTTTTCAGGACATTTTACTCAAGTAGTATGGATGGAAAGTGAGGAACTTGGGGTAGGAATGGCAACAAGTAAGACTGGACAAGTTTATGTAGTCTGCAATTATAACCCACCCGGAAATTTTATCGGCTCTTTTGCTGAGAACGTACCCCCTCTTGGGTAAGTTATTGCATATGTTTAACATTATGCAAATATACACTGTGTGGTTAATCTTATAAATGAGATTCTAATTTATTTTAAATCCTTTAACCAATTAAATTTTTTAATTGAATTCTAGTGGTTTCGCTCACCCTCCGAAGAGCTTGGCGAGTGAAGTAAAAAATGACGCAGAGTTCCAAAAAGATATGGTGAAACTTCACAATGAATACAGATCTAGGCATGGAAGTCCTCCACTGCATCTCAATCAAGAGGTGTCTATTTGAATTTGTCTACATTTGCATGTTTGAATGGAAAATTTAAATAATTTGGTTTAAAGTTCCTTGTTATTAGATATTCCTGCATCATCTGTAACTCAAATAATAATATTTATGTACAACCATCTCCTTTTCTGTCCTTTCCTTTTCATTACTCTTTACTGTAATTATCTTTTTTTATTCTATTTTATCTTTTTATTGTAATAAATACATTTGTTTAATGGGTAAATATTTTTTGCATGGAAAATTCATTTCTAAAATATTGTTGTTATTTCATTTTCTGTAAATAGGTTGTCTTCTTTTTTTTTCTTTTTTAAAATTTATTTACCGTGCCCATTACAGTTGTAGTAAAGTAATATATTACAGTTATGATTATTAATAATTTAACAAAACTGAGGAATACAACATGAACATTATGATATTAATTACAAAAACTAAATGGAATTTTGCCCAATTTGTTAGTAGCTAGCACATGCGATAATTATTTCAGGCTATGAAAATATCAAATGATATATTGTTTTGTTGTTTATTGGGGTTTAACATACTTATGTGCTCTGACTAAGGCAGAAAGGGAGGGGTTTGGGGTATTCTACAGGTTGCCAATCTGTTGCAGCCAGAATAAGTTCGCCATGAAATAAAAATAAACCCTCTCAGGCCGGATTCGAACCGCGACCGCTTCTGAGATGCTGCCTCACTTAGTTCTTGACTACCATTACCTTATTAAGCTTTTATTATACAGGCTTTGGATTGTTTTAGAAAAGTAATCAAATAAAAAAACATTGTGTGATTGCTACTCATTTTAACAGATGGTCCCAACATAAAATTGGTTTAACTTCTGTACAGTGGTAATGGTTGCTTGTTAAGGTATCTTGTATATACTATCATGCGTCAATAGTTGTGCATGTTAACATACTCCGCCACTTTTGATTCAGACATTTTGGAATATTTTCCCAAGGTGAAAAATCAATTACAAGTAATTTGATAAATAGAATGGAGGACCACTCTATTTAGATACAGAACGAAATGATTTTTTAGAATAATGTAAATTATGTGAAAGCCAGTTGTACATGAAACATGAAAGGCTAATGAGAATAAACGAGAAACGATCATGCAAATGAGAAAAAATAAATGAGTACAATGTGCTGCATAATCTGATGGTAAAAGTTTTTATTATTCATAGGTTGGATATTAAGGAAAATGTAAAAGAAAGGGATTTTAGAAAAGAATGTGGTAGTGAACTCACAAAGTTGATAATTCTTCAAATTCTGAATACAAAACGTTGGCAGTGAATTAAGCATGGAAATGATGAATGAGGCAAATAAAAATATTATTATTGAAAAGAACTGAACACAAATTAACATGAGGCAATGAGTTTTTATTTATAATATCTATACATTATAATAAATAGGAAGATGGCTATTTTTCTTAAAACATATTAATAACTATCTATTTATACATAATGTGGAGTAATATTGGGTAGTGGATAACAGCATGAATTGTCATAAGAAATTTCCTGAAGATGGACAGATGGTCCGAAATACCGGAAAAAAATACTATTGTAATAATAAAGAAATTGTTTGAATTTTGAAGGTAATTATACTTCTTAAAAAATGCATGTTACTATGAAATTCCTTACGAGTTAATAATTATCCCGCCAATATTGGCTCTTTATTTTACAGCTAACGGAATTATAGCCTAGATATGAATTGTAAAGTCTTCCCGATTATAAATATTTTGATTATGTTCTTCTATCAATTGTTCAGTATGTTTGGTCTCATAAGATTCAGGATTTTCATGATGTCTAGACTCCTATAATAATAATAGACTCCTGTAATTTGGGATTCCTATAAAGGCTATGCTAAAGGAATGCTTTCTCTAGTAGTTGTTGATACAACAATTTTATGCTGATGATCTGATAGTACTAGTTAATGACCTGGAAACTATAAAACTAAGTGCAACAACATTGATGAAAGCCAGTAAAGAATTAAGACTTGAAATAAATATGGATAAAATAAAGAGTACATTTGAATATGCTGAGAAATTTAATATTTGGAGTCTAAAATGATCAGAAAAAACAAAATTCGAGGGGAAATAAAGATGAGGTGAATGAGAGAAAATGCCTGTTATTTTTTAGTTGCAAAATTACTCAAGCTGCGCCTTCTTTTCAGAAACTTAAAGTTAGAATTTATAAAATTATTATCCTTCCTACAGTTTTTTACGGGTTCGAAACGTGGCAGCTTATTTTGAAGGAAAAATTAATCCTTAAAGTGTTCGAGAATAAGGTATTGTGTAGAATATTTAGTCCAGGAAAGGATAAGTCCGCTGGAGAATTTAGGAGGTTTTACATTTAGTATTATAGAATTTAGAGGCTATACATTGAATAAGGATATTTTGGAAACTATGCAAAATAGCAAAAACATTAATAGATTTAATCTTATGGCACATTTTGTCAGCTTTGATTTTGTATAGAGTGGTCTAATCGCTAATACGCATAGTTTCTGAGGTATAAGTGAAACACTGAAAAAAGACCTTCAAACTGTACTCTATCCAACTGCCCGTTCCCCCTCCCCTGACTGGTGGGGATGTTTAGTATGTTGCAAAAAACACTCCAATTGAATAACTATGGATTAAATGGCTCGGAGTCAGAGAGCACTTGTCCAAGATTCGGCTTAGGGATTTGTTAAACTTGACAGCTGTTGCACTAATGGAAGGCTTTGGATCGGTTTTAACCATTCTTTGTTCCTCATTCTTTATTGATTTAAATAATAATCGACTAGAGATATTACATTTACATTGTGGCTATAAGTTAAATAATATAGACAATTATCTTAGTAAAATTGTGATTTTTTGCAAATTTCTGCAACATTAAAGTTGATGCTTGATCGGAAGATTGAATCGATTTGATTTATTTTTCCCTTTTTTATCTCCCTAATTCGCACATTTTCCGCAGTATTACGATTTGAAAAAAAAAGAAGTTGTTTTTCGGTGCAGCCTAGTGGTTATAGCAGGATTTATTATTTTATTAAGGGTATCTTTGCTACTTATATGAGGTATTGATAATGCAAGTGACACGCCCTCCCTATATCCCAATTATTGAACTACTTCATAATCTCGTCAAGGCATTGTTAAGCATTGAATATTTTTCCTTCAAATTCGTCAGAGTTTAAATTTTCTTTTATCTTGTTTAATAATTTGTATATTTTGTGAGATACTAATTTAAAAAGACAGCATGGTACAATAGCAGATATATTTATATTATTTTATTTATTCAATAAATTATTGAAAAAATCATTTTATACTGCTGAGAATATTTATTCAAACAGGATTTTATTATCATCTAAAAAAATTGATATAACTTTTGTAAGTGGTGATACTGAAAATATCTGACAGTATTATTTTTGAACCATCAAGAGGTCCATGTGTATTATCTAATGGAGTTTAAATGTTAAGAGCATATTTAATTTTTTTATGAAGAAAGTATTCACCAAAATTGAGTTAAATTTACAGTTTTATTAATATTTTCTCATCAAATTCATTCTTAAACCTTAAGACTTCAGGTATTGTAGGGTATGTTAGCTTATTTGGTTAATTTCATTATTTATACTATAATATGATATCATAAAATAAGAATATTATTCACAATTTTTTTTTTAATACTTTGGCGTGGCAATTAGAATTATATATTGAATAGGATTATATTCTCAAACCCAAATACATTTTTGCCAGGGTTTGGAATTAAAAGTTACCTTTTATTCTTAATCAGTTTTTCTTCTTTCTTTTAAGAAATGGTGAGCTTGGTATTTATTACACTAATTCTCTTTGAAAACTTTAGATTTCTTCTTTTTTATTTACGAGAATTATCCTATAATCTGAAAAATTGCAATGTGTTATAATGAAAGGAAATAAAACTACTTTTTTAGTGGGAATTTGTAATTTCCTGATTAAACAAAAGTACTGACTGTAATCTGAAAAAAAATAGTTATCATAATTAGTTCAATTTTCTTCTATTGAGGATCCTAGCAATTTTCTCTAAATATCTAAATATATCTTTTTTCTAACCTGTTTTCTTAATATTTATCATTTTTTTTAAAGCCTTAAATAAATAAAAGTTAAACTTTTATAATAAACGTAGAACTATAGTTCTTCAGAACTTTTATTGTAAACACTTTTTTCATGAGTTCCTTCGAAACTGTTAAAATGGAACTTTTTGAGAAAGTTCCAAGCCCTGTTGAATTGGTTTTTACAAATTGGTATTATAAAAAACATTAATTGAACTTATTTGGTAAATCAAGTGAGATAAAAAGTTTATATGGCAAAAAAAAAAAAATGGAGCATAATATTCATAGGCTTTGCTGGCCGATATTTGATGTTCTACCATTACTGTTATAATAATTGTTTGTAAAATAGTTCAAAAACTAAATTTATACTGACATTTATCAGTAAAAAAATATTAAATATAGAGTAATATTAGATATTTTGAAAAATAATTTGTGTTCTAGCTAAACAAATACGCTCAGGAATGGGCAATGCATCTAGCAAAAGAAGAAAAAATAGAGCAGCGCCCGAACTGTCCTTACGGAGAAAATATTCTAGGCATTTGGAGCTCCCGCCTTGGCGGTGCAAAGGATGCCTGTACCAGCTGGTATTCAGAAGTCAGGCATTTCAATTACGGAGTCGAACCGAGGGCACTCATTGCAGGTATTGAATTATTGTCAATATGACGCCTACATATCAAATAATCTGTCCACTCACAGGAAAAAAAGGTTACGCATTTTTGACCTCTATACCCCTTTCCACAGAACTAAAACAGTCGAACGTTCCTTTATTCCTCGCTCCACTACTCTCCAGAATTTCCTACCTTCTAATATCCTCCATGATTCTTCCGATCTTAGCCTTTCCCTAGAGGTGTTAAATACCTACTCAAAATAACTAGTATTCGTTTTTTTTTTCTAGGAACAAAGTTTTTTGAATTGAGAGAATTTTTTTTTTTTTATTTATCTAAAAATAAACATAATTTTTTGTAAGAAAATAAAATATTAATTTTACATACTAATACAATCATTATTCAATTTAAAAAGAGATAGCAGGGTTTTAATTTTTTTCTTTTCCACAGCCAGTTTTTGGCTGTATTATTGGATTATTAAAAAGAACCGGTTATATTCGGGTAAAAAAGTCAATTAGCCAAAATAAAAAAAAATGGTTTTCGATTACACCAACCAGTTATTCCCATCTCTTTTGCCAATGACTGGTGTAATATAGCTCAATATACCCCTTACGCGAGCAATGATATTGACATTCCTCCAATAATATTGACAGAGCTTCAATAAGAATCAAATAATTTTGATTTCAGCCAGTTTTATTGACATAAATATTATTTTTACAATATACCCCTCAAATGGTCAGTATAATGGCCGTGTAAGTGGCCCTTAAGTTTCAATATTGGACATGAATTAATAATTTTTTATTATCTCTCTTTTTCTTTTTTTCGTCTTTTGTTCATTACAATTATATTTTTCTGCAAGAAGTATTTCTTTTTTGTTGCTTTTATATTTTTATTGACATTAATGTAATTAATTACTGATTGATTTTAACGATTGTAGTGTTTTGGCCTAATATATTTTCTCTTTTATATGTACATATTTGGTACTCTCTAGGGATCTAATCCCAGAATTAAGTTCTTTTTGTATTTATCTACATTTGTAAATTCCGAATTTTAAACTTATGTCATTCCGTTGTTACAGGGCACTTCACCCAGATGGTCTGGAGAGGTTCTAAAGAGATTGGAGTAGGCAGAGCCAAATCTAAATTAGGACAAGTGATAATCGTTGCCAATTATAAACCCGCGGGAAATATTCCAGGGCAATTTTTAGCAAATGTTCTAAGGCCATAATTCGCTTTAGAGATTGAGGCTTGTCGAGCACTAAATACTTTTAGGATCTGCTAACTGGGATTTATTATCTACTCTATTTTAGTTTTTATTCGTACATTTTCAAGTGAATGCATAATTTTCATAGAATATTATAGTTACTACGTATAGCGTCACTTTATCAATTGACCTATCTAATATGGAATTTAAATCGTCGAGGACATAATCAGGTATAATAAATTAATTTTAACAAGTAGATCTTAGAAGATTCCACTACCAAGTTGTCGCTTTCGTCTCAGTCATACAGAAAAAATATTAAGTAAAACCCTACAGAAAAAATATTAAGTAAAACCCTACAGAAAAAATATTAAGTAAAACACAACATTTATTCTTTATCAGTGATATAAGAGAATATGAATTTAATATTAAAATTATTAATATATTAAGAATCTAGAAGTAATTCTATATTCCTATTCTGCTATTATTGCGATAATGATTATGTCCAATTCAACACTTAGCTTTCCAAAACTGGTTCAATTTGTAGCCAAGTTTTTAATAATTATGCTAAATAAGAACCATAGACTTGTGTGTTTTAATTAATTATTTCTTCTAATTTCCAACACTATACGCCAATTTTAAACAGTAACCATAGCAATTTTATAGATTTGTGATTACTTTGTATCATTGCTGTAAGTGAAATTCAAAATGCCTTATTTTAAAGTAATATTTAAATTAAAAAATCAAAACCACCCGACTGACTGAAATGTGTGTGTATAGTTTGATACTAATTTGCGTATGTTTATATACTGGGAGTGTGTATGTCCTGTAAAGTATTTTATGGGCCTAGACTGATTGATTTTTCCCAAAAGGAAAGTTGTGTATACATTCCACTACATTTTTTATGAAGTGCAATTTCTAGTATGTATAGAAAAAAAAAGTTCAATTTATGTTTTTATATTTCATTTTTATTATATGTCAAATTAACAAGATTCCTTCCAACTCTCCATTAATTTTTTTTTTCAAGCTTAACTGTTTTAGAATATTATCTGAAAACAATTGTCACTTTTAAATTATTAACAGCATTTCTAATGTCTACATTTGAAATTTGATTTTAGAAACTAGTAATAATTATTACCACATTTTTAAATTTTTATAGTGCACCACTTTTTGAATTGTTATTGTCGATAAAAAGATTAAGATCTGATCGAATCTTGAAACTAAATTGCTACAATTCTCCATTTATCTATTGTATATTTGTTTATTTATTAGAGACTTTTATTAGAAGATTATTGTTACTGTACTTTGACTAATTTTTGTTATTTGTACAAATAGTATAATATTCATACTATATAATATACTGTATAATATGTTGTATTCCCAATGATTACCAAGCTATTTAATAGCATTACAATATGTTAGAAGTTTTAAATAATTGGCAACATTAGTCATCTTTGAATATTTTACCATATTGTATATTATTTGATTTTTCTTAGGAGATGACGTATGTTCCAAATCATTTTGTTAATTACAAATTTTAATTAGTAGCATATATAAATATTAATGATTTATTGTATTGTCATTCGTCACCATAAATTTTGTTGACAATATAAATAATTGTGGATATGTGTTAATATGGTATGTGTAGCAGTTTACTTTATAATAGTTGTATGCCGAAGAAGTCCAAAGAATAGAATAAGTAAATTTAAAAATTACTTGTCATTTAGTTAAGACTGAAAGTTATGATGTTTTATAGAAGTGATTTTGAATGTAATGTGTAATGTTGCCGATTGTATAAAGTTATTCCACATCATAATGTAAGTATTCCTATTGTATTGAAATATGATGATACTAATAAAAATATGTGTAATTAAAACATGCATGGTCTGAAATTTAATTATATTCAACCTTCAACTGACAAAACAATCTTCTGCTTTTATTACTAAATAAGTTTACTTTTATTTATATAAAAGATTAACATACTATTGGCATTAAATAAAATAATGATTTAAACTATTATGTTGTTTATTTCTGTTGTTTTATGAATAATAAAATATTGATTTTACAAATAAAAATTCAAAACCATTTTTGTTTTAACAACAACTAGTTTATATAACTAAAAATTACAAAACATTACTTCTGCAATGAACAAAATATTTTTTATAAAATCCACTCAAATAATTATATAAAAGAACAAAAAGAGACATAAATTAATTGCTAGAAATTGCAATTGCATAATTGCAATTGGAAGATTCCAAAATACAAAGTCTCAAGTCTCTGAAATACTGGCAAATAACTAATCAGTCAATGTTTCGCCAATTCAGGCATCATCAGGACACCCCAAAAATCCCATCTACGAAGACCAAATACAGCACATCTCACATCAACCAGAGATAGCACATCACTCCAAGACATCCAATCACATACTGAAGGCAAAGGGAGATAACGTAACAGTGTTATCTATGTTAGGTTGTTATGTTACCTCCCTTTGCCTTCAGTATGTGATTGGATGTCTTGGACTGATGTACTATCTCTGGTTGATGCGTTTTTCTGGACGGTTGATGAGAGATGTGATCTTCAAAGATGTGATTTTTGGGTATGTCCTGATCAAGTCTGAATTGGCAAAGCGTTGACTGGTTAATTATTTGCCGGTATTTCAGAGACTTAAGACTTCGTGTTTCTATCAAATAATTATATCAAGATAAATTTAGTTCTCTAAATCTCTACCAAGAGAAAATTATTAGCCATGTTCTACGATTTGTTAGCAGGCTCTAGGTGAACTTACATATTTTTTTTACTGGACAGTGAGAAAAAATGAGTTATACTACTAATGATTACAGGAACATATAAAAAAAAAAATCAAACAATATTTTAAATAAGTTTGAATAAGGTAAGATTATTTTAGCTAATTTTGACCACTAATTGAAAAGAACTCAGCCAGATCCACAAAATTTGTAAATATGCAATAGCATTAACGATGATTAACTACTACTATCAATGCTCGCTCGTACATCGTTATAAAACTAGCAGAATATCATAAATGACAACTGAATTTTACAGAAGAAAAGACATCTAAAACCTGTTTAAATGTATAAAAGGTTGTATCGTCATTTATTAAAAAATCCTTCAACCCTGAAAATTGAAAAATACATATCTAATTTTTTGCCATCAGGCATAATTTCTGTAATAAATAAATCATAATTTTTTGACAAATCTTTGAATGTTATTTTTCCTATATTTTTTATTTAAACATACAAAATTGTCTAATTAAATGATGTCGGTGTCAATGCTTAAGTATAAATTCTTCAAGATGTAAAATGAATATATTTTTTTTCGACATAATTTTTTCTCATACTGTTATTTACTAAATACTGTTTTTTTTAAGTATTTATAATTATTAGGTAAATAAAAGCCATTTAATGGTCTCCAAAAATAAGTTTTTATTTCAGCTCTTCATTAATTATATACATAATCACTATACACTATAAACATTTTATGTTTCCGACATTAAACAAATGTTGGTTTGAATGTCATAAAGCTAATATGTAAATATTATGTTATGTATAAATTAAAAGAAAAAGAAAATATTTTAACACTGAAAGGCTTACACAGATTACCTAAATAGTCAACAATATTTTTTGCTCTAGAAGATGCGAAAAAATCACAGGATTATTATCACCCCACTACTAGTCTTTTTGGAGTGAGTTTTGGTTGACCGTAGATGTATATCTTAAGGGAGAAGTTGGTCAGGGGAGTGCGGTCAAAAAGTAACACTTTAATAAGTAATACTTATTTATTTTGTGCCAACGTTTCGGCCTAAGTTTTAGGCCATCTTCAGGGCTAAAAGAAAAATAACAA
Organism: Rhaphigaster nebulosa; assembly: GCA_948150685.1. Lineage (NCBI taxonomy): Eukaryota > Metazoa > Arthropoda > Insecta > Hemiptera > Pentatomidae > Rhaphigaster > Rhaphigaster nebulosa. The sequence continues at coordinate 1,296,485 of OX411308.1, forward strand.
CAATAAAAAACGACAGAGGCAGTACCAGTCACAGTAAAAAATGATAAAAACAGAAATTACAAGTAAGATAAAAAGTATGAAGTATAAAAAGAAAAATATAACACTAAATTACATAATACAAGTGACTAATGTAAAAAATAAAATAAAATAACAATGTAGAAATTAAAATAATGCATTATTTACACGTTATTACCAAAACTTCATACTATTTGTCTTTTTAATTAATAGGTTTCATATATGGCGCATTATTTTAATTTCAATTAATTTTTACATTGTTATTTTATTTTTTTCATTAGTCACTTGTATTACGTAATTTAGTGTTATATTTTTCTTTTTTTACTTCATACTTTTTATCTTACTTGAAATTTCTGTTTTTATCATTTTTTACTGTTACTGGTACTGCCTCTGTCGTTTTTTATTGTTATTATTTTGTTTTTTCTTTTAGCCCTGAAGATGGCCTAAAACTTAGGCTTAAACGTTGGCACAAAATATATAAATTTACTAATTAAAGTGTTAATTTTTGACCGCACCCCCCCCTCCCCTCCCCACCCCGACTAACTTCTCCCTTAAGATACTATTCTTTTTAGTGACCACTATATCGTTCACTTGAAAGAAGTTATGACAATTTTTGTTTTTCCTATTTTTGCTTGAAAAGACATTTCTCAGAGAAAAAATGTCAGATTTTTAGTTTCAATATTTAACGCAATAAGAAATTATTGTTAGTTTAGCTATTATATACAATTAAGGTTGAAGTTTGATGGGGATGGAGAGGGGAGGGGAGGGAAGGGTGCGGTCAAAGATTAACACATTAATAAGTAAGACTTATTTATCTTGTGCCAATGTTTCGGCCTAAGTTTTAGGCTATCATCAGGGCAGAGAGGCATGCAGTCGAGCGCCAACTGGTATCAGTTTTAGCTATTATAAGTTTGCTAATCAAACATAATGACTTCCTTTATACAGAGTAACTTTATACAGACTGTTTTGATACAGATAATAATAAATTATTTATAATATTAATTTATTTTTAAGTTAGGTGACCAAAAAGTATCAATATTTCGCTGTTGTATGACTAATGAAAACATTATTATGTTAAAAATATTATTTTGTACTTAAAACATTCAATAAAACATTTTGATTTTCAAATTCAATTTATTGTTTGATATATTTATTTTTTTAAATATGTCTTAATTGTACATAAACTCTAAAGGAGCTTACAATGTTTTTTTATGAAAAAATGCCACAATTTGTTTCATGATTCATGATTAAATGAAGATGAACTTTTTTTTAGCCCTCTAGTGGACAGGTGAGAAAAAGTCACACAAAAGATGGATTAGATCTCTGGAAGCCAGTCATTCAATTTTTTTTTCCAAAGAAAATTTTTTTATACTGTATATATTATACTCTGTATATAGTGTAAAGAAGTAAAAAGTAATAAAGACATTGATTAGACATACTTTTTGTTTTTGAGAATTAGAAATAATATTGAAAAAAATACAAAAGAGAACGAATAGTTTAAGCAAATCCTTATCATTGCATCCTTATTCTTCTTAAAAAATATAGTAAAATTGCACTAATTAACACATTTAATTAAGTTTAACATTAATTAAGATTCATTTGATGTGTCAATATCATAATTATGCATATATTGAACCTGAGACTGGCAAGCACACCCTCAACAATGTTAGAAGTTGTACTAATAAAATATATGAGTATCCACTAAACAAAATATTTTAATTCCATATTTGGCAGGCTATACATTAGGAATACAGGATATACATTCGAAACCCTTCCATGGATGCTGCAAGCATTTCATCAAAAGCCATATATTCTCCTATAGAATAATTTTTTTGATAATTATTGCTATTTTTTCAAAGAACCCTCTAATTAATTAATTACAGCAATAAATATCTCATATTGAAAAGAAATAAAAACAGATTTTGAAATACATGTATTGATGGGTAGGGCTCCAGGGAACAACAAAAAATGAGGAGAAAAATAGATTTAGATGCTTGGGACTCCACAAGTGAACTAAAGCGGTGATGGTAAGAAAATACCGAGTTGGAAAAGGAATTCGTGGATTCTGAAGATTAATGGCGCAATATATAACTGGTGCCTGGGTACCAGGGACCCACCCGTCCACTGGAGGATTAAACCAAAAAGGTAATTAGTATTGATTAAGAAAATGTCCAACTTGATGTTTTATCTGCGATAAACCTAAATAGACAAACTTCAAACGCTTTTGTCAAATTTCCCTGGTTGGTATTGTGTCACTCTTCCTCCCAAAATGAAAAACAATAATAATAAGTTAGTCTATGGTATACATTATACAAAATACATACTAAGATTGTTTAATAATGTTCCGTATCCTCTCATTGAGAATCAATGGATTACATCGCTGTATTCGGTTAAAATTAAGACAATACATTCCCTACTATGGCATAAAGGTGCTCAAATGATTTGTTATAATCAAATAAATGGTACAGAATAATAATATATATATATGTATATATATATATATATATATATATATATATATATATATATATATATATATATATATATATATATATATATATATATAAAACATTGCTTTGGTTTGTTTGTACAACATACAAAAATGCAACATTTGCATGAATACAAACATGGATAATAATACAAAATCTTTTTCTAAATTATCTCAATTCAATGATTATAAAAAATAAAATTGATGAACATAGATATTTAATAGGGTATCAAGAAGTATAGTAATGCACTCATAGAATCAAGAATCTTGTTTTATACTGAAAGTTTTCCTATTATTAATTTGATGCTTAGAATGATATATATTTTTGATCCTGACACAAGAGCTGTGACTAGACCAACATATAATCCTCATTTCTAAAATTTTTAAAGAATTGTCAATCATCGTGACTATTGAAATGAACAATATAACAATTGTGTGCATGCTAACTTCAAAATTATTCACTTTCATTAAAATCGAAATATTATTGATCACAATTAATTTGAAACGGTCGCAAGTGACTTAGGAGGGATAATTTGAATTAGAAAAGAATTAGAAGTTTGAAATAAACTTTAAAATAATTTAAATCAAATCCATTATTTTAATCAATATTTATCATTATCCAATTAACCATTTTTTCCATTTAAATTTCTAATAAATACTATTCACCTGATGTCATGGCTCAACCATGTCTTAGATCTAAACTGCACAAGGTAAGCTGATGACCCCACGTTGGGCTGAAAGATCAGGTTATATAAAAAAAATTGTTATTATCATTATATGTATTGCATTGACTGATTCCCAAACTAATAAATAATCTTTATTTTAAATTTTTACTTTAATTGTAATTTAAAGTTGTAAATGAATCGTTGATTTGAGAAACGTCATAAGTCATTGAGACCAAACTTTTTGAAAATAACAAAAGACAATCCAGGCTAAAGCCTTATTGTTCAAGGCAACCCAAAACGACTGATAATTAAAATATGATTGAATCTGAACTATATTACCAATTAAGACATTACGAGTCATCATGGTGTTTAAATTTACTTGATTTATGGGTTTTTTTTTATATCAATCAACTTTACAGATTAATAATTACCAATAAATATGTAAAAAAAGTGTTTATTTATGATAAAATTATAAATAAAAGTACATTCAAACTAGATAAATCAGATTCTGATTCTTCATCCATTTCACGTATTGGACTTAACTTCGCTAACTTAAGGGATTTGTCAACTAAATGATTATTAGCAACCATTACAAAAACAGCGTAAATGCGTCAGACTTATGGGGCTATGCTCCCAACGCACGAGTCTATCTCAAAAGAATGGAAAATAAATATCCCCAAAAAATGAATTATGAAGTTTTAGTTCAATTCAACAAATCAAATATAACATAAAATAGTTAGTAGCATAATGAATTAAGGCCAACTTTCTTCTAAGAGGGCTACTCCCACATCCAAAATGAAATGAAAAAACCCTAAATTCATCAAAGACTCAGGAGTTATATTAACACATCATGTTGATAACATCCTCAAATTAAATATATATAAAGCACTTGAAATAATAAAATCCTTCAAATCCAATCCAGATTTTTCTTTAAATGACCAAATAAATATCTACAATAGTCCAATCTTAAAGTTATTCCCATTTATAACAGAAAAACCAATTACCCACTGGCATTACTGGACGATTAAACCGTTTACCTATAAACATCTTACTTCAATGCGAGAAGAAACCAGTACAAACTTTTCTGTTTGATATAATTCATTTAAACCTTGGTGAGTACCACATGTATTTGATTTCTTGTCTTAATTAAATTCATAATTGTTTTATAATACTGATTTATATTACATCTAATTTAATATGTATAATAATAACAAACTATATTTTGAATTGCTTATTTTTGAATTTTTTGTGTGTTTTTAGAACTGAAGATGAATGTATAACATTCCGAAACTAGTTTTCAATAAAACAAATTTATAGAAGTGGCAAATAATTTATGAATCCCTAATTAGATAAATAATGATAATTTATAAATAAAAATTCACATTTTAAAAAAAAATATGATTTATTGAGTTTCATTAGGTACATTTTTTGACTAACACTTAAAATTAAATCCATAAACTAAAAAATAAAATAAAACTATGTGAATCACAGCTCTCTTTTACCATTTTACAGCTTCCAACATCTCAATTCTGTTCGTAATAAAGTTAAAATCTGATACTTTACATTGTCAAAAAAACAATTACATTAAACAGTGCAATCTATAAAATTATATATAAACGAAATAATAATACACAGTGTTTACATTAGGAAAAGAACATATACTTTATTTGAAAATTTTTAGCTGAGTTATCATACTTGTGAACAGCAATAAGGAATCAAACACATAAGGACTCTCATTAGTTGTCAAAAGCTTTAAGTAATCTAGACAATTCATCATTTGAAAGAAACTCAGCTATCTTAAACAAGCAATCGGCATCGAGAAAGATTTCTTTGCCTTTGTCATAATTACCAGCGGATATATCTATACTTACATGCAATCGCAGACATTTTAATTTATTCAAAAGTCTAGCTCTTAACAAATGTGGTTGAATATTTGTAAAAATGACATCATAGTAATTAGGATAAGAAGATGATATATTAGTAATAGTATCATCATCCCAATACAAAGGTTTGAAACTTTTCCCACTTTTCTTGACAAAGTCGAACAATGCATATTTGCTATTAATTCTGTGAGATTTCATTTGAACAATTTCACAGGCGCATTCTTCAAGATAAGAATTCAGTTTAGTAAAACTGCTAATATCACTGAAACGGCGTAAATCTAAAATCTGCTTATAATTGTTGTCAAAATCTTTCAAGACGGTCATTTTTATAAGAGTTTTAGCACAATCCTCATCGCCGTTAATAGCAGCTGACAGAGGCGTGGGGAACAGAAGGAAACAATGAATGGGTGACCTGTTCTGAATGTTGATGTCTGCGCCCCATTGTAGTAGCTCTTTGATCAATTCCAAATCTTTTTCATAAATAGCCAGGGTAAGGACTGAATTTCCTTGGTAATCATGAACATTAGGATCTGCTCCGTATTGCAAAAGTTCTCTCACAACTTCTAACAGATCTTTACCCCACAATTGTAAAGCAACCATCAGCGGTGTACATTTGTAATTGTCACAGGCGTTGACGCAAGCGCCACATCTCAAAAGTTCTCTCACGATTTCTAAACCTCTCCTGTAGTGTATGGCATGGTGCAATGCTGTACGTCCTTCAACATCCCGAGCATTTACGCAAGCTCCATACGCTATCAATTCTTTACAAATTTCCGCTGTCGTAGCATAGTGAAGAAGTGTCGTTCCCTGTCCCCTGTAATCTGTCTTCTTCACATTCACTGCTCTTGATGCCAATATATTTTTGACATTTTCTAAATCTTGCCTCTGAATCAATATGAACAATTCTTCATAAATATTCATACTCATGTTTATGTTGTTGTAAAACACCTTGTTAGATAACCATATAAAAGAATAAAAATGTAACTGAACATTTAATATAATATACAGTAAAATATTATGCCCTTTTCAAATTTAACAAATAAACAGTACAATACCGTTAACGGCATCGAGAAGCACTGACGCTAAAACTAAAATTAACAAACAATCAGCATAACAAGACTGCCAAACTTATCACTTGTAGATAACAAGCATACATGAAGCAATGACAACTATGTACGAAAAGCTATAATAGACAGCAATCAATCCAAAAGATAATCAAAATGATATAAAATGGCTAATAATTACGATATCATAACAATCAACACCAAATTTAATTAAGTTTCACTACTAAATAGATATCCCAATAACCTAACAGTAGAAGGTTATAATGTTCACAATCGCCGGTAGGTAAACATTTGGTGAGAGGGAATTGAACAAATCAAGAACATTTGAACTTTCTATCTTTTTTATGTTTTAGTTAGAATCAATCTAGAATAGTAAAATGTTCTCAGCTTTCTGTTTACGATTAATTTTAGATAAATATGACTGCTAAAGATCCACAAATTAAAACACTGAGTTATATTAAATTTTCGAGTAAAATAATATTTGAAACTAAAGCGGGAATGACTGAAAATAAATCCAAAGAGACTAATAATGAAGTTCTCTAACTTTATAGCTCTGTGGAAAATAATTGAAACAATGAGACAGGAATCAACAAAATATTATCATTAAAAAAAATATTATTCTTAAAATAAATAAAGCAATTTTTCTTAATTTAATATACTACAATACAATAACTATATTTTAGCAATTACTAGTATATACATAGATAACAGCAACGAATAAAAAATTAAGAGCTAATTATTGGAGAGAAGCAAAATATCTTGTTTACTACAATTAATAGTTCAAACTACTACCGTTAAAATTTGCATAAAATAACATTAACTCTAATAAAATTAATTTGATAAAACTAATTAGCAATTTTTCATTTTGGAAAAATTATGTATATTATGGGTGGTGATACTGTCTTAGTATAAGTTTTTGTTAAAACAATTATTCTGAAAACTAAATTCAGAGCCATAAAATCCAATGGCCAGCACAATGTTCCGATCTTAATCCGATCGAGTGCCTATGTATGTTACCACATTGGAGGTCATGACAAGGCCCGATTAGACCAGCCTCAGAATCTCAGGAACTGGAAGCTTGATTACACGAAGAGTGGCAACGAATTTCTCAAGATCAAAACCGAAATCTTAAACGAATATTACATCATCCTGAGGCCTTATTACTGCCAAACGAAGGTTGTAATCGATAATGACGATCGATTTTTTCAGAAAATTGAATTTTTGTCAGTAATGATTTTTCATGTTTTTGTTTAGTTCATGTTGTGTTTATAAAGATCCATCTGTAATTTTTTATTAAATAAATATTTACTGTGTAATTAAATGCATTTTATTTAATTTTATCAACTCGTTGAAATATAATTGATTATGAAGCTTTGAACACTAAATTTTTTTGAGGAATGTATATTATTAACTAACATTAGCTTAATTAGATTAAATAGAAACGAAATATTGTTAGATAAAAGGGCCATCCATACCCATGTATAAAGAATCAACAGCCCTAAATATTAAAAATTTACTTGTCCCATTTACTAACTTTAATATAACTAACCTAAATATAACCTTTAAGTTCATTGGAGTTAAATGTAAAGATGATACCACTCATTAATTTATCTACTAACTACTACTACTCGTAACTCGTCAATTATCTCTTGTCAGTCATACTTCATTTGCCATGTTTTGTTTATATTACTTTATTTCAAGGGTATTGTTTAAGTAAATCTTTTTAAAAAGAATATTCCCTGAAGTGCTTACATAACTTAGATTGCACATTTCTACAGTTGATATTGAGAGGAATTAGAGAGAAAGGAATCCTTAGTTGTGGCACACGTTACAAAAGGGTTGGGCATTCCCGCTCTACTGCCAAAATACAGCTACATTTAGATAAGACCCTGTGAGATTGAAAATAAAAAACTATTTTGAACTCTGTTTATTAAAATGCTCATACAGCTGAAACATAATAAGCTCTGCGTATATTATTAAACCGACTCAAGGCTTATATTATTTTTAAATAAATATATTTATGTAAGGACGATAAAATTTATACATATATTGTAACGCTGTAAAAATGATGCTAACTTTGACGAGGATAGAGGTCCTTCGATAGGTCCTAGCTAGTTATTAAATCGGAACTGACTATATCAGCGAGTAGAGGGACATCAGAATAAATGTTAAAATAATGTATTTAAATAGTCGACTACTTCTTCCCGTATAAGATAATGGCTCAGAAAATTATTTAGGTAAGCCTGCTAGATTAGGGAGGGAGGGATGGAGGGTCCCGCTACAATAAACCACTGTTTTGACAATCTCCAAATTCATACCAAATACCAACCTCTTTCATCTGATAGATTGTTTTTATAAGAAGGAGTTTATCCGGTTATCAAACAAACATAATCCTGAGAACTGAGTAATTGCTATTGATTTGATCGTCTGCTGTAGTTCTTCAGATGAGACATACTCCTCGAATACGGCAGCCCAATATTTAATAGAGGTTACAAATGTGGGTTATGGAACATAAATGGTTCAAAAACCTACAAACGAGATATCGTGAAATCCTGCTTCCATGGATGGATCTATTAAAGTTAATTTTGAAAACTCTCTTTGCCGCAGTACATATTGTTTCGGTAATGTCTGATTTCACGTCCCACACGGATCATATCCATATACAAGTGAATGGATACTTCTCATTTGCGCATTACACTGAGATGCTAACCCAACCCTTTCCCGCAATTTCGGCATTATGTCTTTTAATCAAAAGGAATAAGCTCTCCATAATTTCTCACGATATTAATAAGATAAGTGAATCATTAGGAATCCGGACGCCTTTATGCAACAGTAAGAGGTATCATTGCCTGTTTGTGTTGGTTGTATTTCTCGAATTTTTATATGAATTCAGGAGCGAGGGTTATCTCATGTTTCAAGTGACAGCGGTGTACACTTATTATGTGTCGCTGTTTCTGAAATGGCTGGTGCTGTGGCAGTTCGCACAGAGATTTGCTGTTCTCAGATTCTATTATGGACAACTTTTGGAATATTTGAACATCCAGGGGGTGCCAAAGGAGAAGTTAGTCAAGTGTCATGAAGTGCTCGGCTCCTGTTGTAACACACTGTGGGAATGTTATGCTCTACAAATGACGATTTTTGTCATCTACACCTTTATAGTTTCAGTGAGTTACATTTATTTGGTTGTAGATTCTTACTCAAGAAGAGGCACCTTGACAACCTATCATCACGTTTACTTGTTTTGGACGATCCTATTTTTTTTTTTCATCTGGCTCATTGTGTATTCATGCGCCGAAACAAAAAATATGGTAAGAACGCAAATATATTATTATTTCTACTGCTCAATTCTGTTTTAACTCAAATATATTAACAGGCAATGCGAAATATCACTTTGCTAATTCAGAAATTGGATGCTGAATATAAGAAAATTCGTTAAGAAAGCAATTTTACCCACTTTCTTTCTGTGAGGGGTTGGGGATACCTAGGTCAGATCAGGCAATCAGAAGACAACAGTTGATTACGTGAAAAGGCTGAGTATGCTCGGGTGCTATTTTGTTTTTCTTACACCGTCATCTCCACCCCTACAAGTTGAGATAATTAGGATTTTGTCGAAGGGTCTGGAACCCACCTTATAGTAAAAAACCTTCTTAACCGTTATATAACCTTAACCTATCCGACGAAGGGTCAAGAACCCACTTTATAATTTGTAAACTTCCCAATGTTCTCAATGTTTATACAACCTTTATAATACTTAAATTTACCTAAATGTAAACAGTTGGATGATGTCCAGGTGAAATGTAAACTTGGACTTTGGTCTTTTAATCCTTTCATGATATCAGGATAGATGTCACACTTGAATAATCCTATATCTGTTATCCTTTTGCTGAAACTAAACAATGGACTTTAACTGTTAATCTCTACAACATAAACAAAGTATATGGGCCCTTAATCCTATAACAGCTTTTGGACTTTGAACTGTTAATCTTCAAAACATAAATAAAGAGTAGGGTCCCTTAATCCTATACCAGTTTTTGGACTTTGAACTCTTAATCATTATAAAGTTTAACTTTTATGCATAAACAAAGGATATTGGCCTTCTTAATCCTTTCGTGATATCAGAATAGGTAACACCAATATTATTATTAGCCAAAGTTTTGTACCGTTTTTAGTTCGGCATTAAGCCTTAAGCCTCTTCACTGTTTCAGGTTGAAGGTACGACGAAAAAGATTTTTTTCTAATTTTTATTTATTATATACATATATATATATATATATATATATATATATATATATATATTAATTTAATGTTTTATTAATAATGTAAAATCTATACAAAATAAACTTATAATGAGAATATGAATTTATAAGAACGTTTAATTAAATTTAATCTTGTAAAATTTATACAAAACAAAAATAAAATTTAATCTCCAAACTAATACATGCACGAATTAAATAAAACTTAATGTTTAAAATAAAAAATATTTTTATATATTTAAAGACATAATATACACCTTCTTTAATCTCCGATATAATAAAAGTAAACCCTCTAAATGTATTCGAATTTAATTTTTAATTTGTAAAAATCAAGAAAGCACCATGAAATGTATAAAATACAGAAATCTTTGCTAAATGGTAGGCTGTCGGCATAGCAAAGCAAATATTCAAATCGGAGGTGTGAACAATAATATTTATTAGCCTGCTAAGCCAAATTTATTTTCGATTTAGGCAAAGTTAAGAAAATATTTCATAAAAGTCTAGATTTTTTATTTATTTATTTTTATTATTGTGTATTTAAAGGAGAAATAAAAGCATTAAAATAATTCTATTGAGGTGATTAGATATTTATTCACCTCTCATTCATTCTAACAAGCAAGTTTGCGGATTTTTAGAACACTCCAGTGACTTTCATTCGGGGTTTACGGGTGTTTAAACCTCGCCAGTGACCCATTCCAATTATGGTGAATACAATTTAAGCCAATTATTTTTCATCCATTCATCTAAAGCCATTGTCCGATACTGCATACATTTCTCTTTTGAAAAATTATAGACTATAGAACAATTGTGTAAATTTTGTGATAGAAATATGTTCTTATCCAGGCCCTTAACGAAAACAAATTTATGCTTACTATCAATAAACTATCCAATAGTTTCATATTCAACTTCCCCATATTCCTATTCAATTTTATGATGGTAATTTTATTTCATTTACTTTTATCATTTTGCGTATATTGCTTCGGTGGTTAAAAAATCCAATGCCTTGGCGAATTAAAAGCTTCGTCAAAAAGAGACAACTCTTTAGTAATATAACCTCCCAGGTTAACACTGGAAGTCTGCTATCGCTTGCCGAATCCATACTGGACACTGAGCAAAGGTTTCACCTCATTTTATACCATCGCCGAACCGTCCCAATTAGAGGATTATATTCTACGAGTCTATCATGTATAATTAGACAATATGCTGTAGTATTCGATGGGAATATAGTTTTTGATTCGAATTCTAATCTTACATCTATTTGTCCACTTTTTATAGATTCAGTCTGTTTCGAATAATCTATTACAATCATAGGCGCTTTTTCTTTAAAGTTTTGTAAAGAAGACAAATTTTGGATTTGTCCACCATACTAGGAATTTGGAAATGATGCGTACATATGGTAGTGCAGGGCGTACCGATTGGATAAAATATGGATATACAAATCATCATATGGATAAACTTTAAAATTTGAATACAATTTTACTTTGGAAATATTACAATGATCTAAGTTACTTGCATCTTTTACAAGATTATTCAATGTTTCAGTTTGAAAAGATAATATTATATAACGCTTTAACGGTTTTTTCAGCTGGCTTGAAATTTTAACGGATCAGATTTGTCTCTGACTTGCTGGTAGTAAAGGATAATCGTAAAGTTCTCAGGTTCTAAAACCTAGTGAAAACATCTTTTCCAATTTGAGAGGACGCATCAAAGCCAGTCTCTGATGTTCGTTTACTGTAACATAGGACAGCTTACAATGCTATTTTACACTTATCAGCCGTCTCATGTTCCTGGTCACTATTTAGCAGTTTTCATCATGTATGCTTCTAACAAAAATCAGTTCTTGCTTCACGTTCATTACAATCTTCTGATAATCTTCACAGAATCCAAGAAGAGATAATAAAGGAATATCAAGTTGAAGCAACCCTCTGCTGATGTAATGTTCAGTGCATCATTTTTTGGATAAAATTATCCTCAGTTATCTAAACACTGGGAACCTCCCTTGAGCGAAACCAAATTTTCTTCCAAATTTAATATTTTCATCTTGATGACAAGACGCAATATCCAACAGTTTAAGAAATCCAATATTACTCCCCCTCAACGATCTGCATTCTCTTACTACTTTTACTGGAATGATACTTTTTATCTCTGCAGACGCGCCTTTGTATACTTCTTTGAAGTCCAACCCCATCGATGTATTGTGACTGAATGATTATTTCTAAGAGATGCTTTCCTTTATATAAGATCTAGCAAGAAAATTAAACAAAGTTTACCGCAATTGTTTGACCCGACTTTCTGAAATTGCCTTCTATTTGTTGAAATCAGGCAACCTTTCATGTAACGGACGAATTCAGTAGATGGTTTTTCACTGCTGCTGTCAAAGAACAGAACATATCCTTCTCTATTCTCGTAACAAACCCAATGTGTTCCTCTATCGTCACTGGTATCAAAATTAAAAATGGCACGTTCAGATTTTCACGGCTTATAACGAAATTCATCAACCATAAACACTCCCCCAAAACGACACAGTTTATGAGAGCCTTTAGAAAAGCGTGCTTCATACTTCGGTATTCTTACATAATCTCCAACTTTGACCTTGGCAGCTTTTTTGAACTGTTGGTATTAGAATACACATCTTGCAGCAGTCGTCCTTCAACTTTAATCCCATGTACGGATGCCGGTGCCATCTTGATCGTTCTGTGTTTTGTTTTATTATATTTTTCTACCAATGCCTGCAGTATTGAAAGCCAACTGTAGTTTCCTTGAAAACTAAACTGTTTCCTCATTGCTGATTTTCCAGAATGCGATTGAATCTCTCTATTATTGAAGCCTTTAGGTTACTATATGTTGAATAATAATAGCGGTGAGGTTATGAATACGGATCATAGTATGTTGCTCTAGCAAGATCATGATGGGAAATTACAAGATTCGCTTTCTCGCCATCCTTTTTATTTTATACCGTGATGATTGAGACCTATAAACTAATTTCGGCTATGTTAAATAAAAATTAATAACAAAAAATTTAATTTTTCTTAAAATTAATTTTTTCGTTTGCACCCTTAGTTTTCTAAATATAATTTAGAAGTAAGCCTCCCCATCTCGTCAAGGTGTGAATGCGTCGGAAAGGCTTGTTGATATAATATTGTTATTAATACTTTGTAACATACATTCTTTTCGGTCTTTAGTGGTCCTTTTTGTCAAAACCTGACGGATAATCAGAGTAGGAGTATCAAGATTTACTTCTCGGGACAGCCGATATTAACTGGCCCATTTGGGAATAGAACCCGCACGGTTCCGAACCGGGCACCATGGGATCTTCGCCCCAACTTGCCCGGCCAGCACGGCCTCGCTAGGGATCATAACAAATATTCCATAACACATTCTTTTTTTTTTTGTTTAAGAGTAAATTAATACCACGCCAGAAACCATAGCCCACATTACATAGCACTCATATTTTGGTTTACAAATAAAAATAATATATCAGCAACTAAAATAAAATTATCATTAAAATATTAAATCTTTAATAGCATCCGGAAACGATAAATAATTAAAAACTTTCTTTCATTTGGCCATTTTTCATAGTGTTGATAAAAAAAAAAAAATCTTTAAAATAAATAAATAAATTGAGACTTGATATAATAAACTTCATCTTTCAATACTTTTCTACTAAACGTTTAAGTTTTCTACCTATACCTATTAAGAAAAATCAAACTACTAACTTTTAATATATATTGTTGTTTTATCTAATTTAATTTTTTTTTTATTTAATAATTTTTCAAAACAAAATTATTCACTACGAATTACAATTTATAATAGGCTATTTACAATTTGTACAATTTAAATTGATCAGTATTGTGAGAGAGTTGGTTAGAGAAAGAAATTCTGCCATACCCCACACCTCATGTACACATCCGTTTTGTCTGTTCGATGGAAAAGAGATTATGCTGTTTCGAAATTACACAGGCCAATAAAAAAAAATTTTTTGAAAACTTTTTTAACTTTAATAGTTGATCTTTATAGATTTTTATGTGCTGAATCTAACTCTGGCCTTAGTTTCTTTTGTATCACCCATAGTTTTCCAGCAATATGCTTTGTATTATATAGTATTAACCCCTATCTAAACTCCTATACATTATAAGGGGGAATTAATGAAACACTGTGTTACATTACATTACGCGTTTGTATTTACAGTGGCTACTTAAAACAGTGATATTATGTGCTAAAACAGGTTTCACTTGTCAACTGGAATTGGCCTATACTTTCTTTCTCTCTTTTCTTTGGAGCTTCTTGTGTAGCTTTTTCTACGATGAGTCGCTTGTTGAACTTCTCGGTGAAGTGACCAACAGCAGTCCCTCTTCATGTCGGTGTTCCAGCGGCTCTGGTAGCGTTTTTACATCGCTTTAACGTCCTGGTGAAAACGCTCACCTTGCTCTTCACTAACATCTCCCAAATTGTCCGGGAAGTAATCAAGGTGGCTGTTCAAAAAGTGAACTTTCAGGCTCATCAAATATCCTAACTTTTTAAACTTCTGTAACATGTTAGCTACAATAGAAACATACTCTGGGTGTTTTCCGTTTCCCAAGAACTTTGTAACGACTTGCTTGAATGATACCCATGCTTCTTTCTCATTTAAGGTCATTGTGGATTCAAAGTTAACATCAAACATCTTTTTTCTAATGTCAGGTCCGACAAAGACGCCTTCTTTTAGTTCAGTTTCTGAAAGGCGTGGAAACTTTTGGCAGAGATACTTGAAACATTGTCCACCTTTAGGCAAAGCCTTTACAAATTGCTTCATGAGGCCTAACTTTATATGTAGAGGTGGTAGAAGCACGTTTTTTGGATCTACGAGGTTTTTGCGTAGAATATTCTCCTCACCAGGTTTTAAAGACTTCCTCACAGGCCAGTTCTTTCTGCACCGATGTTGATCCCTAGCTCTACTGTCCCATTCACACAGGAAACATGGAAATTTGGTAAAACCACCTTGCTGACCAAGGAGCATGCATGTTATTTTTAAATCACCACATATCATCCAACCATGAGCAGAATAGCCTATTCGATTTAACACTGTTTCTAGCTTTTCATAGTTTTCTTTCATATGTACAGAATGACCAACAGCAATAGATGCGTACATGTTACCATTGTGTAATAAAACAGCCTTTAAACTAGTTTTCGATGAATCAATAAACAACCTCCAGTCTTCCTTTTTGTATTCAATACCAAACTCATTCATCACACCGGGAATGTCTAAGCAGTACACTAAATCACCTTCTTGTTCAAAAAACTTTGGAAAATTGTTGCTCTCTCTTCCTGTACATATAAATGCTGGTTCCAACCGCCAACAAGTTCTTTTCTTTTAGTCTAGAGCAAAGCAATTCAGCTTTTTCTTTCGTTAAGCCAAGATCCCTAACCAAGTCGTTAAGCTCGTTTTGAGTAAACAGTTTAGGCTCTACATTTTCTGTAAAACATTGTAAATCATCATCATCTTGTTCATCTAACTCCGATTGTACATCAGAAAATACTTCCGTTGGAATAAAATTTATATCATCTGATGGTTCAGGGACCGGTAAATCTATACAGTGCCCTATTGGTCGGATGGCGGACGGAAGGTTAGGTTGTGTTATTACCTTCTTGTTTTTTGGGATTATGACCAGTAATATCGACACTGCAAAAGTAGCAATCATCGGAATGATATCTTGGCTCCCTGCATATCCTAGGAACAGCAAATTTAAAGTTTTTTTTTCTCCTTTTTTGACCATTTTCTTAGATCTTCGACACATACATTATACCTTACGCGGGGCCTAAGATTTATACTGATCACAAAGTTTAGTTCCAAAGTGTGATAGATAAATCTTTTTGACAAAATCTGTAATGTTTCTTTGGTGTTTTTAATCACAAACTCACCACAAATATAACAAAAACTGTCAGCAGAGTTTTTACAACCGCGATTAGACATTTTACTGAGCACATACAGAGTACAGGAAACGTGAAAGTGAGATTAGTAAACAAAACATCAGCTGTTAACAGAAAAAAGAATCAACCTTTTTTGGCCAGCAAATGTGCTTCAGCAGTGCTACCAACTTCATCCACACCAATAGACCTAGTTTTTCAGTTATTTATTTTAAATATTAAAGCTGTTCAATTTTTTAAAAATCAATTCTTTAAAAACTATAAAATGTGAAGAAATTGTGGGTGATACAGCTTTTTTAATATCATATTTGGATTCAGCGCCCTAAAAACTATAGGAACAAGGTATTTTCAGTACAAAAGTTTTTCATCGTTGGCCTGTGTTATTGACCGAAAAGTGGTCTTAAACTCTTTTCCGTCAAGCAATGAGCTGAGGTAATATTCAAAAGTTAACCTCTTTTCGACCACTACCTTTTTGATCCCTCTCTCTCGTATTCATTTTTCTCATCAGCGTGGATTCGTAGCGAGTACTTTTTCGCACGCAGTCCGACAAACTCGGAGACAAGGACTCTGTTCGCCTTGTCTTTAAATTTACGCAACACCTTTTTGTTGAAACTCCTGTGTGCCGGATGGTAGTGAGAGTTGATGTATCGAGTTCGTCCATAAAGTTGTCCATGTCATTACAAAAATCTTCCGTCTGAATGAAATATAATGAACTGTCAGAGTCTGTATACATAAGTTTTAGTCTCTCTGGTCCGTAGTACGCTAACAGTAGTGAAAATCGTAAATCTGGACTTTGGAAAGATCCAGGATGACCATCCCTACGTAAATAGGATTGTTCATCTTGATCTGCTCAAAGTCCAGATGCACTGCCACTAACGATTCGGGCTTTACCATCTTGTCTTAAACAGTTTGTTAGATATCAGTCGGTTTAGTTGTCGTTGACTTACTACAAACTCAATTTTAGGCCGTTTTCGTACAAACGTTGAGGTTGTAGAAGTCTTTGTCGAAGTCATTAGTAGCCTGTTGTCGATGTCTTGTGTTGAGGTCAATGTAACTACGAAGCCAATGAGATTGTCGGAATCTGAGATCTCGATGTACTCGAATTAACTTTAGTCCTAAGCCCATGGCCTGCTGTAAATTCACAAAATGTAAAATATATTTCTCCCTGTTGCTCAGAGATGTAAAAACTATTATGAAATTCTCAACAGGTGGAACTATATTCTCTCGCAACAGGATGAAATCGTGCAAATTTTGTAACCTTTCCGGATACTCTATGACAGCTTCAACTATGTAGCCGACAGGCTCGTGTTCCGGTAAGTTACGTAATTTATTGTGATAAAACATACGTAATATTAAACCTGGCTATTATTATACTTCTAGTTTTATATGATCGTACCAATAACTTGCAAATTAATAAGTAATCTTACAAATCGAGGGATTAACGTGAAATTTTTTATCCTCAAAATTGCCTTTTTTGGCATAGCCAAGGATTAGGAACAGCGAAAAGCATTCTATTTAATACCAAAGAATTATACCTATGGAATCGATAGATTGCAAAATACATTGAAGTTAAATAGAGAAACTAATAGAAAATGGACACAGGTTTTCGCTACAAGATATATACATAAGGAGCTCATCTAAACACTCGTAACTGGTCAATTATATGTTGTCTGTCAAAGTTTGTTTATATTTCTTTATTTCAAGTGTATTATATAAATAAATCTATATCAAAAGAGCTTTCCGTAAAGTGAATACGGTGATGTGCGGCAAATGAGCACTAACATTGGCAATGTTGGACTTTATATTGCAGGACTGTAAATTATTATTTTTGAAGAAAGATCTTTCCTATTTTTTTTTTTAAAACTGTTCCTTAAACGACTGTGTTTAAATGTTACATTCAAGATTACGTTTTAACCATACCCATTTAGATGAGATTGGTAATTTAATTGAATAGTACGTGGTACGCACTGCCTTAAGGGGTAAGTGCTCTTTCATCAGATAGATTGTTTTTATAAGAAGGTGTTTATCCGGTTATAGACACAAACACAATAATCTTGAGAACTGAGTAATTGCTATTGATTTGATCGGCTGCGGCAGTTATTCAGGTGAGACATACTCGTCGAATACTGCAGTCCAATAATATTAATATTCAATATTTATAAGAGATTACAAATGCGGGTTATGGAACATAAATGGTTCAAAAACCTACAAACGAGACATCATGAAATCCAGCTTCCATGGAAGGATCTATTAAAGTTAATTTTAAAAACTCTCTGTGCCGCGACACATTATGTTTCGGTAGCATTTGGCGGCACGTCCCACACGGATCATATCCATATACAAGTGAATGGATACTTCTCATTTACGCATTACGCTGTGATGGTAACCCATTCCTTTCCAGCAATTTCGGCTTTATGTCTTTTAATCAAAAGGAATAAGCTCTCCATAATTGCTCACGATATTAATAAGATAAGCGAATCATTAGGAATCCGTGCGCCTTTATGCAACAGTAAGAGGTATCATTGTCTCTTTGCGTTGGTTGTACTTGTCGAATATTTATACGAATTCAGGAGCCAGGGTTATCTCATGTTTCAAGTGACAGCGGTATACACTTACTATGTGTCGTTGTTTCTGAAATGGCTGGTACTGTGGCAGTTCGCACAGAGATTTGCTGTTCTCAGATTCTATTATGGACAACTTTTGGAACATTTGAACATCCAGGGGGTGCCAAAGGAGAAGTTAGTCAAGTTTCATGAAGTGCTAGGCTCCTGCTCTAACACACTGTGGGAATGTTATGCTCTACAAATGACTATTTTTGTTGCCTTCAGCTTTATAGTTTCTGTGAGTTACATTTACTTGGTTGTAGATTCTTACTCAAGAAGAGGCACCTTGACGACCTATCATCACGTTTACTTGTTTTGGACGATTCTATTTTTTTTTTTCATCTGGCTCATTGTGTATTCATGCGCCGAAACAAAAAATATGGTAAGAAAGCAAATATATCAATATTTCTACTTCCCAATTCTCTTTTCACCCAAACATATTTATAGGCAATGTGAAATATCACCAGTTTGCTAATTCAGAAATTGGATTTAGAAAATTCGTTAAAAAAGCAATTTTACCGACTTTCTTGCTGTGAGAGGTTGGGGATACCTGGGTACGTGAAATGTTAGGTTGAAAATAAGTGTCAACCTCAGCTCATTACTTAACTAAAGAAGAACGAAATAAGAAATAAATTATTACTTATTTTCAAAGCTGTTCCCTTTTTGGTTTTTTTATTTTCTTCTTCTTCTTTCACCCCCTCCTTAGTGCCATCAGCGTGGAGGAACGGCCTCGACCCATCTCGCCCACTGATCTCTGTCGCTGACCCTTCTTCTCATATCCACCATCGTGCTGCCTCTGGCTCGCCCAAGTCTCTCCAGATAGTTGTGATACATACATCATCCTGGGTCTGCCTCTAGGTCGCCTTCCCTCTGGTTTTGCTTCCAAGAGCCGTTTAGCCTTTTGGTTATCGCCCATCCTGTAAACAAGGCCAAACCATTTCAGTTGGCGTTCTTCCATAATTTCTTTTACTGGTCTTACATTCAGTTCCTCTCTTATTCTCTCATTTCTCCAGTAGTCTCTTCTTGTTTTGCCAAGTACTCTCCTAAGGTACCTCATTTCTATGGCCGTTACTTTGCTTGCGTGTTTATCAGGGACAGTCCAGCTCTCCGCACCATATAGAAGGACAGGCTGAAACACTGTTTTAAATAAAGCTATTTTGGTTTCTTTCTTTATCTCCTGTTTCCCTAATATTGTAGTGCAGATGGAGTAGAGTAGAGGGAAAACAGGGGAGCTGGGCCACCAAAACATTTCAGCCAATCAGAAGCCAGCATTTGGTCACGTGACCTTTGGCGGGAAATTTGAATTTGAATTTTCAGCTCGACCTAACCTTAACTACCACGTGGTCTTATCTCGACCTAACCTTAACTACCACGTGGTCTCACCTCGACCTAACCTTAACTATTAGGCCACGCCCCTTTTTAATCACGTGACCGTTAGGTCCCGCCCCTTTCACCCTTATCGCTCTCCAACCAGCCAATCATATTGCTTCATCCTGATTAGCCCCACCCTAAGCCGCTATTTTGTTTACAATGACGTGGTCAGCATCCACGCTTAACCACCAGATTTATCCCCTCCACCAATTGAAGGGTCAGGTACCCTCTTTATACTCTGTAACCTTCTCGAAGGTTACATAACCTTTGCATTGTTTTCGTGTTTGTGCAACCTTCTCAATGGTTACATAAACTTCACATTGTTTTCGTGTTTGTGCAACCTTCTCAATGTTTACATAACCTTTACAATATTTAACTTTACCAACATGTAAACAGGTTGGATCATGTATAGACAAGTTGGATTATGCTCAGGTGAAATGCAAATATGGACTTTGAACTTATCCCCCGCCCCTTTTTAGTCACGTAATCCAGTCACGTGACCCACGGTACCTCCTGACCTATGCTCCGCCCACAAGGTTTACCCCCTCCACCCATTGAAGGGTTAGGTACCCACCTTATAGAGCATGAGTGTACCCTACCGCCATTTTGTTTTTCTAAAGTTTGAGAGACTTGAGGTTTTGTTGAAGGGTTAGGTACCCACCTTATAGAGCATGAGTGTGCCCGGCCGCCAGTTGTTTTTCTTACGCCGCCATTTTGTTTTTCTACAGTTTGAGAGACTTGAGGTTTTGTTGAAGGGCTAGGTACCCACCTTATAGAGCATGAGTGTGCCCGACCTCCATTTTGTTTTTCTTACACCGCCATTTTGTTTTTCTACAGTTTGAGAGACTTGAGGTTTTGTTGAAGGGTTAGGTACCCACCTTATAGAGCATGAGTGTGCCCGACCTCCATTTTGTTTTTCTTACGCCGGCATTTTGTTTTCCTACTTTTTGAGAGACTTGAGGTTTTGTTGAAGGGTTCCCACTTGAAGGGTTGAAGGGTTTTGTTGAAGGTATCCACTTTATAGTATGTAACCTCCCCTACGGTTATTTAATCATAATCTATACGATGAACGGTCAGGTATCCACTTTATAGGCTGTAACCTCTCCTACGGTTATATAACCATAACCTATACGATGAATCGATCAGGATATCGAGGATATACGATCAGGATATCCACTTTATAGTATGTAACCTCCCCTACGGTTATATAATCATAACCTATATGATGAAGGGTTAGGTACACTCTTTATACTCTGTAACCTTTCCAAAGTTTACATAACCTTTACATTGTTTTCGTGCTTGTGCAACCTTCTCAATGTTTACGTAATCTTTACAATATTTAACTTTACCAACATGTAAACAGGTTGGATCATGTATAGACAAGTTGGATGATGCTTAGGTGTAATACAAATATGGACTTTGAACTGTTTATCTCTAAAACAAAAATAAATAGTAGGGCTTCTTAATCCTATAACAATTGTTGGACTTTGAACTGTTTATCTCTAACATATAAATAAATATTAGAGTTGCTTAATTTTATAACTGCTTTTGGACTTTGCACTCTTAATCTCCAACCATTCTTATCTCGCTGAAACATAAACAAAACAACTTTTCAATGTACTACGTATTTTTAATAGTTAATAGTATAAATAATAGTCTTAAAAGGATTAACTTGTCAATGTTCTACGTATTTTTATTCTCCGATAGTTAAATAATTGTCTTAAAAGGATTAACTTTTAATCCATTAAGTTCCTATCGAACTTTTAATCTCTAAAATATATTAACAAATCGAAACGATATCACGAAACAAAACGAAATGGTATCACGCTGGCCAAAGAGGTTGCACCTTTTAGTTAATCCTTCCGCTAAAAAGTAAACAAATTTAGCTGTCGCAATAATGCTCTATCTCTTAATCCTTCCTTTAAAAGTTAACAATGGACTTTGAACTGTTAATCCTCTATCATTACTCATCTCGCTGAAGCATAAACAAAACAACTTTTTAATCTTATATGTATTTTTATTCTCTAGTATAAACTATTAAAACGCCGTAAAAGAATTAAATATTAAATCCTTAAAGTTTTTCATTATTTACAAACAATGATAAAGAGCCTTTTAATCATTTCATAATATCTGGATAGATGACGTCATTATTATTAGCTAAAGTTTTGTACCTTTTTCAGTTCTCAATGTTTACATTTTATGCAATTTTTCCAAATTTTTACCTTTACCTATCTATTTCTTTTTTAAATTTTCTATAACCTCCTCAATGTTTATACATTTTCTGTCCGCTAGGGCGCAGCACCTTACTCCAGTAGGGGATTTTCCTGGCTAGTTTACATAATGTTCTCAATGTCTATGATTTATGCAACCTTCCCAATGTTTACGTTTACCGACCTATTTGCTTACGTTTTCTTTAACCTTCCCAATATTTAAATTTTATGTAAATATAGTCTTCTCAACTGATTTTTTGCCTTTCCTAAATTGTTTTTCCCCTTTTCTGAACTTGATTTAATTATAATTAACTACCCTGGTTCCTAATTGCACTCGTATCAGACCTTGCGATATCATCGGCTCCTTTCGGCTACTCTCGGATACCCTCGGAGCAGAGCGGCCGGGCCCCGATCATTGTCCTCGGTGACGCTCGTTCGTCCTCGTTTTTCCTCGGGCCCCCACCTCGATCTCCCTAATCTGCCTTAGGATGCTCCCGATTCGAGAATAACCGAACTCCTCCGGCCTCATATGATCATCCAGAATCACTAGAAAAAATCTCCTCTTCTCACCTGGACTTCTTCTCCTACGGTTCCAACCATTCATTTTACTCAGCACGTAGAGTTCTCTCGTCTGCGTACCCCTTGATCAACTCTAAATATTTACATTTTTCATAACTTGAAGTCCCATAATTTTAGCGGTTTTTAGTAATTTTAGCGGTTTTTATTGATTTTAGTCATTTCTTATCAGCTTCTAATGGCAAAATACACTCCGGCAATAATATTATGCTTAATGTTTAACCGAATCCATCATTTTCTTTCAATTATTTGATAATATCTTTTGAGTAGGTCTTTTACTGCTTTACTGGTCTTTTACCTCTAATTTTTAACATAGCTTTATATTTTTTAGTATATTTTAGCCAATTTTAGATATTATTTTTTGTTTTTTATAATTGATTTTACATGTTACTTTATTGATTTTAGTCAATTTTAATGATTTTAGAAATAAAATAAAACGTTTTATTAGCAAATATTTGTATATAAATCTGTTTTGAGATGATTTATTATCTATAGTTGATTTTATTTGAGAATGTTGATGTAAGATGTGCTATATTTGGTCCCCATTTGTATGATATTATATTGATGTTTTTCAATCCTAATAATGCCCGAATTAGCGAAACGTTGACTGATCAGATATTTACTGCTGTTTAAGAGACTCAAAACTTTATTCAGGATTCTTCCAGAAATATACTAATAATTTAGAATTAGAATTTAAGATAATTTTGAATATTAGAATGTTTGCCATCATCGGATGATAGATAATATTAACAGTAACTAATATGAGCAAAATCGTGGCAGTTGGAGCGCAATTCTGATCACACTTTCCCCCTTTAAAATTCCAAATATTTACATTTTTCATAACTTGAAGTCCCATAATTTTAGTGGTTTTTAGTAATTTTAGCGGTTTTTATTGACTTTTAGTTATTTCTCATCAACTTCTAACGGCAAAATACAATTCGACAATAATACCATGCTTAATGTTTGACCGAATCCATCATTATCTTTTACATTATTGATAATATCCTTTGAGTAGGTCTTTTACTGCTTAGACTTCGATCTCTAATTTTTAACATAGCTTTATATTTTTAGTATATTTTAACCAATTTTAGATATTATTTTTTATTTTTATAATTGATTTTGCCTGTTACTTTATTGATTTTTGTCAATTTTTAATGATTTTAGAAATAAAAAAAAATATTTTATTAGCAAATATTTGTATATAATACTGTTTTGAGATGATGTATTATCAGTAGTTGATATTATTTGAGAATGCTGATGTAAGATGTGCTATATTTGGTCCCCATTTGTATGATATTATGTTGTTTGTTTTTTTCACTCCTAATAATGACCGAATTGGCGAAACGTTGAATGATCAAATATTTTCTGCTGTTTATCAAATCTTTATTCATGATTCTTCCAGAAATATACTGATAATTTAGAAATATTCATATTAACCCTTCTCCATACTCGCTTCATAATTCAAATTGTTTGATTTCTTTCATGAAATAATAACTATTTATTAGATATTTCTATATCGTCTCCGGGTCAAAATGTCTTGTTTTGTGCAGATGACTGTCAATATTAGAATGTTTAGCATTATCGGATTATAGATAATACTAAAATTAACACATATGAGCACAATCGTGGTAGTTATAGCACAATTATGGCCACACTTTTTCCCAAAAATACCAAAAGTTCGCCTATGAGGCACCACTATCAGTACTTGTTTCCTCATCGAAGTTTGTTTATCGATTAATCAACAATCAGTTCAATCAATTTTGACGAGTCCATCTTGCATTTGCTCACTAACTTTCTGTTGGACAGAACATTTATGGACTTCATCAGGATGAGAACCATTGTTAAGAGGTGTTTCATAGCACCCTAGGATTTTAAAATGAGTAGCCGATAGAGGGAAAATGAGTTAGTTCGAGCACAATGCTGATCACACTTTCCACGAAGAATAGCATCAGGTCTCGTCTATGAGACATTTTTTTTCCCAGTTACTTTCGCCTTGCCGAGGTGTGTTTATTGGTAAACACAGCAATCACATACTAGATTTTATTTGTTTTTATTAGATTGATATTTATTTTTTTATTAAGAGGCGGAAGCTGGACCTCATTAAGACTCCAATATCTTTTGGTAATCAACTCCAATCAATCTAAAATGTTAAATATTTCCTCGAAAAAACATAAATTAAACGGAAGGCATTAGATCCGTCCTCATTTCATAATTCAAATTGTTTGATATCTTTCATGAAATGATAACTATTTATTAGATATTTCTATATCGTCTCCGGATCAAAATGGCTTGTTTTGTGTGGGTGACTGTAAATATTAGAATGTTTACCATCATCAAATGACAGATAATATTAACAGTGACTAATATGAACAAAATCGTGGTAGTTAGATTCTGATCACAGTTTCCTCCAAAAATACCATAAGTTCGTCTGTGAGGCATCTCTACTAGTACCTGTTCCTGGAGATGGTTTAAAATTATCTCCAACCATGTCTGACCTCCCCAAACTAATATTTACAGTCACCCACACAAAACAAGACATTTTGATCCGGAGACGATATAGAAATATCTAATAAATAGTTATCATTTCACGAAAGAGATCAAACAATTTGAATTATGAAATGAGGACGGAGCTAATGCCTTCCGTTAAATTTATGTTTTTTCGAGGAAATATTTAACATTTTTGATTGATTGGAGTTGATTACCAAAAGATATTGGAGTCTTAATGAGGTCCAGCTTCCGCCTCTTAATAAAAAAATAAATTTCAATCTAATAAAAACAAATAAAATCTAGTATGTGATTGCTGTGTTTACCAATAAACACACCTCGGCAAGGCGAAAGTAACTGGGAAAAAAAATGTCTCATAGACGAGACCTGATGCTATTCTTCGTGGAAAGTGTGATCAGCATTGTGCTCGAATTACCTCATTTTCCCTCTATCGGCTACTCATTTTAAAATCCTAGGGTGCTATGAAACACCTCTTAACAATGGTTCTCATCCTGATGAAGTCCATAAATGTTCTGTCCAACAGAAAGTTAGTGAGCAAATGCAAGATGGACTCGTCAAAATTGATTGAACTGATTGTTGATTAATCGATAAACAAACTTCGATGAGGAAACAAGTACTGATAGTGGTGCCTCATAGGCGAACTTTTGGTATTTTTGGGAAAAAGTGTGGCCATAATTGTGCTATAACTACCACGATTGTGCTCATATGTGTTAATTTTAGTATTATCTATAATCCGATAATGCTAAACATTCTAATATTGACAGTCATCTGCACAAAACAAGACATTTTGACCCGGAGACGATATAGAAATATCTAATAAATAGTTATTATTTCATGAAAGAAATCAAACAATTTGAATTATGAAGCGAGTATGGAGAAGGGTTAATATGAATATTTCTAAATTATCAGTATATTTCTGGAAGAATCATGAATAAAGATTTGATAAACAGCAGAAAATATTTGATCATTCAACGTTTCGCCAATTCGGTCATTATTAGGAGTGAAAAAAACAAACAACATAATATCATACAAATGGGGACCAAATATAGCACATCTTACATCAGCATTCTCAAATAATACCAACTACTGATAATACATCATCTCAAAACAGTATTATATACAAATATTTGCTAATAAAATATTTTTTTTTATTTCTAAAATCATTAAAAATTGACAAAAATCAATAAAGTAACAGGCAAAATCAATTATAAAAATAAAAAATAATATCTAAAATTGGTTAAAATATACTAAAAATATAAAGCTATGTTAAAAATTAGAGATCGAAGTCTAAGCAGTAAAAGACCTACTCAAAGGATATTATCAATAATGTAAAAGATAATGATGGATTCGGTCAAACATTAAGCATGGTATTATTGTCGAATTGTATTTTGCCGTTAGAAGTTGATGAGAAATAACTAAAAGTCAATAAAAACCGCTAAAATTACTAAAAACCACTAAAATTATGGGACTTCAAGTTATGAAAAATGTAAATATTTGGAATTTTAAAGGGGGAAAGTGTGATCAGAATTGCGCTCCAACTGCCACGATTTTGCTCATATTAGTTACTGTTAATATTATCTATCATCCGATGATGGCAAACATTCTAATATTCAAAATTATCTTAAATTCTAATTCTAAATTATTAGTATATTTCTGGAAGAATCCTGAATAAAGTTTTGAGTCTCTTAAACAGCAGTAAATATCTGATCAGTCAACGTTTCGCTAATTCGGGCATTATTAGGATTGAAAAACATCAATATAATATCATACAAATGGGGACCAAATATAGCACATCTTACATCAACATTCTCAAATAAAATCAACTATAGATAATAAATCATCTCAAAACAGATTTATATACAAATATTTGCTAATAAAACGTTTTATTTTATTTCTAAAATCATTAAAATTGACTAAAATCAATAAAGTAACATGTAAAATCAATTATAAAAAACAAAAAATAATATCTAAAATTGGCTAAAATATACTAAAAAATATAAAGCTATGTTAAAAATTAGAGGTAAAAGACCAGTAAAGCAGTAAAAGACCTACTCAAAAGATATTATCAAATAATTGAAAGAAAATGATGGATTCGGTTAAACATTAAGCATAATATTATTGCCGGAGTGTATTTTGCCATTAGAAGCTGATAAGAAATGACTAAAATCAATAAAAACCGCTAAAATTACTAAAAACCGCTAAAATTATGGGACTTCAAGTTATGAAAAATGTAAATATTTAGAGTTGATCAAGGGGTACGCAGACGAGAGAACTCTACGTGCTGAGTAAAATGAATGGTTGGAACCGTAGGAGAAGAAGTCCAGGTGAGAAGAGGAGATTTTTTCTAGTGATTCTGGATGATCATATGAGGCCGGAGGAGTTCGGTTATTCTCGAATCGGGAGCATCCTAAGGCAGATTAGGGAGATCGAGGTGGGGGCCCGAGGAAAAACGAGGACGAACGAGCGTCACCGAGGACAATGATCGGGGCCCGGCCGCTCTGCTCCGAGGGTATCCGAGAGTAGCCGAAAGGAGCCGATGATATCGCAAGGTCTGATACGAGTGCAATTAGGAACCAGGGTAGTTAATTATAATTAAATCAAGTTCAGAAAAGGGGAAAAACAATTTAGGAAAGGCAAAAAATCAGTTGAGAAGACTATATTTACATAAAATTTAAATATTGGGAAGGTTAAAGAAAACGTAAGCAAATAGGTCGGTAAACGTAAACATTGGGAAGGTTGCATAAATCATAGACATTGAGAACATTATGTAAACTAGCCAGGAAAATCCCCTACTGGAGTAAGGTGCTGCGCCCTAGCGGACAGAAAATGTATAAACATTGAGGAGGTTATAGAAAATTTAAAAAAGAAATAGATAGGTAAAGGTAAAAATTTGGAAAAATTGCATAAAATGTAAACATTGAGAACTGAAAAAGGTACAAAACTTTAGCTAATAATAATGACGTCATCTATCCAGATATTATGAAATGATTAAAAGGCTCTTTATCATTGTTTGTAAATAATGAAAAACTTTAAGGATTTAATATTTAATTCTTTTACGGCGTTTTAATAGTTTATACTAGAGAATAAAAATACATATAAGATTAAAAAGTTGTTTTGTTTATGCTTCAGCGAGATGAGTAATGATAGAGGATTAACAGTTCAAAGTCCATTGTTAACTTTTAAAGGAAGGATTAAGAGATAGAGCATTATTGCGACAGCTAAATTTGTTTACTTTTTAGCGGAAGGATTAACTAAAAGGTGCAACCTCTTTGGCCAGCGTGATACCATTTCGTTTTGTTTCGTGATATCGTTTCGATTTGTTAATATATTTTAGAGATTAAAAGTTCGATAGGAACTTAATGGATTAAAAGTTAATCCTTTTAAGACAATTATTTAACTATCGGAGAATAAAAATACGTAGAACATTGACAAGTTAATCCTTTTAAGACTATTATTTATACTATTAACTATTAAAAATACGTAGTACATTGAAAAGTTGTTTTGTTTATGTTTCAGCGAGATAAGAATGGTTGGAGATTAAGAGTGCAAAGTCCAAAAGCAGTTATAAAATTAAGCAACTCTAATATTTATTTATATGTTAGAGATAAACAGTTCAAAGTCCAACAATTGTTATAGGATTAAGAAGCCCTACTATTTATTTTTGTTTTAGAGATAAACAGTTCAAAGTCCATATTTGTATTACACCTAAGCATCATCCAACTTGTCTATACATGATCCAACCTGTTTACATGTTGGTAAAGTTAAATATTGTAAAGATTACGTAAACATTGAGAAGGTTGCACAAGCACGAAAACAATGTAAAGGTTATGTAAACTTTGGAAAGGTTACAGAGTATAAAGAGTGTACCTAACCCTTCATCATATAGGTTATGATTATATAACCGTAGGGGAGGTTACATACTATAAAGTGGATATCCTGATCGTATATCCTCGATATCCTGATCGATTCATCGTATAGGTTATGGTTATATAACCGTAGGAGAGGTTACAGCCTATAAAGTGGATACCTGACCGTTCATCGTATAGATTATGATTAAATAACCGTAGGGGAGGTTACATACTATAAAGTGGATACCTTCAACAAAACCCTTCAACCCTTCAAGTGGGAACCCTTCAACAAAACCTCAAGTCTCTCAAAAAGTAGGAAAACAAAATGCCGGCGTAAGGAAAACAAAATGGAGGTCGGGCACACTCATGCTCTATAAGGTGGGTACCTAACCCTTCAACAAAACCTCAAGTCTCTCAAACTGTAGAAAAACAAAATGGCGGTGTAAGAAAAACAAAATGGAGGTCGGGCACACTCATGCTCTATAAGGTGGGTACCTAGCCCTTCAACAAAACCTCAAGTCTCTCAAACTGTAGAAAAACAAAATGGCGGCGTAAGAAAAACAACTGGCGGCCGGGCACACTCATGCTCTATAAGGTGGGTACCTAACCCTTCAACAAAACCTCAAGTCTCTCAAACTTTAGAAAAACAAAATGGTGGTAGGGTACACTCATGCTCTATAAGGTGGGTACCTAACCCTTCAATGGGTGGAGGGGGTAAACCTTGTGGGCGGAGCATAGGTCAGGAGGTACCGTGGGTCACGTGACTGGATTACGTGACTAAAAAGGGGCGGGGGATAAGTTCAAAGTCCATATTTGCATTTCACCTGAGCATAATCCAACTTGTCTATACATGATCCAACCTGTTTACATGTTGGTAAAGTTAAATATTGTAAAGGTTATGTAAACATTGAGAAGGTTGCACAAACACGAAAACAATGTGAAGTTTATGTAACCATTGAGAAGGTTGCACAAACACGAAAACAATGCAAAGGTTATGTAACCTTCGAGAAGGTTACAGAGTATAAAGAGGGTACCTGACCCTTCAATTGGTGGAGGGGATAAATCTGGTGGTTAAGCGTGGATGCTGACCACGTCATTGTAAACAAAATAGCGGCTTAGGGTGGGGCTAATCAGGATGAAGCAATATGATTGGCTGGTTGGAGAGCGATAAGGGTGAAAGGGGCGGGACCTAACGGTCACGTGATTAAAAAGGGGCGTGGCCTAATAGTTAAGGTTAGGTCGAGGTGAGACCACGTGGTAGTTAAGGTTAGGTCGAGATAAGACCACGTGGTAGTTAAGGTTAGGTCGAGCTGAAAATTCAAATTCAAATTTCCCGCCAAAGGTCACGTGACCAAATGCTGGCTTCTGATTGGCTGAAATGTTTTGGTGGCCCAGCTCCCCTGTTTTCCCTCTACTGAGTAGAACACACCATTAGCCTTCTTGACTCTATGTAGAACCTCTTGGTCTATTCTCCTATCTCTGCTGAAAATCGTGCCCAGTTACTGGAAATTATCTACCTTCTCTAGCGGCTCATTATTGATTGAAATATGAATTGGGTCTTCCTCGTCTCGGCCGATAACCATCACCTTACTTTTGATAGGATTTATTTCCATTCCTTTCCCCTGGAGCTCTTCCGCCCATTCATCGAGAGCCACCTGAAGCCTTTCCTGGGTGTCAGCAATCAGGACTACATCATCCGCATATAGGAGAGCTTGTGCCTGTACAGGAATTAAATTCCAGTATCCCACTGTTGCCCTTGGTGTCCTTCGCTTGCAGACTTTCCATACTTCATCCATGCATTATGAAAAGAAGTGGGCTTAGGCTGTCTCCTTGCATGACGCCTTTATAAAACCTAAATGGCTCTGAATCAGTTCCGTTAAGCCGTATAATTCCCTTGGGATCCTGGTATATCGATTTGATCGCACTGATGAAGAAAAAAAATTATCTCTCTCCCATAAAATATGAGATTTTGCATTTAGAAATTCCATGAGACTACTAGGTAAATTTTTTTAAAATCTTGCAGCAAAGTCGCAGGTCGTCTCAGAATGATTTTAGGAACTCAACATTACCATCAGCCGTTTTGTCTATAAATGGCGGCCGATTAGAAGTTTCGAACGTCCATTTCACCATTTATTGAAATACAAGAAATATATAAAGTGTTATGGAATTATTATACCAAAGGCTAAACAAAAATATATTTAATGCAAATAATTTTTTTAAATATATAATTATGTGGAAATAATTAACGATAATGTAATTTTCTTCATCTTTTATTATTATTGTAATCTATATTAATTTTCAATGCACTAATTCAATCAATAGAAAGAGCAAATACAAATTATTTGTTGAGAAACATTAAAATAAAAAGTAAGTTTCTCAAATAATAAAAAATAACTAATTGGTCAACTTTTCGTCAAGTCAGGTATCATCAGACCTAAAAAGTATAAGATGATATGAATAAATGAATGAATAAAAAAAAAAAGAGTGAAGTAGAGCTTCCTCACTAAGGTCGTGTTTTTCCTCCAAAGAAATTTATTGCGCAACTTGTTTTAAACTTTTTTTTACAATATATGTTATGTAACACATTTTGATAAGATCAATAATAACTGAGATGTATTGAAGAAACGCTGCCAATTATTTCACAATGGTTTAATATTTCCAAATAGTTATATTTCAAACGTATCTGTCCTGTCCATTCACAGGACTTGCCATATCGCTTTGCTTTACAGTTCAATTAATTAGATTATCTTTCAACTGACCATTTGGAACGTTCCGGGAAAGAAACATGTGCATCAAGGTACTTGATAAAAGATATCTAACAAGTCCAGCAAAGAAATTAAGCTGTAGGAGCGCCAATGGAGCAGAAATTTGAAGCTTGTCCCAAAATGATCGCCGTGAGAGTGCCGACTTGAGAATATTAAGAAGAAACTGTGTCAAAGCAAGTAGGCTGAGATGGTTAGGACATCTGATCAGAGGACGAAATATTGGAGGTGCACTTCAGTGAGAAAACAAAAAGGAAAGACTAAGAAACGGAAAGAAGTGGAAAAATAATCCAAGGAAGAATGGAGAAAGATGCGAGGAAAAACCAAATATTTAACAGTGACCTGTGACTTAGGTGGCAAATATCAAGAAAATCGGTTCAGTATTCTCGGGGAAAAGCCGCGAACGGCGTACGGCGGACGGACGTTTTTTTTTTAAATCCGTTATTTGGATTCTACATATCTTGAAACGTAAAGCCTTAAATTTTGAGCGGCGGTTAATTTTTTTTTCTTGGACGATTAAAAAGTTGTTGACAATAGCTGAAAATAATAAATCAATTGAAAATATTGTAGTGGGAGAAAAACAGTTGAGACCCTCAAAAGTCACTTCTCTAACACCAACTCAATTCTCATGCAAATTTTCAAACCTCTAAGTTTGGAGGGGCTGCAGATGTACGCAGAAGATTAAAAAAAAACGGGAAAAACTAGTTAATGTCTGAAATTTCGATGTCTAGAAAACAAATATACATATCTAATTTCACCTCATTTGACCCAAAGGGGGCCACTGGAAGTGCACAAATGTAGCGAGCAATTATGTATGCACATATGTATGTAGTTTAACATATATATTCAAAACCTGCCTGTTTATATTCTAACATTGTCCTCAGTCGCTTTTCCAGCATGCTGGAAGTGGAGCTTGTAGACAACTGAGAGTAAGCTGATAGGCCGATAATTTTCACATTCGGTGGAGCTGCCAATTTGTCGATAGGGATAATTACACTATATTCCCAATTTCTTGGATTTTTTTTTCCTGTCCCAAATTTGTTAGAAAAGTTGTTGGAGCTTTCTGACAAGCTCCCCATATTTTATCAGCTCCGGAGCACTGCCGTCCCTTCCAGCTGCTTTGCCTACTTTTATTTTTGAATGGCCTCCATCACCTCCTTTTCATCAATGCACTCTTCACTTTCTTGATTATTATTATGAGGCGACTGATCTTCTGTATTGTTGGGGTCCCTTGAAAACTTCCACCTCTCTAGGATAAGCACATCTTCTGTGATGATTATACCCCTTGCATCGTTGATATTCCTCACTGGCATGCTTCGTTTTCCTCTGAGTGACTTTACTTTTCGTCAAAACGTCTTGACACTATCTCGGTGATCTTCGTCCAGGCTACTTCCAAACTCCTCACATGATTCTTTTCTTTGCTTGACGAATTTTGGCTATTCCGTAGTTGTCTCCACAAAACATGATAGTAAGAGTAAGTGGACAACACGCACATTTATCACACAACATAGGACAAATTGCACATATCTTTTCTTTTATCGGGATTTAATGCCCTTTTTCATATCCTATGAAGGCAAACAGGACGGGTTATCCTACAGGCTATCAACCTATTCTAACCTGAGCGGGAAGGTAGAGATCCATTACTTGGAAAAATAAATTTCAACCAGCCATGGCCGGATTCGAAGCAGCGCCGAAGCAGTCTCGAGGTTGCTAAGGTACGCCTTAACACTCTCGACCACCAAGGCCTCTAAAAACACAAACTGCACATATAACAGTTGATATTGACAGGAATTAGAGAGAAAGAGAAGGAATCTCATCTTACGAATGTCTAGTACAGAGGTTAAAGTTGTGGCATGCCTCAGTATGGAGAATCCTTAGTTGTGGTACAAGTTACAAAGGATGGTCATCTGTTGTGGATCAGAGGATTTATTAACAAAAAACACAAACAAGTTACAACAAGATACTACACTAATGGCGGGCACCAAGCTACAGACTGTCAACAGACGCTATCCTTTTAAAGCCAGATACTTCTGTGCCAGTGTTGCCACCAACAGTGTTGTTTAGTTTATTATTATATTTATAACGTTACAAACAACGAGAAATAATAAATCAATTTCTCCAACAATTTCCTTCCTAAATTATTTATTATTTCTCTTAAAAGTAATTCCGTTACTAAATATACTTATTAGATACTTAACACAACACTGTAATATTTACATAAATTTAACTAACAACTACACAATTTTTAAAGCCTTAATTATATACACTTTTCGAGGTCCAGCAGTTCAATTACACTTAAGTTAACTAAATGCAAACATTTTTTGTCTTCTTCTTTACCTTGCCCCTAAGATGTTTCCCCACATCAAAGAGAGGAGGTTTACCTTTATCATTCCGATATACCTTTTCTTCCTGGTTTATTTCATCCATCTTCTTTACCTCTTCTTTCTGCTTTACTTTTTCCTTATGGTATAGTTTTTCTTCCTGGTTTCCTTTTCCTTTCTGTTTTATTTCATTTATCTTGTTTATTACATCTTTATGGTTTATTTCTTCTTCTTGGTTTACTTTTTCTTTGTGGTTTAAATCCTTTATATTGCTTACTTCTACTTTATGGTTTACTTTTTCTTTCTGGTCTATTTCTTCTATCTTGTTTACTTCTTCTTGCTGATTTATTCCTTCTTCCTGGTTTATTTCATACAACTTGTTTACTACTTGATGCTGCTTTATTTCTTCTTCCTCGCTTATTTCGTTTACCTTGTTTACTTCTGCTTCAAGGTTTATTTCTTGTTGCTAGTTGATATCTATTTTTTAAACGGGATTTAAGGCCCTTTTTCTTATCCTATCAAGGCAAACAGGACGGCTTATCCTACAGGCTATCAACCTATTCTAACCTGAGCGGGAAGGTAGAGATCCATTACTTGGAAAAATAAATTTCAACCAGCCATGGCCGGATTCGAAGCAGCGCCGAAGCAGTCTCGAGTTTGCTAAGGTACGCCTTAACGCTCACGACCACCAAGGCCTCTAAAAACACAAATTGCACATATCTACAGTTGATAGTGACAGGAATTAGAGAGAAAGAAATGTATCTCATCTTACGAATGTCTAACACAGAGGTTAAAGTTGTGGCATGCCTCGGAATGGGGAACTTGTGTACCACACAAGCTACAAAAAGGTTGGGCATCCCTGCTCTAGTTTCAAGATACAGCTATATGTAGATAAGACCGTTTGAGATTGAAAAATAGAAAGCTATTTTGAACTTTGTTAATTAAAATGCTTACACAGCTGAAACATAAGCTATGCATATTCCTTAAGCCCTTCATATTAAACCTTTCATCTGATTGATTGTTTTTATAAGAAGGTGTTTATCCGGTTATCGGACAAATACATAATCCTGAGAACTGAGTAATTGCTATTGATTTGATCGTCCACGGTAGTTCTTTAGTTGAGTCATACTCGACGAATACGGCAGTCCAATATTTAATTGATATTTCAAGTGTGCGTTATGGAACATAAATGGTTCAAAAACCTACAAACGAGACATCGTGAAATCCAGCTTCCATGGAAGGATCTATTAAAGTTAATTTTAAAAACTCTCTTTGCCGCGACACCATATGTTTTGGTAGCATTTGGCTGCACGTCCCACACGGATCATATCCATATGCAAGTGAATGGATACTTCTCATTTGCGCATTACGCTGAGATGGTAACCCATTCCTTTCCAGCAATTTCGGCTTTATGTCTTTTAATCAAAAGAAATAAGCTCTCTATAATTGCTCACGATATTAATAAGATAAGCGAATCATTAGGAATCCGTGCGCCTTTATGCAACAGTAAGAGGTATCATTGCCTCTTTGCGTTGGTTGTACTTGTCGAATATTTATACGAATTCAGAAGCCAGGGTTATATCATGCTTCAACTAGCAGGTGTTTACACTTACTATGTGTCGTTGTTTCTGAGATGGCTGGTGCTGTGGCAGGTCGCACAGAGATTTGCTGTTCTCAGATTCTATTATGGACAACTTTTGGAACATTTGAGCATCCAGGGGGTGCCAAAGGAGAAGTTAGTCAAGTATCATGAAGTGCTCGGCTCCTGCTCTAACACACTGTGGGAATGTTATGCTCTACCAATGACTATTTTTGTCATCTACACCTTTATAGTTTCTGTGAGTTACATTTACTTGGTTGTAGATTCTTACTCAAGAAGCGGCACCCTGACGACCTATCATCACGTTTACTTGTTTTGGACGATTCTCTATTGTTTTTTCATCTGGCTCATTGTGTATTCATGCGCCGAAACAAAAAATATGGTAAGAAAGCAAATATATCAATATTTCTACTTCCCAATTCTCTTTTCACTCAAACATATTTACATACAATGTGAAATATCATTAGTTTGCTAATTCAGAAATTGGATTTAGAAAATTCGTTAAAAAAGCAATTTTACCCACTTTCTTGCTGTGTGGGGTTGGGGATACCTGGGTCCGTGAAATGTTAAATTGAAAATAAATATCAACCTCAGTTCATTACTAAACTAAAGAAGAACAAAATTATTTATTAGCTATTTTTAAAGCTGTTCACTTTTTGTTTTTTTATTTAGAAAGAAGAAAACAAATTTAACTCTCTCTCCCTTAAAATTTGAGTTTAAGCGTTTAGAAATTAAATGAGATTACTGGGTCGATTTTTTTTTAAAGCACTAAAACCACAGATCATCTCAGGATGGTTTTAGGAACTCGATATTGCCATCAGCCGTTTTGTCCCGAAATGGCGGCCAATTGCGAATAGAGGTTCAAACCTCCATTTCTCAGCCATTTATTAAGATAGAGGGAAAACATAAAGTGTTACGAAATTATTATAGCAAAATATTTGGAAATAATAAGCCAAAGTGAAATCATTTGCAGCGTTTTTACTTCCTTGTATGCAGTAAAGGAAATATTGTAATCGCGAAAATTTTCGATTTTCAGATTTCAACGGAAATATCCAGTTTGTCCATCACTGAATCCATTTTGACTAGTTTCGTCATGATGTCTGTACGTAAGTTCGTTCGTACGTGCGTATCTCGCATAACTCAAAAACGGTTAGCCGTAGAAAGTTAAAATTTTCTATTTAGGATTATTGTAAAATCCAGTTGCGAACATCCCTTTTTGATCACTACATGATTACCGGAAGTTGTACTTTATTTGTAGTTCATATCAGACTTTCGTAAAAAATTATATTAAAACATAATGTAAAAAACTGTAAATAGTATTTTTATGTCAATATAAAATTCCAGCAACTACCGTGGAATAACACTACTGAGCACTGCCTACAAGGTACTAGCCATTCTACTTTTAAAAAGAGTAATTGTAACGGCAGAAAAAGTAATAGGTGATTATCAGTGTGGATTCCGGCCTGGCAGATCGACGGTTGACCATATCATCACCATCAGGAACATGCTGGAAAAATGCTATGAATGGAATGTTGACCACCTTTTCATAGATTACAGACAGGCATATGACAGCATTAAGAGATTACAACGACCTTTCAGTACAGTAGAGGCGTAGTCAACGTCCAAGGAGAATTGTCCGCTAACTTCGCGATACAAAAAAGAGTGAAACAGGGAGATCCCTTATCCCCAGTGTTGTTTAATATGACGCTAGAAATAATTATTCGGGCAATGCGAACAAGGTCTGACGGTTGCATCTATAACAGAGAGACACAAAACCTAGCGTTTGCTGACGATTTGGTGATAACTGGGACAAAACCAGACGCACTTTCCGAAGCATACAAAAAAAGTGAAGAGGCAGCAAGTAAAATTGGGCTCAAAATAAACGGAAACAAAACTAAGTACATGATTTCATCCAAAAGAAAAACGGCTTGTGGATCTCTGATAATAGCAGGATACACTTTCGAAAAAGTGTC
The DNA here is from genome assembly GCA_948150685.1 of Rhaphigaster nebulosa. Taxonomy (NCBI): domain Eukaryota; kingdom Metazoa; phylum Arthropoda; class Insecta; order Hemiptera; family Pentatomidae; genus Rhaphigaster; species Rhaphigaster nebulosa. Next base: position 1,334,526 of record OX411308.1, read on the forward strand.
AAAATTCAAATACCTAGGCACAATTGTTAGAGAAGACAATAAAATAGAAGAAGAAATAAAAGCAAGAATCCAAAATGGCAACAAATAGGCCAATAGGTCACTGAAGGAAATTCTTCTAAATCGAGATGTATCCCGAGAGATCAAAGTTAGGTTGTATAAGACCATCCTCCGACCGGTAGTAACGTATGGGAGTGAAGCTTGGACCCTTACGAAGCAAATGGAGAGATTATTGAATACGTGGGAAAGGAAAATCCTAAGAAAAATATATGGCCCAACCAAAGTCGAGAATACATACAGGATTAAAACAAACGCAGAACTCAGAAACCTATATGAAGACCAAGATTTGGTCTCGTGTATCAAAAAGGGGAGGATCAGATGGTTAGGACATGCCCAGCGGATGGATCAGGAAAGACTCCCTAGAAAGATAATGGAGGGACGCCCAAATGGTAAAAGAGAAAGAGGTAGACCCAGGCTGCGGTTGGAGGATGTCGAGGCTGACCTAAGGCTTCTGGGAGTGACGGAGTGGAGAAGGGCTGCAGAGGATCGATCTCAGTGGAGGAGAATCGTTGAGGAGACCAAGGTCCTTCATGGACCATAGCGCCGTCGGAAAAAAATTAAAAAAATAAATTTACTTACTAGATTTTGGTTAAAATTGGTGAGTCCGAAAAGGGTACTTTACTTGAAGGTCATTATCAACTTATTTCAAAAATTATATTAAAATTAAATAGAGAGATCATATGGTTTAGTAATAAAGGTTACAAACGCGATTTTTTCCCCCACTCTAATTAAACACTTTTATTACTTGTTTCAAGTGTTAAAATTGAGTGTAAAATGCTTGCTTTCCTCTCCATTTGTGAGCTGAACAAGTCTGCAGCAGGAGAATAAGATATGTTAAGTGGGTTATTTCGCTAAAATGTCGAAACTATCGATTTCCAATGCTTTATCTAGTGACATTGACAGTTCTAATCTTATCAGGGAACATGGAGAAATATCTTGGAAACTAGTTACCTACTGAAAGAAAACGACATATAATAACGGAATGAGACCTCCAGAAACAAGATTTTCGGTGTGTGTGTGTGAGTGTCGTTTTGAGATACTGCAATCTTCGGAAACTAGTAACCAAATTCAGGATCACTTTTTGAGCCACCGATTTACAGTTTAATAGGCGTACAAGAAAGTCATATGTTATCCACATCAGATATCTTATTATTTTAATTTATATTAATTTTTAATACACTAATTTAATTGATAGCCTAAGCAAATAAAAATTGAGGGTATCAACAAAATTGTTTTAACCTTCTTCCTTATTTTTAGATCGGATAAACAATACATAACTTGTTAAGAAAGATTAAAACAAAAAGTAAGTTTCTCAAATAATAGTAAATAACTAATGAGTCAACTTTTCGTCTGAACTACCTATGTAGCTTCGTCGATTTTCTCAAAGCACTTTTCTGTACAATTCATCTAAAAATTGTCGCACTATTTTCTAAATTTGAAGCACTGCAATAATTTCGAAAGCTCAAAACTATTGACGGTTGCAATGACTGAATAAAATGAATAATAAACGAATAAAAGAGAAATACAAAAATATCGTGCGCGTTCACACAAAAGACACTAATTCCATTAATGAATATTTATGATGAAAGATTCCTGTCTGATGATGATGCAACATGCATAGACTAAATGAATTGATCTTTCAAGTTATAGACAAGTGAGGGATTGAATGACTTTTTGGTGTTTGCCAGATGAACATATATGGTTTGCTAAGTGAAGACAAACTCTGCATGTTAATTTTTTTTTTGCTATTTTTGCTTTATAATCAGTGAGTTTTGCTTGAACACCCGCGATATATTGCCTATGATTCAACGTATTGAACCAGGCGTGGAATCTCCCACTATTCTTTCAACGCAAAATTAGTCAGTGCTGCCAACCTAACTAATGAAAGTGCGTGAAGGTAATTTGGAATGCATTCTAAAATTATATAGAAACATTCAGAGGCGAATCTAGACACATGAGGGCTCTAGGGGGCTGCTTTGTCAGCTTATACGCTTGATCCACGCGTGCTAAGAGGTATAATTTTCGGAACCCTAGAAGCCATCAATTTAACATTTTGTTTTTAGATTTGTTCGATGATTTCATTTGAAACTTTTCGTTCAGTTCCGAAATCTTTAAATTAAGACATTTTAAGACTTAGGTACCCTTTGCTATGCGGAACTCAACGTGGCTGTTGTCTGCTTACTGCTTAACTCACCCCTAGAAACATTGTCGAGTAATGTTTCGACAGATTCCATGCTGAGAAAGGTAGCTTCAGGCCAGTTGTCTGTGTCTGTCAGTGTAATTGAGTTTTATTTTACAGAACAAATAAGTATATACCATAATAAAGAAATCGTTAGTCCTTTAAAAATAAACCTAAAATATTTTGAAAGTAAGTAGATTGATTTTAAGAAGGTGTTTATTCGGTTATCGAACAAAAACATAATCCTTGAGAACTGAGTAATTGCTATTGATTTGATCGTCAGCGGAAGTTCTTGAGGTGAGTCATACACGTCGAATACGGCAGCCCAATATTTAATAGATATTAGAAGTGTGGGTTATGGAACATAAGTGGTACAATAAATTACATACGAGATACTGTGAAATCCAGTTTCCATGGATGGATCTATTAAAGTTAATTTTAAAAACTCTCTTTGCCGCGAAACATTATGTTTCGTTGTCATTTTGCAGCATCTCCCACATGGAACATATTTATGCACAAGTAAATGGATACTTCTCATTTACGTATCGCGCCGAGCTGCTAACCCATTCCTTTCCTGCAATTTCGGCACTATGTCTTTTAATCAAAAGGAATAAGCTCTCCATAAATGCTCACGATATTAATAAGATAAGTGAATCATTAGGAATCCGTGCGCCTTTATGCAACAGTAAGAGGTATCATTGCCTCTTTGCGTTGGTTGTACTTCTCGAATTTTTATACGAATTCAGGAGCCAGGGTTATCTCATGCTTCAAGTGCCAGCGGTGTACACTTACTATGTGTCGTTGTTTCTGAAATGGTTGGTACTGTGGCAGTTCGGACAGACATTTGCCGTTCACAGATTCTATTGTGGACAACTTTTGAAACATTTGAACATCCTGCGGGTGCCGAAGAAGAACTTAGTCAAGTGTCATGAAGTGCTCGGCTCCTGCTCTAACACACTGTGGGAATGTTATACTCTACCAATGACTACCTTTGTCGCCTACACCATCATAGCTTCTGTAAGTTATATTTACTTGGTTGTAGATTCTTACTCAAGAAGCGGCACCTTGACGACCTATCATCACGTTTACTTGTTTTGGACGATTCTCTATTGTTTTTTCATCTGGCTCATTGTACACTCATGCGACGAAACAAAAAATATGGTAAGAACACAAATTTATCAATCATTATACTGCCCAATTTTCTTTTCATCCAAGCATATTTAAAGGCAATGAGAAATATCACTAGTTTGGTAATTCAGAAATCGGATGCTGAACATGAGGAAATTCGTTAAGAAAGAAATTTTACCCACTTCTTTTTTCGGAGTGGTACATTCCGGAACATTTTTTAATTTATACAGATGGATCCAGGTCAGAAAATTCAACGATTTCGTCTTTTGTAACTCGGGCCCCAACCCATAAATTTAAAATATGTTCTATTTACACAGCTGAGCTCCACGCTACAGCATCAGCCCTACACTTCTGCATATCAACAGATCAGAGAACTAAAGTCATAAAGTCGGATTCATAAAGCCCTCTAAAAGATTCAAAAGGTATGTATACCTATGTAAAAGGTATGTATACCCGGAACACCCAGAAGTCATAAGAATCCAATTTTCTATGTCAGCACGTTAAGAATAGGTTAAGTGCGTAAATTTAATATGGATTCTCAGTCACATTGGCATTGTAGACAACGAGCTCGCAGATCAAGCAGGCCGGGAGGTTATTTCGCTCCATAGCCGATACACCATCGGAACTCAGTAGACCTCTGAAAATGGAAATATCAGAGAGATGTTCTGATTGATATGTTTTTAGTCGTATTTTCCTCGAATATAATAGGTTATTGCATTGCATCGAAGGTCATCGGAGAGGGGTGAGAAAGCATTTCATATCTGTTTCATAACCCCTAGAGCACGATTATGCTAGTTTTGGAGATGTCGGATATAAAATATATATATATATATATATATATATATATATATATATATATATATATATAGTGTGTGTATCATAATTGGAAGAAGAGTGCCACAATACGAAGAAGTGGAATTTTACAGTAAAAGAGTTAAAGGCTTGCCTAATTAGGTATATTGATGTCTCTCAACTCACTGATAAATCATCAAATCGAAATTTGTTTAGCCAGTACTACTTATCTTACCTGTTTTTTTAAATAAAAAAGTTAATCTTCATGTTTTGATCATTTAAACATGAATTGTAAATTAAATGGTGGCAGATTTTCATAAAAAATCTAAAATAAATTGTTATTACGTCAAATATTCAAACTAAAATATCATATATATATATATATATATATATATATATATATATATATATATATATTTATAAATAAACATTTTTTTTTCCTCAGCCCCCAATTTTGATACTTTAAATTTTTTATTTTAGTGAAAATCCAACCTAAGTTCAGAGCTCTACTACTCAGTTTTATTTTATATATATATATATATATATATATATATATATATATATATATATATATATATATATATATATATAATATATATATATATATATATATATTTTTTTTTTTTTTAAATTTATTGTCTATTTTTTTATTTTTACAGGCAAAGAAATTTGATAAAACGCTAAGCCAACTTATAATGAATGATACCACCAATAAACTAATAAATAATGTAAGTATACTCATCAAATCTTGATAAGTTAAAACTTTATTTCAGTATAATTAATATCTAAAAATCATCTCATTTTTTTTTTATTTTTTAACTGTCCACATTCATTAAATACTTAAAAGTTATAAAATAAATAAGAATAGGATCTAAAATCAGAGTTTCCAGCGATAAAGCGTGAAAAAATTAAAGCATTTCATGATTATGAACACTAATATTTCAAGCCGCTTTTCGTCAATTTATTGATTTAAATTTAAAACAAAATTGGAACCATAAAATATAATATTTGGTCGGCCTATGATAAAATGTACAATTCGTACTTGAAAATTAAAATGAATTATTATAAAGGTTGTATTCCTGTTAGATAATGAAAAATTGTGACTTAACTTCTTACACGGAGGGCATCGCTAAAAATAAAAACAACTCGAAAATACAGAACAAAAACAATTTCACGTGTAAATAAATAAAAATTAATTTTATAAAAAATAAAAACCCTTCTAAGGAAATAACTTTTATAACTAACAACAATATTCGTCACAACAGGACGGAATGTACTTGCATGTCCACTAAAGCTCATTGACGCGTTGTTAGTGAAGTTGACGCCCATGAATATTGAAACTTGCTGTTGTAGTCGGTTGCCTTCCACACCCAAACGACTTGCGTAGACTCTTCTTTGCGTTATATCTTAATTTACTCTGTATGTTTACATGCGCAGAAGCAAGAAGCTTTCCATATTTTGACATGCACAGATGAATGGGACGGAATGTGTAGTGGAAGGCACCCGACTACTACACCAAGGTTGAGAATTCATAGTCACCAACTTCACTAAGAACCCACCAATAGCTTAAGTAGATATGCAAGTACATTCCGTCCCTTAGGGCGAATGGGGTTGTAAGATATAAAAGTTATTTCCGTAGTCGAGGTTTTTATGTGTTTTAGTTTTTCAAGTATTGGCTATTTATAATTTATAACCATGAAATTAAAATTGATATGATAAGAAACTTAAAAAAAAATATCTGATGTGGGCAACACTTAACTTCCTTGTACGCCTATTAAGTTATAAATCCGTGGCTCAAAAAGTGATACTGAATTTGGTTACTAGTTGCCGAAGATTACAGTAAAAACGACACTTGGCTTCCCGACATCCATCTATTGATGGGCACACACAAAAACACACACTTTTGTTACTGGATGTCTCATTCCGTTATTATATGTCGTTTTCCTTCAGTAGATAACTAGTTTCCAAGATAATTCTTCATGTTCCGTGACAACATTAGAACTGTCAATATCACTAGATAAAGCATTAGAAATCGACAGTTTCGACATTTTAAGCGGAAAAACCCACTTGACTAATATCTTATTCTCCTGCTGCAGACTTTTGATCTCACAAATGGGGAGGAAAACCAGGATTTACACTCAATTTTAACAATTAAAACAAGTAATAAAAATGTTAAATTGGATTGGAAACCAAATTGCATTTGTAACCTTTATTACCGAAACATATGATTTATATATTTAATTTTAATATAATTTTTGATGTAAGCTTATTATGACCTTCAGGTAAAGTACCCTTTTCGGCTCACCAATTTTAACCAAAATATAGTAAATACATTCATATCGATATAAAAGTCCTATTTATCAAATTTGAGATGTTTTACATTATATTTTAACATAATTTTTGATGAAAGTCTAATATGATCTTCAAGTAAAGTACCGCTTCCGGTTTTCCAATTTAAACCAAAATCTAGTATGTTATTTACATATATATATATATATATATATATATATATATATATATATATATATATATATATATATATATATATAAATATATATATATATATATAAGTTATAAATACTAAATTTGAGAAGTTATGCATAGTATTTTAATACAATTTTTTATGGAAATCAATTATAACCTTCAGTACCACTTCCGGTAATCATACAGTAACCAAAAAGGGTGGTTCACAACTAGATTATACAATAATCGTAGATACAAAATTTTAACTTTCTACGGCTAACCGTTTTTGAGTTATGCGAAATAGGAACGAACGTACGTACAGACGCCACGACGAAATTAGTCAAAATGGATTCAGCGATGGTCAAAATGGATATTTCCGTTGAAATCTGAAAACCGAAAATTTTCGCGATTACAATACTTCCTTTACTTCGCACAAGGAAGTAAAAAAACCGAAATTACTTAAAATATAATGAAATGCTTTTTCAGTATTTTGAGCTCACATTGTTGCAAAACATTCACTGAGTAATTTGAGCCATCATACTTAAAAATTGGTAGACCCATTCACTCAAAAATCGTTAGATACTCTCAAACGGACAGATTTAAGACATTTAATACAACGTTTCTTTAGTATCTTTATTTCAAATATTATATTATATATTATATATATATATATATATATATATATATATATATATATATATATATATATGTATATATATATATATATAAATATTATATTTCAAAACATTCACGAGATCACAACAAAACATTTTGAACCATGAAACTTGAAAACCGGTTGAACAGTTCGCTCAAAAAATTGTTACATACCTACTAATGGCATGCTAAATAAATTCTTCTGGCTTCGAATAAATTTAGCCATATCTCTTATCATAAACTTATATATATATATATATATGTATAATTTTATTTCATAATTATTTTCTATGTTTACAGAAAAGGATCATGCACCATTATAAAGTGAAGTTCAAAGACTTTTCTGCCATGGGATTTTTCAATTTTGATTATCCTCTACTCTTTTCTGTAAGATTCCTCCACAAAAGAAGTAATCAAGTACCTCCTTGCAAGAAGAGAATCCGCCATTATTTATATATACACACACACACACACACACACACATATAGTATATTAAGTATTGTGGTGGGCCATTCTAAAATAAACTGTCACTTTATTTCATTGGACGCTGAAATTATTGGAAACTTATCTTAAAGACTACATACGTGTTGTACAATCACCGGGGAAGGGCCCAAGTATTTTGTGAGTTATAAATTTTATTGATTTACTATGAATTTTATAAAATGACAAACTGATTTTTTAGTTTTTCAATGCATCACGTAATCGATGTTTTCCCCTTTTTTTCTTGGGATTTCCTAGCAAATACTACACAATAGTAAATCACTAATTTTCGATGATTGATAAATCACCGAAAGTTAGTGACTTTCATTGATTAATTTCCAATATTTATTAAAATACTTTCTAGTTTTTTAAGTGACTGCATATTCGTATAGCTTAATAAGCATCCGTTTATAAAAAATCTGTTATTGTTTCTATGCATTAAATCAAAATTCCGGATGGTAATGTCGAGTTCCGAGGATCATCCTAGAGTGACTTGTGACTTCGTTGCCAAATCTCAAGACATTTGGCTCGGCAGTCTCGGAGAAAAACCTTGGGCGGCGGACGGACGATTTTTTTTTATTCAATTTTTGGATTCTACATATCAAACGCTCGGTCGTAAAACATGGTAACTGAGAAAATGAAAACATTTACAAGGTTAAAAATGTTTTTTAATTACAATGGATTACTTTCCATCAGCAGGTACGTAGCATAACTTAATAAAAAAATTATTCTTTAAAGAAAACAAATTTCATAAACATTATTTCAACAGCTTGTCGAATCAGTTGAAAGGAATTATTTTTTTCCAGAAACTTTAGTTCAGAAACAATGCAGATACCATGTTTTACGACCGAGCGCCTTACATCTTGAAACATATCACAATCGTCTTACTGTTAGGCTACATCTAAATAGTCGGAAACTCGTTTGAACCGCGAAAATCCATCAACTCATTAACGAAGAGATATAAGAGGAAAATCGAACGAAAAGTCGAAAATTTTTTCGCACTTGTTTTCCTTTCAGCCTACCTCAAAACAATCGGAAAATAGTGTGAACAGCGAAAATCTATTCATCTATTTACAAGTTATCAGAGGATAAGCAATTGAAAAATCGGAATATTTTCGCACTAGTTTTCCTCTTAACTTACCTCTAAATAGTGATAACATCGTTTGTTGAATGGCTAAAATCCATTCACCCGTTCAAGATATATAAGAGGAAAAGCGAACAAAAAGTCGGAAAATTTTTACACTCGTTTTCCTATTAAGACTTTTGACTATAATTGCTGAAAATTCGAAAAACGTATTCCGGAGTGTTATGCTCGTGAGTTTCTCCAGAATACAAATCGTTTTCTAATTTTACTTGATAATATATTCTGAACAAATTATACGTTAAAATGTACATTGCATTGAAACGCAATATAACTCAAGTGGCTGAAACAAATACACAACTTAACACCTTAAGAGTTCAGAACATCAAAGTGGCAATGTATTTAAGAGCTGTATATATATATATATTATATAATCAGAGCTAAATTAAAAACTAAATTATGGTAACATGGCGGATTTGCTCTTCTTGCAAGGAGCGCCTTATATTATTATGTATCTATCTAATTTTTGTTTTCAATACAGATGGCGTCCTCCGCGACTACCTACATTGTAATTTTAGTCCAATTTTCTGGAAGAGATGATTTGTAACTAGATAAAAGTAAATGATATTTCAAAAGATAATAAATTTTCTGTTCAAAAGTGCCTGAAATATTATAATAGTAATAAAATAAACTGTATTATAAATATCAGAGCCTCTTCAACTCTATTTTTAGATATAGAACCTAATCCTTTCATCCTTCACCCATTTTGAAGGCTCCTGACAGTTCTTGTAAACAGAGTTCCATACTTTTGAAAGGATCTAAATGTTTTAACATGATTTACTAGTGTTTCTAATATTATCACTACTTCTGCCCTTGAAGTAGGCAATGACAGCGTGGTCGATATGAAATGTCTAAGTACAGCATCTAATGCCGGCTCCACACAAGTGGCCAACCGTTTGCCATACTTGTCCAATCTTTGTGAAGTTTGAAATATGAAAGTACAAATGGGGCACCCAAAAGTATGGCAAACTATTTGACGAAATGTTTGTAAAAATATGAGTTAATAACGCACTCGTTTAATTCATTACACAGCTAGGTGAGATTATCAAGATAATTCAATTATAAATATGAATTGCTCACATCAATATACACTCACGTTACCTTTTTAACCTATTTCAGATATGATGTGGGTCAGTTATTCGTTTAATCAGTTATCAGAGGTCGTGCGAGAGCCCTCAGGGGAATTTGAAAATTTGTATCGGATGAAAGGAAAAATATTATTTTATTAGAAATATAATTTTATTATGAGATGAAGATAATAATATTTTTATTTTTTAATTCCATAACTATTTGATCTTTGAGGGAAAAGAACTTGCTATCTATTGTATTTAATAGAAGAGATTGCCATTCTCTATTTTTTTTTATTTCCTACCGCTACTAGGAATAGTTTTTTTATTTTTAATTTAACAACAAAATTTTGTGAGAGGGTTGAATTACAAAAAATAACTAATTTTTAAAAATCCGTTGTCAAATATTGGACTAATAACGCAGAAAAAAGTACGAATCAAAACAATTATTATTTCACGGCGCTACAAACCGGTCAGCAGGTCTTGGTCTCCTCTAATCGCTTACTCCAATCGCCACGGTCTTGTGCCGCCGCCTTCCACTTCCTGACTCCAAGGACGCTGCAAGCATCTCCTGCCACACCATCTGACCACCTCAGCTTTGGCCTCCCTCTCCTCTCCTACTTATCCCATGGATTGGCTGTGTCAGCAGTATTTTGGGCATTTCTTCATCCGCCATCCTGGTAATATCTTAAGCGCCTCAACTTCATTGATCTGACAACATCTACATCCCCAAAAGCGATAGCGTATAGCTCCTGGTTCCTGCGTCGCCTCCAATTTTCTTCAATCTTAACACCCCCAAAGATGCGGCGGAGTACTTTTCTTTAAAAAATGAGGAGCTTCTTTTCGGCAACCTTAGATGTTGTCCAACACTCCGATCCATAAAGAAGTAGAGAGCGCACCAACGATATATTGAGGTGGAGTTTGGTCTGTCTTAAAGGATATGTTTGCTCAGCCCAAAGGAGCATTTGTTGGCTGCGGCGATCCTCTTTCTTATCTCAATATCGGAGTTATTATACTGGGTGACCACAGATCCCAGGTAAGTAAACTCTGATAATTTTTCGAAGTTATGAGGTCCAATAGTAATCGTCTCACTTGGCTTAGGAGTCTCCTCTGTTACCATGCACTTGGTTTTGGACTCATTAACTTCAAGTCCAAGTCTGCTTGCTGTGCCCTCCAGTGCCAGAAAAGCCTCAGTCATGGCCTGTAGAGAGCGTCCCACAATGTCTACATCATCAGCATAGGCCAACAATTGGACAAGTCTCGTAAATATGTTTCCTTGTCCTTTATCTCGTCCACATGAGCCCACGTCTCTTATAGCCTTTTCAAGTGCTGGCATTTTAAACAATATACAGCTTGGCAGATTAAACAATATACAGGCTAGTGCATCCCCTTGTCTTAGTCCTTTTTCTGCACGAAATTCTTCGGATCTTTCACCATTTATCCTAACCATGCATCTCACATCCTTCATAGTAAGCTTTAACAACCAAAAGTTATCAAGTTATGAATCATTGATTACTTCGATATCAACTTTAAAGTAACAACAATTATAGAATCCAATATTATATAAAAATGAGAAACCCGTTGGTGTGGTCTGGTGCGGAATGCGCATCACACAACTTTCTCTTACCATCCTATAATAATTATCTTTTTAATATAATTTTAAAGAGTTCACATAAACAATACTTGAAATAAACTCAGCACCATTCACTTCTTCATACCTTCTCCCACTTAAGTACAATAAAACAATTTTTTAAACAATTTTAGTACAATTCTGTACACTACATATATATTTTAAGTTTTTCAAGTTGAAAATATATTGTAAAAGTTTCGGTTTAGTTTCTATGAAAACATTTTATTTCCATTAAATAATATAAAAATAGAAATTATTAAGTTAATTTTTGCTCTTATATTTTTAAATACAGAGCAGCCTTTGACTCTGTCCCACGAGAAGCCATATGGGAGGTCTTAAGAGAGAAAGATATACCAGTCCTCCTAATTCAAGCAGTAAAATCAGCATACCAAGAACCAAAAGGTATTGTACGAATAAATGGCAGGAGTTCAAAACCCTTCCCTATGGCACGAGGAGTAAAGCAAGGAGACAGTCTTAGTCCTCTTCTTTTCATCATATTTATGGATGAAATTCACAAGATATGTAAGAGAAGGACGGAGAGAACGGTAATAGGGAAATGGAATTTTAGAACAATATCAGTACAGGCATATTTATACGCGGACGATATTGTTCTTGTCGGTGATGATAAAGGAAAACTGCAGCGGGCCCTGGTTGAATGGCAAGAAGAGCTATTAAGAAAAGGAATGGCTATTAACTCCACTAAAAGTAAAGTCCTGGCAATCTCAAGAAAAGAGGAAGATGCACACCTGTTCTGTAACGGCGAGGAACTTGAGACTGTTGATGACTTCACATATCTCGGAACAGTGGTTAGCAGCACTGCCACCATTGACAAAAAAGTATTCAGCAGAATTGCAAAAGCAAATAAAATATACTATCAGATCTGCAACACTGGTGTAGGCAAGAGAGAGGTCACCAACCAGGTCAAGATCCACATCTTTAAAGCTGTCTTTCTTCCGACTCTACTGTATGGCTCTGAAAGTTGGGTAACGTTGGACAGACACATTAGCCGTATGACTGCCATGGAAATGAAGTACCTGCGTAGAGTGGCAGGCAGAACACGAAGAGACCGGGTCAGGAATGAGACGATAAGGGAGCAGCTGGCCATATCGAAAACCACCTTCGAGAAATGCCAATTAAAGTGGTTTGGACATGTGTACAGGATGCGCGAGAACCGAGACCCAAGGAAGATAATGGAAGCTCGATCAACTGGCAAAAGACCCAAAGGCAGGCCAAGGATAAAGTATGATGAATATGTCACCAGATTGGGCAGAGAAAGAGGAAGGACTTTGAGAGGAATGAAGCAGCTGAGGGGACTGGCTCCGGTGGATAGAGGTGCCTCTACAACGAAAGGCATCAAAGAGGAAGGAAGAGAAGGAGAGAAGAAGTATTCTTAAATTACATTTTAAGAATACAAATTAAGGGAGGAGGTTCGATCGCATCCGTCTACTTTCAGATGCGCTCGGTTATCCCTCTAGGGTCTTGTACTCATAAGATACGCTGTATCTTTTCTAATACTGGTTTGATTTTGATGATTCTTTTATTGTTTTTTAGATAATTTAATAAAATTATATACACAATTTACCATGAAATGCATACTTTTTAAGATATGCGCAAATAAAATATTCTTTTCATCATAACTTTTTCCCTGCATTTCCTCGGTGATGTATTACATAAATGAAAAGTTAAAGGTCTTTATGAAGAATAATTTGGGCTAGATTCATGAAAACCTTTAGAGCAGTTTTCGAGAAAGTTGTAAAAAAGTGTAAAATCGATTATATGAAGTGGAACTTCCGGTTAGTTGATTTTGACGAAAAAGTTGCTGTGACATCACATGCAGGTGCCTATCTTAAATACGTAATTTCAGTATCGTACAACTTTTCGTTCTTAAGTTAGACTCTTCACATACACAAAGACCATTTTGCGAGACTTAGTTATTTGGACTCAGGAGACCTTGAAACGAGTATTTCCGTAGAAAACTCGAATTCGAAAATTTTCACGATCGCAATACTTCCTCTTACTATAAACTTCGTATATAGGTAAGGGAAAGTAAAAATATATTAAAAATCAGCTAATAAAAATTGTGTTTTTCAATAGACACAATATACTTCTGTAACATAATTATGAGGTTGTGTTTATTCCACCCTTCCTCTAGTTCTTGTATCCACAAAGAAATATTCAAAGTACCAAATAAATTGTATTTTTCAATAGACATAAGATACTTCTGTAACATAATTATGGTAATTTTTAAAGAGAAAAGTAATGAATATTATCCTCAAAACTTAGCAATCGATTTCATTTTGTTAGTTACCATGCTTTACAGACGAGTGTCTTAATTATGTTTTGATAAAAACGATTTTATTTGGATGAAAAACAAAAACATACCCTTGAGAGGAAACAGAGTAATTACTATCGATTTCATTGTTTCCAGTGGCTTTAGATATCTACGTTTAACGCCTAATACAGTGTCCGAAATATTGACTCGAACCTCAAGTCTTATGGAGCGTAAATGGTACACATATTTACATAAAAGATGTCGCGACAAGTATTTTTCCACTTGTGAGCTTCCATGGATGGATATATTGATGCTTATTTTAAAAATTTCGATATCTGTTATATTCCTGATTTTGGCGACCTTTGAAAGCGATTTGCACACTAATCACGTGCAACAACAAGTGCAAGGATTCTTCCGATTTGCACATTACATGAAGATTCCAATGTGTTTTATTCCACCGATTTCGGCTTTATGTCTTTTGATGAAAAGAAAGGAATACTTAAAAACGGTAAACGATATTAATGCAATAGGTGAATCGTTAGGAACCCGTGTGACTTCATCCTACGCTAAGAGATTGCACTACCTCTTTGGAACGGTTTTCCTTTTAATACTTATATTCGAATTGAGATACGAATGGCGTCACATGATTAATACTACAAGTGTGTATTATTATTACCTCCTTGTTTGCCTGATGTGGCTTGTCGTATGGCAGTTCGCAAACCGATTTGCTATTCTCAGATTCTATTATGGGCAGCTTTCGGAACATTTGAACATTCAGAGGGTGTACAAGTTAGTAAAGTACCATGAGATACTTGGCTCCTGTAGTACAAAATTGTGGGAATGTTATAAAATACAAATGTCTATTTTTATTGTATACATTTTCATTATTTTCGTGTGTAACACATATTTGCTGATAGACTCTTATTCAAGCCAGAGGACTTTGAGGACCTATCATTATATGTACATCTTTTGGACGACTTTAAATTGCTCGTACAGCTGGCTCATAGTGTACTCCTGCGCCGAAACGAAGAATATGGTAAGGAAGTGCTTAGCTGCAACCCAATTCCGTAACTAAACTGAAAGCCAAACTCAAGGAAATTTGTTAATAATTCCATTTATTTAGGAATGCTTTGGTCAGAAAGAGATATATAATTAGACAAATCATTTTTTTGCATAATCAAACACTAACCTGATCCATTAAAGATGCTATGTTTTATCTAGCTTTGGTTGATATATATTTTTGTTGATAATATACTAATCTCTATATAGGGATGCCATTGGGCAATCATTGAGGATGATTATCCCAAAATTATGTAAGATTATAAATAAATATGAATTACTTCTTTTGTCCTCTAAATTGGATACCTTTCCAATGGCCTGATTTGTGATTATCATTATTTAATAATTATCCAAGATAATGTTCCTACTTATAAGTTTAATAATAATGCTAATAACCATAATGCAAATCAAGTTCATTGCTCATACTTAATCAAATGTATTGAAATCAATAATGGGCGTGGTTACTAAAGAACAACCTCCTTCCTAACAATAACTTTTTTTAAATAACCTATACAACGCCAAAGTATATCAGTTATATAAATTTTCATACCTTACTTAAATTGGTAGAATTGATTCAGAAGCGTTATAAACCAATTGTTAGAACGCAGATTTAATTAAATCAGCTTATTAAACTCATTAGACTTACTTATCTTTGATATGTGTAGATATATTTGTTATTTTTGGACATTATTATTCTTAGACACTAATTATAAATAACATACACAAGGTGCGAACAAAAGATAATAAGGGACAGAGAAGGTAGAAAGATAACTGACAGGTGTCACCACAACGCTTACATAGGCTTTACTCTCAGATATAAGAAATATGTTACTTTAAAAACCTACCGAGAAGTGGGCAGTGTGACAAATGCAAGATGTGGTCCGTCATGGAAGGCGTAATCAATTTTAGGAAACCAGTCACTGCGTTCTAACAACTGGTTTATAACGCTTCTGAATCAATTCTACCATTTTTAGTGAGGTATCAAAATTTATATACTTGGCGTTATATAGATTATTTTTGTAAAATTATTGTTTTGAAATCTAAATACGTGAGTGATTATACTAAAACTGGGCATTTTGAATGTTGGAATTTCATAGAATAAAAAGTTACTAATTCTGCGGGGTTTTTCTTGTCTTGTCTCAAATATCGAGATTTTACTCGAAAATATATTTTTTCACTTCAAATAAAAAAAATAGATACACTTTTGTCTTTGTAACTATTATTTTTGCCTGATATTTGGGATTTCCGCCTTAAAAAATCCTTAAATAGTGCATTTTGGGCCATTGGTTTGTCTAAAAGTTGTTTATCAGTTATTTTTCAAATAATGTATTTTTTAAAATAAGTAAGGCCCCCCAAGTCCACCTCCAAGCCTGGTAGTGATTGTTATGCCCCCGGATTTTAGTAGAAAATACCATTTTTTGTCAGGTATATCATTTTTTATCGACTTTTAAAATAATGACGACAAAGAAATGAGACACAAAGGAATAAGGATTTAGGCTTCAATGGGTGATAACCCTATAGAAAAAAAAGTTTTGCCTATAGATTACTAGGTCATCCATTAAAAAAAGATAAAATAATAACATACTTACAACATGATGTTAGGCGACAAAATAATGAGGAATATGAACGTATACATCGCAAATTACTTTCCGTTATATGGCTCTAAGGATACTTATTGTTAATTAATACAACAAAAATAGTGGGAACACGTTAGGCTTCCCTGAGGGTGTGGTAGGAAAAACAGGTTGAAAAAAAAATGAAATTATGCGATAGGGATAAAATGAGTCGTGGTTACCAAGCGTATTGCTTAAGAGTATTTACCTTTACTTATCTTAAAAGACTTTTAGCACTATTACAAATATCCTACACAGGCTGTTGAAAGTTAAAAAAAAGTGCGATTTTGGGCAGGCCAAAGGAATGAGAATTGGGTAGTTTGTGATCACTTAAAATAATGATGTTTAGCGATTTCGAAATTAAAAAATGAATAAAGTACTAGCCTATGGCGTACGAGTATATTAAGTCAAAAGTAATTAAAAATTGATCCAGCCAAAAAATGTTGATCCGAGCCACACCAGGGACGTTGGACGCAAAATGACCATTTTTGGAATAATCGCCCACATATGTATATTGTTATTATTACTATGATTTTGAACAAATACACCACACACACACACCCTTTCATTACACAATTTAAATACTAACGTATTGTTTAATGAATCTACTTATCATAATCATATATTTTCAATTGAACTTGTACATAAAAAACATTAAATTTAATCCATTTTAGACAATTACTGAAAACTGTCCTGATCCAACCAATAAATAAGGCATTCTCACCATAAGTAACCATTTATTTTTCTCGGTTCGATGATAGCCATTAATTGTAGTGTTGGCAAGGACAATTCTTTTAAAGGTCACCATTCTTGCTTTAACCAAAATTAAATTCTATACATAATTTACTATAAATTGCATGTTTTTTAAGTTAAGCATAAATAAAATATTCTTTTCATCATGGCTTTTTTCCCTGCATTTTTTCGTTGATATACTAAATACATGAAAAGTAAAAAGCCTTTAAGGAGAAGGGATTAGGCAGGTTTCATCAAAATCGTTAGAGCCGTTTACGAGAAAGTTACTTTACTTTATACTTTTTAAGTTATGCGCAAATAAAATATTCTTTTCATCATAACATTTTTCCCTGTCTTTCCTCGGTGATGTATTACATAAATGAAAAGTTAAAAGCCTTTATGAAGAATAATTTGGGCAAGATTCATGAAAATCTTTAGAGCAGTTTTCGAGAAAGTTGTAAAAAAGTATAAAATCGATTATATAAAGTGGCATTTCCGGTTAGTCGATTTTGACAAAAAAGTTGCTGTGACATCACATGCATGTGCCTACCTTAAATACATAATTTCAGTATCGTACAACTTTTCGTTTTTTAGCTAGGCTTTTCATATAAACACAGACCATTTTGCGAGACTTGGTTATTTAGACTCAGGAGACCTTAATACGCGTAATTCCGTTGAAAACTCGAATTCGAAAATTTTCACGATCACAATACTTCCTCTTATTATATACATCGTATATAGGTAAGAGAAAGCAAAAATATAGTAAGAAGCAGCTAATAAAAATTGTGTTTTTCAATAGACACAAGATACTTCTGTAACATAATTATGAGGTTATGTTTATATCCACCCTTCCTCTAGTTCTTGTATCCACAAAGAAATATTCAAAGTACCAGCTAAACAAATTGTATTTTTCAATAGGCATAAGATACTTCTGTAACATAATTATGGGAATTTTTAAAGAGAAAAGTAATGAATATTATCCTCAAAACTTAGCAATCGATTTCATTTTGTTAGTTACCATGCTTTACAGCCGAGTGTCTTAATTATGTTTTGATAAAAACGATTTTATTTGGATGAAAAACAAAAACATACCCTTGAGAGGAAACAGAGTAATTACTATCGATTTCATTGTTTCCAGTGGCTTTAGATATCTACGTTTAACGCCTAATACAGTGTCCGAAATATTGACTCGAACCTCAAGTCTTATGGAGCGTAAATGGTACACATATTTACATAAAAGATGTCGCGACAAGTATTTTTCCACTTGTGAGCTTCCATGGATGGATTTATTAATGCTTATTTTAAAAATTTCGATATCTGTAATATTCTTGATTTTGGCGACCTTTGAAAGCGATTTACACACTAATCATGTGAAACAACAAGTGCAGGGATTCTTCCGATTCGCACATTACATAGAGATTCCAATGTGTTTTATTCCACCGATTTCGGCTTTATGCCTTTTCATGAAAAGAAAGGAATACTTGAAAACGGTAAACGATATTAATGCAATAGGTGAATCGTTAGGAACCCGTGTGACTTCATCCAACGCTAAGAGATTGCACTACCTCTTTGGAACGGTTTTACTTTTAATACTTACATTCGAATTGAGGAACGAATGGCGTCACATGATTAATACTACAAGTGTGTATTATTATTACCTCCTTGTTTGTCTGAAATGGCTTGTCGTATGGCAGTTCGCAAACCGATTTGCTATTCTCAGATTCTATTATGGGCAGCTTTCGGAACATTTGAACATTCAGAGGGTGTACAAGTTAGTAAAGTACCATGAGATACTTGGCTCCTGTAGTACAACATTGTGGGAATGTTATAAAATACAAATGTCTATTTTTATCGTATACATTTTCATTATTTTCGTGTGTAACACATATTTGCTGATAGACTCTTATTCAAGCCAGAGGACTTTGAGGACCTATCATTATATGTACATCTTTTGGACGACTTTAAATTGCTCGTATAGCTGGCTCATAGTGTACTCCTGCGCCGAAACAAAAAATATGGTAAGGAAGTGCTTAGCTGCAACCCAATTCAGACAATTGCAAACCTAAACAGAAAGCCAAACTTAAAGAAATTTAATTAGGGATTGATAAATTATTTGCCACTTTGCTTTACTGAAAACTAGTTTCGAATGTTACACATTCATCCTTAGTTCTAAAAACCCACAAAAAATTCAAAAATAAGCAATTCAAAATATAGTCGGTATTATTATACATATTAAATTATATAAATCAGTATTATAAAAGATTTATGAATTATGAATTTAATTAAGACAAGAAATCAAATACATGTTGGTACTCACCAAGGTTTAAATGGATTATATCAAACAGAAAAGTTTGTACTGGTTTCTTCTCGCATTGTACTGGCAATGAACGAGAGATAGACAGGATGTTTTTAGGTAAACGGTTTAAAGGTCAGGGTTTTCTCACTAATGCCGGTGAGTAACTGTTTTTTCTGTTATAGATGGGAATAGATTTAAGATTGGACTATTGAAGATATTTATTTGGTCATTTAAGCAAAAATCTGGATTGTATTTGAAGGATTTTATTATTTCAAGTGCTTCATATATATTTAATTTGAGACTGTTTTCAACGTGATGTATTAATTTAACTCCTGAGACTTTGATGAATTTATGATTATTTTCATTTAAATGAATTGCAAAGTTGGAATTATCTGTCTTCTTATTATATGTTCCTTTAATCCCTGATTTAGCGATCTTCCAGTTTTGGCTGCACAATCATTACAATTTAGTTCGTATTGATTGTAATGATTGTGCAGCCAAATACACGAGAAAAACTGGGAGATCGCTAAATCAGAGATTAAAGGAACATATACGTGCATATATATAATAAGACAGATAATTCCAACTTTGCAATTCATTTAAATGAAAATAATCATGAATTCTTCAAAGACTCAGGAGTTAAATTAATATATCACGTTGAAAACAGTCTCAAATTAAATATATATGAAGCACTTGAAATAATAAAATCCTTCAAATCCGATTCAGATTTTTGCTTAAATGACCAAATAAATATCTCCAATAGTCCAATCTTAAATTTATTCCCATCTATAACAGAAAAAAACAATTACTCACCGGCCTTATTGGAAGAACCCCGACCATTAAACCGGTTACTAATAAACAACCTACCTATCTTTCTTTCATTGTCAGTTCAATGCGAGAAGAAACCAGTATAAAGTTTTCTGTTTGATATAATCCATTTAAACCTTGGTGAGTACCAACATGTATTTGATTTCTTGTCTTAATTAAATTTATAATTCATAAATGTTTTATAATACTGATTTATATTACATTTAATTTAATATGTATTATAATACCAAACTATATTTTGAATTGCTTATTTTTTTATTTTGTGTGTGTTTTTAGAACTGAAGATAACTGTATAACATTCGAAACTAGTTTTCAATAAAACAAAATTATAGAAGTGGCAAATAATTTATCAATCCCTAATTAGATTGATCCTTCTATACCATCATGCGGATGTCAACTCATTAAAGAAATTTGTTAACAAATCCATTTACTTAGGAATCTTTGGTGAGGAAAAGATATATAAATAGACAGATCATTTTTTAGCATAACCAATCGCTAACCTGATCCATTAAAGATGGTATGTTTTATCTAGATTTGGTTGATATATATTTTTGTCGATAATATACTAATCTGTATATAGGGATGCCATTGGGCAATCATTGAGGATGATTATCCCAAAATTATGTAAGATTATAAATAAATATGAATTACTTATTTTGTCCTCTAAATTGGATACCTTTCCAAGGACCTGATTTGTCATTACCATTATTTAATAATTAACCAAGATAATATCCCTACTTCTGAGTTTAATAATAATGCAAAGCAAGATTATTGCTATCATACTTAATCAAATCTATTCAATTTAATAATGGGCGTTGTTACAAAAGAACAAACATTTATCTTTATTCATCAAAATTAAAGTAGTAAACTGTTACAAGAGTTTAACCATGGCTTAATTCAGACAAGACCTAGCCATTAACTGTTCTAACATAAATAAACATCTCTCCAACGGGTTCCCCTGTATATCTTAAGTCATGGAGTATGAAGAAGCCAAGCATCTGTCATCTTCAGCAGGCGGAGTGAAGGGCTAGTAGTTGTTCTCGAAGTTCGACCCTCAAGCGAGAAGCCTTTCGTTGCTTCCTCGGCTTCGGTCCCTCCATTCTTCCTAAAAGAGGGTCGAAGATATTGTTGGTTGACTAGATCTCCGACACTGGCCGGTACCTTTTTCGTGATTGGCCAACTAGTTTTATAGAGGGAGGAAATTCCAGGATTTCAGCGCATAGTTCCACCCCTTGTCGGGGTGGTAAGATCTCTTCGAATCCATTAGTATCCTCTAGTCGAATGACGTTCTTCTCAGGCCTCAGCCGTTTTTTCGGTATACCAGCCGGGATCCCAGAGTGACTGGTTCCCTAAATTGATTACGTCTTCCAGGACGGACCACATCTTGCATTTGTCACACTGCTCACTTCTCGGTAGATTTTTAAATTAACTTATTTCTTATATCTGAGGGTAAAGCCTAGGTAAGCGTTGTGGTGACACCTGTCAGTTATCTTTCTACCTTTTCTGTCCCTTATTATCTTTTGTTCGCACCTTGTGCATGTTATTTATAATTAGTGTCAAAGAATAATATTGCCCAAAAATAACAAATATATCAACACATATCAAAGATAAGTAAGTCTAAAGAGTTTAATAAGCTGATTTAATTAAAACTACGATCTAAAAATTTGTTTATAACGCTTCTGAATCAATTCTATAATTTTTGGTATGGTATGATAATTTATATAACTGATATACTTGGCGTTGTATAGGTTATTTTTAAAAAGTTATTGTTTTAAAATCTAAATTAATTCTACGTGAGTGATTATACTAAAACTGGGAATTTTGAATGTTGGAATTTTATAGAACAAAAAGTTACTAATTCTGCGGGTTTTTTTTTTTTTTTTTCTTTTTTTTGTCTTGTCTCAAATATAGAGATTTTACTCGAAAATATTTTTTTTTTACTTCAAATAAATATCTGATGTGGGCAACACATGACTTCCTTGTACGCCTATTAAATTTGGCTCAAAAAGTGATACTGAATTTGGTTACTAGTTTCCGAAGATTGTAGTAAAAACGACACTCGGCGTCCCGTCATCCATCTATTGAAACACACACACACAAACACACACTCTTGTCACTGGAGGTCTCATTCCGTTATTATATGTCCTTTTCCTTCAGTAGGCAACTAGTTTCCAAGATATTTCTTCATGTTCCATGACGACAATAAAACTCTCAATATCACTGGATAAAGCATTAGAAATGGACAGTTTCGACATTTTAAGCGAAAAAACCCACTTAACTAATATCTTATTCTCATGCTGCAGACTTGTTGATCTCACAAATGGGGAGGAAAACGAGTATTTTAGACTCAATTTTAACACTTAAAACAAGTAATAAAACGCTGCAAATTATTACACAATGGTTTATTATTTCCACTTAGTAATATTTCAAAAATTTCTATTCTGTCCAAGTAAAAAAAAATAAGCAGTAGGCACCAAAGGGAAAGAAATTTGAAGCTTTTCACAAGATGATCGACGTGAGAGTGCTGAACTGAGAGTGTTAATTTAAAAAACTCTGTCAATGCAAGTAGGCTGTGATGTAAAATGATACAGAGGAAATATTTGATGTGCACTTCAGGAGGAAACAAAAAAAAGGAAAGGCTAAGGAAGTAAAGAAATAATCCAAGGAAGAATAAAAAAGAGAGATACGAGGAATTCAGAAGCCTAATAGATAAGTCAGGAAGCAGGATGACTAGCGGCCTGGAGAATCGGTCTCAGAAGTTCCTTACGCAATATCTCAGCTAATAATGGTCCGATTTAAATGATTTTTATTTCGTTTTGTAGGGAATTTCATTAGCTTTCGTTTAAATACAATAAAATACGGATTCTACGTATCTTGAAACGTAAAACCTCAAATTTGAGGGTACATTATATTTTAATATATTTTTTGACGAAAGTCTAATATGACCTTCAAGTAAAGTACCACTTCCGGTTTTCCAATTTATACCAAAATCTAGTATGTTATTTAAATCAATATATAAATTATAAATACTAAATTTGAGAAGTTTTGCATAGTATTTTAATATAATTTTTGATGGAAATCAATTATGACCTTCAAGTAAAGTACCACTTCCGGTGATCAAGTAGTGACCAAAAAGGGAGGTTCACAACGAGATTTTACAGCAATCCTAAATACAAAATTTCAACTTTCTACGGCTAACCGTTTTTGAGTTATGCGAAATACGAACGTACGTGCGTACGAACGAATGTACGTACAGACGCCACGACGAAACTAGTCAAAATGGATTCAGGGATGGTCAAAATGGATATTTCCGTTGAAATCTGAAAACCGAAAATTTTCGCGATTACAATACTTCCTTTACTTCATACAAGGAAGTAAAAAATAATAGACACACTTTTGTCTTTGGAACTAAGTACGACTTAGATTTTGATCGAGTTCAAGAATCACCAAGAATGTGATATTTGTATTCTTGGCCGTCATAGCCTATGCAAATGATAGGGTGACCGCTAACGGAGCATCAATAAATTGTCAAGAGTGAGAAGTGTAGTCGTCTCGTTCTAGGTCCATTTCAACAGTTGTGCAGTGCAGTACTCAAGCCCAAAGGCTGCTCGTTCGATGGATGCATCAGAAATCCATTTAAACGAATATAAGGTTTTGTCATCCTGTGACGACACAAAACTTTGGATTCGGACCAGCTCAACTCCTTCGGTCCAATGAAAAGCATGCGATGTCGGATCATCTCCAAGTTGAGGTGAACCCATGATCAACGTTCTATCCGAGAACCCATGATCAACGTTCTATCCGAGATCTCCTGGACTGTATGGCGTAGTGGTAATATGATAATACATTCTCATCATCACTGATGAAGAACTGGACACTTTTAAAGCGGCCCATTGAAAGTTGAGTTTTTGAAAATAATGTTTTGTGTTTTTTTCCTAGAGAATAAAACCGTGTGTGCCCCTCCCAACCCCTCAAATTATAAAAATTTAATTAGAAGGTGTGTTCTGTCTTATATATTAGATACAATTCGTTTGTTTCGTAGTCAGTAACAATTAATCATTATCATATTATAAAATATTATAAAGTCTACCTAAAAGAGAGAAGTTATAATAAATATAGAAAATTAGAATTAATATTATTTTCAAAGTACTCTTATGGTGATTTATTTTCTAGAGCTATTAATCAAGTGTTTTTAAAAAAAAAAAAAATGTTTTAATAATTAATCTCATTAACTTATTTTTATACAATTAAATAATAATTACAGCCATATTCCTTCCCCTGAAAGTTTTCTGCCCCGCAGCAACAACTAAAAAAAAAGTAAAATAATTCCTTCTTTGCCATTTGCTATAGATACAATAGTTGGCAACGAAAGAATTTAACAAAGATTAAATAGAAAAACAAGAAAAATGTAAATAACATTTAAATCTGTAATCTCACTGGGGCTTACATAATTAACATACTTTTCTTACCCTATAAAATAATGTAATCATGTTAGATCTTGTTATTGTTCTAAGCATATTTTAATCATGTGAGAAATGGATTATCCGCAACCATGAGCAACAAGCAAATATCAAATTTCAATCATAATTTTTTTAATAAAAAATTTATTGTTGTTATTTACCATTTTGAAAACTGAGAATCATGATATTATACTAGGTTTTTTAGCTTATTGAAGTTATGATTATGATGTTTTTGAAATATGCTTTTATTTTTATAGGCTAGGAAGTTTGATAAAAAGTTAATTGAGTTGATGCTGAAAGATAGAACGAATGAACTGTTAAGAGATGTAAGTATAACTGAGAAATCTGAATAAATTTAAACATTATCGTGGTAATTATCTCCCAAAAGAGTTCTTTTTTTTTGACATTATAAATTATTAAGTAAAAAACTAAGGTACCTATATAAAATATAATCTAGGAGCAGAATCTAATTTGATGAAACTAATAAATTTCTAACTCTTATTAACAGAAGTGTAAAAAACCTCTTTGAAAAATCAAATGAAAGTAATCAAAACTATTTTTTGTTTTTCTTCAAATATTTAGTAACTTTTCTAGCCAAAAAAAGGCTTTCATATAGTAGTTATTTAGCAAAGCAACAAAAAAAAAACTAGATTTAAAAAAAAGAAAATCAATTCTTCAGGATTATTAATATCTACAGCATAAATTAATAATGCCAGTAGCTTCACTTTGAAAAAAATAAAACTTAACAGAAACCTAGACAGTAAAGGGCGACTTTAGGAAATAACTCCTGACCTCGGAAATGGATTGCTGGTGATGAGTGGTAGGAATATCTAGAATGGATAAGGTAAAAAAAAACGATGCAATAAGAGAAAAGATGAAAGTATAAAAAAATATTCAGGAAGAGATTGAGAAAAAGTGCCTAAAGCGGTATGGACATTTTAAAAAAAATGCCTGAAGGAAGACCGGCAAGAGACGTTTACACGTGGAAAATAGATGGAGCAAGGAGAGGTAGACCAAGAAAAACCTGGAATAATGAAGTAGAGGAATCCTTGATGGGACATGGTCTATGATTGGAATGGTCTGTGGACAGAATAGGCTATATAGCATCTAGGATAAGGGACTCTACTACTTTTAGTGAAAAACTATATAATTTTTTTTTTTTTTTAAAAGGAAGCAAAACTTGAGAAAATTTTAATGAACAATGTTTTATAATTGTTATTACCAAGAAATAAATTACATGATTATTTTTTATGTTTACAGAAAAGGATCATTCTCCACTTTAAAGTGAAGCGCACGGTCTTTTCTTCCGCAATGGGATTTTTCGATTTTGACTATCCTCTGCTCTTTTCTGTATGATTTCTTCCAAAAAGATTGAAGTAGTAAAATATTTAATTTTATATTTATCTAAATATTGTTGTTGATACAGATGGTGTCGTCTGCAAGTACCTACATTGTAATTTTAGTCCAATTTTCTGAGAGAGATGTTGTGTAACACGAAACTAAAAATTCAAAAGTTATAGCAGAGCATTTGTTTCAATAGATAATAATAGTTCTGTGTGAAATTACCTGCAATATTATTAACAAATAAATTATTATATTATAAACATTAGAGACTTTTTAGCTTTCCCTTCTCCATATTGCCCACAAGGCACAATATTTTGAAATAATTTTAATTATTACAAGGAAAATGCATATTTTAAAATCTAATAATAACAACTGCAGGACTTAAATTGAAAAACAAAAATTAGAATAAATTATGGTTATTATTAATGTTTAGATTGCTCTCTATAAATCTGAATGTACTATCTTTTCCTTTAACTAGAGTAATATATAACATCTGTTACTGCCAAAGTGTTATGTTACTGTTGCCTAAATAAATAAGTACTAAAAGAAAAAATAATTTAAAAATAGTGTTAATGGATCATTCCATTCGACTATATAACGTTGGACTTAATGTATTGAAATATATCATAAATCTAAAATGACAGGTTAAGTACTACATAGAGGTTTCTAGAGTGTTTCCTCTAACATATGTTGCTCCTTTATATGAGTACAGTAATTAATCAAAGTAAAATTGATTGGCTTTAAAATTAAACAAAGGGCCAAGTAGATGAAGGTGATGAGTTAGCTGAGCTACATATCAACAAGTGATAAATAACATTTTTCAATTTCTGATTAAACTGAACTCAAATTACCTTTATCCACTAAATAGCAAATGTGTATAGCCACTTGGCACCATTATCAAATCAGTTCTGAACCAACTATTGAGTTTATGTGAATGGATGGAGGAAATATTAAAAATATACCTACTTTACAGCCTAATCCAAAGCAACAAGCAGTTTTTCCAAAAAAAAAGTCATCAATTTTTATACACATGTCCCATCAATTATTAGATATCACATTTAATTTTGATTTATTTTTTTTTATTCAACACAATGTTTTTAAGAATATTTTCCATTAATATGAACCAAGAGGAGGTATTAACAAAATAAATTGCTCTCTTGAACCATTAGATAGTAGGCTTTCTCTGAATACCAACTAAATTATATATTTATTATAAATCAATCAATCATAAAAGACTTTTTTTTTATTATTATAATAAAATCATTCGACCAGTAAATTCTCTTAAGTTAAGATAGAAATGCATCACCCTAATTTATCATTTTTTTTTCACCTGGATAATGGCAATTAATTACCAAAAATTATTTAAAATGAACAACAGAAAAATGACTTCTCTCTGATATAATAGTAAACCCATCTAAAAACAGGTAATCATTTCTGAAATAGGTTTTATACATACCATCTTAATATTAAAGTTTTAATAAAATTACAGAAAAATATGCTTTGTTTATTTTAATAAGGGACATCTTTTGATTCTAACACTTATAAATAAATTAAATAATAATCACAGATCTCTTGTACCATAACTAAACTTATCACATCATGATTATTTTAATATTTGTCAATAAATTTAAATAGTCTTAACATATATACATGAAACATAGCATTGTATAGTTATACATACAGAATAATAATACAAATTGTTAGTTAAAAATATAATGTACATCAATATTATTTAAATGAAAATCTTTAAATCATTGTAATAATTTCTTAACTAAATATATAGTAGATTATTATATTACTGATTCACGTTAAAATTACAAGAGAAAATATTCAAATGTTCTCATAAGCTTTAATTAATACAGACAACTCATCATTAGAAAGATATTCAGCTATCTTGAAAGAGCAGTCTATGTTAAGATAAACTTTTTTGCCTGTACAATTATTACCATTCTTATTAATACACATACCGACATGCAATTGAACACCTGTTAATTTATTAAAAAGCTGGGCTCTCATTAAATGCGGCTGTATATTTGCTAAAATTATATCGTGATAAATAGGAAAAGCAGAGCTAATTTCTCCGTCATCCCAGTATAAAGGCTTCAAACATTTCCGACTATTTGCAACAAATTCAAACAGCGAATATTTATTATTAATTATAAAAGATTTCATTTGAAGGACTTCACAGGCACATTCCTGAAGGAATGATGATAGTTTAATAAAATTGCTAGCATTACTAAAACGATTTAAATTAATAATTAGCTTATAATTATTGTCAAAATATTTCATCACAGTCATTTTAATAAAAAGTTTAGCGCACTCATCATCGCAGTTAACTGCTTCAGTCATAGGTGTGAGAAACATGAGGGAGCAATGAACGGGTGCCTTGTTTCGGAAATTGATATCAGCACCCCATTCCAACAACTCCTTTGTCACATTTAAGTCTTTTTTATAAACGGCAAGAGTGAGGACTGAATAACCTTGAAAATCATGAACATTAGGATTCGCTCCATATTTTAAAAGTTCTCTCACTACTTCTAATACATCTTTACCCAATAACTGTATAGCAGCTATCAGCGGAGTACATTTGTAATTGTCGCACGCATTCGCACAAGCACCACATCTCAGCAGTTC
Source organism: Rhaphigaster nebulosa (assembly GCA_948150685.1). Classification (NCBI taxonomy): domain Eukaryota; kingdom Metazoa; phylum Arthropoda; class Insecta; order Hemiptera; family Pentatomidae; genus Rhaphigaster; species Rhaphigaster nebulosa. The sequence goes on from OX411308.1 coordinate 1,363,355, forward strand.
TCTCACCACTTCTAAACCTCTTCTGGAGAGTATCGCACGGTGCAAAGGTGTCCGCCCTTCAGCATCTACAGCGTTGACATCAGCTCCTTGCATTACCAACTCTTTGCAAACTTTTGATGTTATAGCGAAGTGGAGAAGAGATGTCCCTTCTCTACTGTTATCGGTTGTGTTATTCTTGATATTAAAATAAGTGCTTGACAGGATGTGTTTAGCATATTCTAAACCTTTTTTCAGGATCAATTTAAATAATTGCTCATGAATATTCATTCTCATGCCCTACTAATACATAGCTAATCATATTAAAAGTGAAAATGTTATAAATTTTCATTTAAATATATTTTAAACAATAAAATATTAAGCTATTTTCAATCTTAACATATTAACAGTTAAATAAAATAATACAATTTAAGATTCAATCCCCCTTTTTTTTTTTTTTTTTTTAAATAGTTATGAAATAATCAGAAATCCAACAGGCTTAAATTCACATCAATAACAGAGAAGAGAGAATATAAAAAATAACTACTTGGTATGAAAAGTGCTTGTGAACAGCGATCCAATTAATTGAAAAGATTAATTTAACAATTGGCCGATGAAATAACTTAAATATTTTAAACAGTTGACAATAACAAATTCATTAAACTTCAATCCTCCAAATCAAACTTAATCCCCAATAAGAGGCGGGAGAAGGTAATGTATATTGCTATTAGTCCTTAATAAACAAAATATCGATCTTCGATCACTTAATAACAATAATAGAAAACAAAGATGTTCACCAGCTACATAAATATCAGAGACCTGAAAACATCATTGTTTTCGTTTTAGGATTAAAACAGAATTATAGTAACTTCTGGGAAGACAGCCAAGTGGTTTAAAACTCTAGGCTTCGAAATTTATAAATTCCTAGACTCGCCGAATTATTTTATTTCTGTCAACAACATATATTCAAAAAATTTAAACAGCTTTATAAATAAATAAAAGCAAAACAGTCATCCAGTTATGATAAATTAGTTTCAAGATAACGTTAAAAACATTTGTATTCCTTCATTTGTTATTAATATTATTTTGTCATCAACAAATGCTCTAACAAAGGGGGTCATTGACGACCACTCCACGCCAAATGGAACATTGAACAGCCTTGAGTATGAAAGAAATCCGATGTGGAGTGGTTGGAGTATAGAGCAGCAGTTGAAATTCCATCGCGTTATATCAAAATCCAATCACTCCAACCGATAGTGAATGTGGAAAATGATTGGAATGGAACAATGAACTGAAACAGTTTATAGGCTGTGCTAAACTAATAATAATAAAAATTGTTTGTCAGTAAATACAGTATTGTTAAAATTTACGATATTGATTGTATAAAATATTTTTTTAAATATTGATAAGAATAACTTATAATTTTGTTTATTTTGACTTTCCTATACCTACATACGAAGTATATAGTAAGGGTAAGTATTGCGATCGTGAAAATTTTCGAATTCGAGTTTTTAACAGAAATACACGTTTTAAGGTCCCCTGAGTCCAAATAACCAAGTCTCGAAAAATGGTCTGTGTGTATGTGAACAGTCTAGCTCAAAAACGAAAAGTTGTACGATACTGAAATTACGTTTTCCTCGGTGCGACTATCACGACAATCGTTTAACGATTCATTTATTAGAGTCGTTCAACGATAATTATAGAGCACTATTAGGCTGTATTTCATTGGAGGTGTGTTCCTAGCACACAGTTCCTATGAAATACAGTCTAATAGTGCTGTATGATTATCGTAGAACGACACTAATAAATGAATCGTTGAACGATAGTCGTGATAGTCGCACCGAGGAAAACGTACCTTTAAGGTAGGCTGTGATGTTACGTGAATTAATTTATGAATGTGATGTTATAACAACTTTTTCGTCAAAATCGACTAACCGGATGTTCCATTTTATATAATCGATTTTACACTTTTTTACAATTTTCTCGAAAAGGGCTCTAACGATTTTGATGAAACATGCCTAAATTATTCTTCATAAAGGCCTTTAACTTTTCATGAATTTAGCACATCACCGAAGAAATGCAGGAAAAAAGTTATGATGAAAATAATATTTTATTGGCCCTTAACTTAAAAAGTATGCATTTTATGGTAAATTATGTCTAGAGGTGTATGAAAGGTAATTAAATTATCTAAAAAACAAAAAAGAATTATCAAAATCGGACCAGTAATAGCAAAGATACAGCGCATCGGACTAACCGGAAGTGGTAATTATATCATGGATTTTACAATGATCTCGTAAACGGCTCTGACGACTTTGATGAAACTTACCCAATATCTTCTTAAAGCTCTTTAACTTTTCACGTATGTAGTATATCAACGAGAAAATGCAGGAGAAAAAGTTATAGTGAAAAGAAAATTTTATTTGCTCATAACTCAAAAATTTTATGGTAAATTTTGAATGAAATCATTTGAAAGGTGATTAAATTCCCTAAAAACCAATTATTTAATTTGGGCATGTATTAGAAAAGATACACCGTATGTCATAAGGACTACTAGATCTAAAAGAGAAAACCGGATGATTCCGGAAGGAGACGAATGCGACCGAACCTCCTTCCACCAAGCCGCTAACCTGTTGTTAACAAAACGTTCTGTAATAATGTATTGTAATAACATAAAAGTAGAAATCAATTTAATTATTTCTACTTTTATATTACTTAATGGAAACTAAATGTAATTTTCATGGAAACTAGACCGAAAATTTTAAAATATATTTTCAGCTTGACAAACCAAAAATATTTAGTGTACAGAATTGTAGTACTAAAATTATTTAAAACTAATTTATTATACTAACGTGAGAAAAGACTTGAAGAAGTGCATTCTGCTGAATTTATTTCGACTAGTGTTTATGTGAACTCTTTAAAACAATTTTAAAGATTATTATTATAGGTTAGTAAGGGAAAGTTGTGTGATGTGCGCACCACACCAGATTTTTTTACTAATAATAACGTTAAAAATACTAATAATTGTTAATTATAAGTAATTTTTAGTGGATTTATAATTTTTAATATGCATAAAATATCCAGTATTTTTGATATTTTAAATTAAACTATTTAATGTTTCTGCTATTGTAGAGCCACTATTTATAGCCCCATTAATGTATGTTTACGTTACTATAAATCACTACCAGTTGGTAAAATATGGAACAATGGAGCAAAATAGTCAGTGTGGCCCTTGAAATCAATTTCACTCCAAGTACCCCAGCTGTTGGTGTTCCATATTCCATTTGGAGTTGTCGTCACTGGCCGCCTGAAGATAAACAGTTCAAAATGATTGAAAAGCGTTCTGTAGGCAATTTAGTTAAGAAAAAGATTGATTTCTACATAATAATCTCTTGTAATTTTTAAGTTCCTTCCCTGAGTTGTCATATCAGTTTCTGGTATTTCATTAATGCTTTTCTCCTTAAGCACACAAAAGAGAATATTATCAGTTATTAGTCGATTTGTTTAACCGAAAACATTTATTTTTAAATTTAGGTTTTCGGTTTTTTCGTTTATTTTTGGTCCTGGTTATAACCGGTTCTTTTTAATAATACGATAACCGAGCAAAAAAAAAAAAAATCTTTGAAAAAGAAAAAAATTAAGACCATATCACCTATATTGAAAAAATATTACGTTTTAAATTGGATAATGATTGTATTAATATGTAAAACAAAATTATCCATGAACAATTACATTTGTATATAAACGTCTTTTTTTTCCTGTTTTTTCCCGATCTTACCCGAAGGTCGCCGGACTAGCATACTCTAGCGCCATTTGTGCGAACTAACTGCTTAGCATTCAATTGTTACATTCCTGTTCATTAGAATAATTACTGTTTTAATTATATATTATTTAAAATTATTAGTGCAGTCGACTTCCGTTCATTACGTTCGCCCAATAAATAAACAAAACTGCACCGGATCCTTTTCAGTTGAGGTCGGAGTCTTACCGTAATTTCAATTATTACTGCTTTACATAGATCCACAGCTTACGCCTTCCGCTCGCTCAAGAGATAAACAAACACCAAAAGTTCCTTTTCAGTTGAGGTCGGGTCCTTACCGTTATTTAAATTATCACTCTTTTAAATTATTACTACAACTTGCCCAGATCACCGGAAATCGACAGCACTACCAATTTTAAATAATATGTAATTAAGGCAGTAACAATTTTAATAATTGGAATGAACACGAATGTTACATTTGAATGCAAAGCAGTTAGTTAGCATAAATGGCGCTAGACTATGCTAGTACGGCGACCTTCGGGTAAGATCGGGAGTACCAGTGATAACGCGCCCCTCTTGTAAAGTTGTACCTTCAGAAAAAAAAAAAAAAAACTGCCGAAAACCTGTTATTTAGATATAGTCTGCATGAAGAAACCAACGATAATGGTCCCCGACTTCTAAACTACCCAGCAGCAAAAAATATGATCATTGAAAGCACCTACTTCCCTAGTAAACAAATTTAAAAAAGAACCTGGATATCCTCGGATGGAAAAAACGATCATCAATTAAATCAAATAGACCACGATTTGATATGTGCCAACCATGAGTCAAATATATCAGTGCCCAAGTTTTTAGGGGTTGCTAATATTGACTTAGAGCACTATCTCACGGTGTCAAGAATTAGAGGTATTAACGGGGATAAAGAACAGGGCTAAAGTCGCGGAAAAACAGCAATATCAACTGCTAAGCTTAAAGAGCCAGAAAGGTGCAGAAGGTTTCAGTGTCAACTAGATAATGAGGATGTACAGGAGCGTTGGGAGGCGTGTATGAATTACATCAAGAAAGCAGCAATAGTGTGCTCGGCGTTAAAGGATATAAACAAAGATCATCCTATGAAAGAAAGATAAAACTTCACAGGTAGAAGAAAAGGATGTGGCATTGTAAGCAGCTTGGAGAGATAGAAGCGATGGAAACACGGAAAAAGGAGTTAAGTTCTACCTGTATGTATAAACCTACAATAACGACTTGCAAAGCTGAGGATGGAAGTCTGTTGACAGAAAAAAAATGCTATAATGTCAAGATGAAATCGACATTTTGAAACGATCCTGAACCAGAATCGTGATATTCAGGATCATGATACTCAAGATGAGGGTGATGAATCAAAGTTGTTTGAGGGGGAAAAAGAACGACATCAAATTCGAATAAATGATAAAGACGTAGTTTAGTTACGGAAAACGTAGATATACATATTTTAGTATTCACAAAAATTACCTCACAACGTAGCTTTGCCCCTAAACTATTGAATTAATTCGATGAGAGTTGTTTAAAAAAAAAAAAAAAAATGTTAAATTTTAATATATTTTCTGAAAACGTCGGATGGTACTTAAAAGATCCTTTTGCACAGCAACCAATAGGATTTTAAATTTAAAAAAATGATTAAGGAAGAAAATATGGTGAAAAATCAAATACAAATGATTTATTTCAGCTAAAACTAACTTTATGAATGATGAGTAAATAACTAACATGAACTAACGCTATCTTTTTTATTTTCTTGATTAAATGCTTTTTAATGGGGTAAAAAGTTTTAACAAATGCTATTAATTGAGAAACCACTGGTTGCCTTAAAATATAACATATCTCAAAGACAATATAAAACGATAAATAGAAATTTCATGTGCAACAAGTATTAATCTTTAGTCTGTTTCGAACAGTGGCGAAAGAATAAACGTAATAAATATATAGTAATAATATATAAATATATAATCACAATATATGTATTTATATTGGTTACCCTCTAGATAGATTTAGATAGATTAAAAACATGTTTTCATGTTTCTTGGCCAGAATGTTTTAAAAATGAAGTAGAAATATTTTTATAATGATAAATAATTTTACAAATTTTGGAGCGTCATATTCCTTGAATCAGGTATCAACTTTAATATTAGCTCTTAGTATAAGCGTCACCAACGATCGATCGGCAAGAAGTTAGTTTCAAACGGCTTGTTGAGTGTTTTTCTACATTGTTCAATATTAATTTAATAAAACTGCTTCCTAATCTACTAGTTTATTTATGTTCAATAGACTAAGAAAGTGAGCACCAAGTTTACAAGTGTGATTAATTGAATATGCAAGTTATGATTATGAAATAGGTTTGTTTTTTCGCGTCTTTTATTTCTAATACCTATATTCTTCATAACAACTAGGATGGCTGATTATCGAGAAGAAATTGAGAAAGCAGTCATTTATAGAGATATGGAAAAAGTCAAACTAATGATGTCCGAGGGAGCTGATATCAATAAACGTAGAGGTTTTAAAGGAATTACACTTCTCCACATAGCACCAAATTTAGAAATAACTAAAGAACTCATAAGTCTTGGTGCTAAAGTATGTGTGAAAAGTAAGCAACAACAGACTGCTCTACATTATGCCACAATGTACCAGAAAGAAATAGGTATAATAACAGAGCTTTTGGCAAATGGTGCAGATATAATTGCTGAGGACAATGAATTTAGAACTCCTCTTCATTATGCAGTCAGAAACAACAAGGATTCGGCAGTGGCCCTTCAGCTTTTGTCAAATGGTGCTAGAACAAATTTGACTGATATTCAAAATCGTAGTCCACTGCATTATGCTGCCATGAATGACAGAGAGTACAAATTGATAAAAGAACTTTTGAGATGTGGCGCAAGAGTAGATGGAAAAGATATCCAAGGAAGAACACCATTACATTATGCCGCAATCAATAGCAAGGAACATTTAGGCATTCATGAGATGTTGAGGTATGGTGCTGATCCAAATGCGAAAGACAAAAAAGGGAGGACATCTTTACATTATGTGATTATGAACAATAGAAAGTATACCTTGGCAGATGAACTTTTAAAAAATGGAGCAAATGTCAATGTATGTGATGATCGTGGCTATACTCCTCTGTATCTTGCAGCAGAATCGGAATATAGAAATTTAAAAGTTATTCGAAAATTGTTAGATTATGATGCAAATATTAACATTGGACGTGATGAGTTTTGGCCTTTCTATAGCTACTGTACAGCATTAGAAAAAGCTTTGTTCAAAAGAGATTTGGATTGTGCCAAGCTACTCATTAAGATAACTTTATTGAAGAACTTTGATATAAACAATAAAAAATTTTTAAATTTGGATCGCTATATAGAATATCCAGATCACAATACATTGTTAAGTTATCAGGGTGAATGTTTTAGTGAACTATTAAAAATGACCGAAGAGCAGATCAGTAGTAAATTTACTTTATATCAATTTGTTACAATGAAAAATAGATATAAAAAACCATTATATATAAGTAGTTTAATTCAGCAACAGATTTTATCCAATTATTCCATTTACAAGGATATTATTATGTCTCGATTGCAGCATTGTCTAAAAAGAGCTAGTTTACTACAGAAAATGGAACGATTAAAAATAAGTGGCTGGTCTTATAGAATTGATTGTTATATGGTGGAAATCTTTTTGAATTTTGATTGTATTTACAAAATATCTGATTATTTATCTAACCAAGACCTGATCAATTGTTTAGCAGCTTCCTTAAAATACGATGTTAGTTAATGTCATTCCATGAATTAATTAATGGCAATCGAAACTGCATTAGTATCATTGTTAATGATAAAATGTTTAAATTTTGAAGAGTTGTAATGAAGCCCTGGGGTTATAGTACAAATAGTATTTACTTGAAAGCCAAAAATTAAGTGGCTCAGGAATGCTAAGATCTTGTGTATTAATGTGAATATTTTCCAAATTATTTTTCTTGGAAGTATAATATAATTCATCTAAAACTTGCTGGATCAGGTACAAGAATTTATTACATTTAAGGATGTAACGTGTAATTTCCAATTCTTGACTATTGTATGTTTGTGGTCATCGTACCCTGATTTGGCATTAGAATGATTGTTGAGTATTATTTTTTCAAATTTTGAAGATTGATTGACAATCTGTTGTGTTAAATCAATTTAAAACTTTTAGGATTTTCTAAAAAAAAAAAAAAGTGTTTGTTGGTTTTTAATCATTGATTTAATTCTTATCTTTTAATGAATTTTATTATTGTAATTATTTTAGTGTTCTTTTTTTTTATTGCATATTTTTAGTTGTCTTTGCCTTTTGTGAAGCAGCCTGTCAGTATTATTTTTGTCCGAATTAATTGTCAAGTACAAAAGCTGTATATTTTAATTATTAAGTATTTATTAGGTTGAAATGTTTCCGAATGATGAATAGATTAAACTTGCAAAATATATTACTGTGTATAGTATTGTATAGGAAAAAGGTAAAATTTAAATGCTTTGTTATAATAAGTAATTGATATTGATTGATTCATGATTTTAACTAGTTATTTATTTTTAACTGGATCCGTGAATCACCTTTTTTAATGCAATTAAATTGGGCTTAGGCAATAAAATATATTGACTGAGTCCTAAATATCTTTTTCCATGATGTACATCCCAGTTAATTTTTATTAACTTTTTTAATGTAATTCTGAATAACTTTTCTTTTTCTTAATTGAATCAACTTTTAATTGAGTATCATTCATAATTGTTATATTATCTATTTATTCAATGTAATAATTTAATTGTTTTACTAGTATTGTATTAAAAAAATGTATAGCTAAATAAGTAGTTCTAAATTAAGGATTTTGCTATGGATTAAAATAATTATGCTCAGTTTAAGAACAATCTTCTTTTTTTTTTTGTCTGAAATAAGGTAGAAACAATAAATGGCCAATCATAAATAGTGTAATTATGAAGTATATGAATAAAAAAAATACTTGTTTTATTTATTGAATATTGATTTATAAATATATGCTAACAATAATTTATATGAATGCTAAACAATTATATATATATATATATATATATATATATATATATATATATATATATATATATATATATATATATACATATTAATAAATATATAATAAATATTTTTTAATTTATAATTTATATATATATATATATATATATATATATATATATATATATATATATATATATATAAATTATAAATTAAAAAATAGGTATGTATATTTATACATACATTTATATCATTGTTGTTGCTATGTATCATTCCCAGTTATTTCCTAAGGATGATCTGTTGTAAGATGAATAGATTTCTAATTAAAGCAAACAAATTTTCATGAGCTGTATCTAGAATTATTAATAAATGCTATTTATATTAATCTGTTTCAACTTAAGAACTTGAGTCATTGAAGCAAAAATAAGAAAAGTTATTGTCAAATTTTAAATTTATGGTATAACTGCGATTGAAAAAATTATCAGGCAATCAAAGGGATGGAAGAATGAAAGTTTCATAGTACATTATAATGGATTGAAATTAAAATTGTTACAGAGAAATGATTTAGTTTGCATTATTAAAAAATAAGTAATATGTAAACATCAAACTGTGCTCAAAGAAAACAAATAAATTATGTTTGTTGGTTTAATCCCCAAGCAATATAATACCAGTGTGATATAAAATACTTTTATAGATTTTCAAATTAAGTCAATCATAAATGAGAATGAAAAAGATATTTCATATGAAACTACTAAGTAATTATGTAATTAGTACTACTTATTGCACAAATTACTATTTTGAGCATTATTCAGCAAGTCAATAAGAAAAAAAATTGACTGTACTGGTAGGAAATTGATTAGCATGCTTATTGAAATTTTGAAATTACTTACATGCATTTTTTAAATCCTGTTAGTAATTTTGGGACTATTAAATTATAAATTATGTGAAAATGAATCCAGAAATTACAATACTTCGGAGCACAGTGCTCTTAATTTCAAAGATTTAGATAGAAAAAAATTTGTCTGTCTCCAAGCCCGCCAAAGACTAGACTTTCACTGGATTAAGGTTTTTTTTATCTCTTTATTAAACTTACCGACATTTACGTCGATTCTTTTACTTAAATTTACAATATATCGATTATATATATCTTATTATTAATTATAAGAAACTATATCATGAGGTAATTTTTTTGTCATGTTTGGTTTTGATTAGTTAGCAACATCACAAATATTATTTATGCGAAACCCCTCCCCCTATATAAATTTTAGAGAGATTTTACAAACCCCCAAAGGATCCTTTTTATTTGAGGTTTGGGCCTAAATAAGCATAAATACGAATCATTTTATGGTGTCAGGTTATAACCTCAACATATAGTCGACCGTGAAGTACGTAAGTACCAAATTTTGTAATATTATCCTTAATTTGAAGTTCACTCCTGTCTTCTGAATTCAATACAATTGGGGGTTCAGGTAGGTTTTAAACGATTTTTTTTTTGTGAAAATTTGGGTCTTGATAAAAATGGTGACTAATTGATTACTCAAAGTATTATCCATCGCTAGCTACTATTTTTTCCATACTTCTGGCACCTTCATGAATTCCGTGTTGTGAGAACGACTGGTCTTTGAAAGCAATCCAAGAATCGGCATATTTTCTGCATTTCTCGTAAGACCAGAAGTTCTTGAAATCATGAGAAAGTGGGCTATTGTCCTGTCTAAGAGAGTGAGAGGGGGACACTTGACAAAATCACGCCCCGGGCGCCTCGAAACCGCGCCATGGGACTGAAGGGGGCCTGTAAATTTAATTTTATTAGTATTGGGTTTCTCTAGAATTTTTTATGTAATTGTAAAATTATAATTGGTGATAGATTTACACTCACACTCACACATGTATACTGTATATATATTTAGTACCAGGACACGGCCTAGGTAAGTGGGGCCCCGGATAATGGTCAATCTCTATTGTATATTTTATTACTCTTTTAGCTTATTAATGATACTTATATAACCTCGATAAAGTTGAACAGAATAATGTAAAGACGATACTAAAATAAAAACCAGCAAAATTGAACTTATATCAGCATCCCTCTGAAGTATAGATATATTGTAGGTTTTTCAGGGTTGCTACAAGTATTGAAATTTTGTTTAACTGGGACTCGGCACGAAAATGAAAATGGAGACATGCAAATGGAGAAAAACACGAAAACACAATTTAAGAAGAAAAAAAGGAACAGTGGCATTTTCAGAGTATACTTTAAAACAGAGAACACGCATAGTATGTGTGTCATCTGTTCTAAAATACATATATTATGTTTATATGTACCATCATATACACATGAGTTTGGGTATGACATAGTAATAAGCAGTTATGATATAAATACCATCATCTCATTGAATTATTTCATTTTATTGGATAAATTAAGGTCAAAACAATCCAAAAACAGAAACAAATATTTTTAATCTAACAACAAAATTTCGAAATTTGCCGACTTCTAAAATAGTGCGTGGGCTCCCCCCTCCTTGTGCTTCTTGCCCTGCTATACGAATTCGATTTAAAGTGTTATTTTTAGAAGTGTTATTGAAAATACTATTAGGTATTCCTAATAATATTTAAACTGCTATTATTAAAATTATAAATCTTTATTGTTCAATATTACAAGTATAAATAATGAAATGCATTGCTTCAATTTTACAATATTCCCTCCTTTAAATTAGAAGCGGCCATTACAAGCTAAACTTTTAAAATATGAACTTTAGAAATTAAATCATTCAAGAAATACAATCATTCATAGGTAATCAACTTGTTTTGATTTTTTATCGGATTTAAAACTTTAAAAAGTTAATATATATAGAATTATTTACATTAAAATTTCAAATTAATATAAATATTAACATTTATTATGAATTTTCAGTTGGTAAGAAATTATATGTACTAGAGATCTCTTATCCAGATTTGAACTTGATTTTTTTTTCTTTCTCTACCATGAAATTAAAATGAGTTTGATAAAAAATTGCACTGAAGTTGGTAATATGAATTAAACTATATTGGTTAGTGTAGAATTTGGCTTTGAAAATCTTTTATAACTCTATTTCTCATAGTTGCAATTGCACATCATGCAATCAACCTTACTTAACTGAAAAATGTGTTATTCACAAAAGACTGGACAGAGATTGTTGAAAATGAAGTTATACAAAATTAAAACTTTTTTTTCATATTAAGAGTGTCATTATATTCCTAGCAACTTTGAGTAGGGAAATTAAATAACTTTTAAGGAATAAAAATATGTTACATTAGAAAATTCAGTCAAAGTTTATATAGTTACAAATAGTTATTTTTTTAAAGAAACTGTGTCAGTTATATTAAAGAAACAATGTTTGAATTTATAGGGTTCCTATTTAGTCTTAGAATGCATATACATATTATATATTAATATATATGTATTGTCATATATAGAAGTTAAATTCTACACAGTTTATTGTAATTGCTTTATTATGATGCTTTTTGATGTTCAGGATCGAGGAACTTACGGAAAGGCCTGCTGAATGTTTGCACTCCTTGTAGATCTTCAGGATTCAGGACCAGTTCGATAAAGAAACCAAATGGAACTTGATCATAGCATGATCCTTCACTCAGATAGTATTAAGTTAGTCAAAGTACTAAAAAGGGCCTTCAGCTAAACATAATATATTTAAATAACTTAGGATCTATGTTTAGAAATTTTAAATAAGACAAAACTTAATTATGTTAGAATTAGACTATACTCAGGGACAGATTAAGTGAGCAAATATCCTGAAGGGGCCCTGATAATTTAAAATATCTTAACTAAAAAATTTTGCATTAGAATGAAAAGGTTCAAAAAGCATTTACAAATATATATATATTATAGAATAATTGAAAAAATGAAAACTGTATTAAATTTATTTTTTTGGAGGGTGTACGGAAACTTTTACCACTCAGAATCCCAAATTGTCTTGATCCGCCCCGGTTATAGTCCCTACCTACATTGGAAAATGTGCTTCTTTCCGAAATTATCGGGACATTTTTGTTCTCTAATCTAAACATATTGGTTAAACAATTCTTTTCGACATTTTTAAACAAATTTATTAACTTTGTTTATTCATTTATAGGTTTTCTCTAAAATAAAAATTACAGTCCTCTCTAATATAACTAACGTAGCCTAGTATCCTTTTGCACTTTAGATTGGCACATTTATTTTTTGAGAATCTCTGCCATAGTAAAAAGAAAATAGTTTCTAATCTTTTTCCTCAAAAACATATTTTTTTGGAAGTTAAAACGAAGCTATCGGGTCGCTGTTGTATTCTAATCCACAAATATTGGTTCCTCGGTTCTTTTCAATAGTTTTAAACAAATTTATAATTTTTTTTTTCAAAGTAGCTATCAGTCGCTATTAAGCCTTTGCATCATCGTCAAGTGTTGAAAGAATACTTAGCTGAGTTGCCTTTAAAAAAAATAAAAGACCTCTCTACTGTACGCAACCTAGCCTAGTATCCTTTTGCACTTTAGGTTGGTGAATTTTATTTTTTAGAATCTCTTCCATAAATTACAGTTCGAAATGGAACATAGTTTCTAGTCCTTTTCCCCAAAAACATTTTTTTCTAGAAATAACAACGAAGCTACCGGATCGTTGTTCTAGTTAAAATTCTGTTATTCTAATTAAAAAACATTTGTTCCTCAATTTTTGTCTACCTTTTAAATCAAACATTTTTCGTTTTTAACTCATTTATAGTTTGTTTGTTTTTTTCAAAGTTGTTGATAACCTTTTTGAACCATCCTCAAGTGTTGAAAGAATACTTGGCTAAGTTGCCTTAAAAAAAAAAATAAAATACCTCTCTACTAGATGCAACTCAGACGAGTATTCTTTTGCACTTGAGGTTGGAGAATCTCTGACACAAATAGCAGTAGTAAATAGAAGAAGGTTGCTAGTCTTGTTCCCTAAAAACATTTTTTTTTAGAAATAAAAACGAAGCTATCGGATCGTTGTATTCTAATCCAAAAACATTTGTTCCTCAATTTTTGTCTACCATTTAAATAAAACATTTTGAGTTTTTAATTCGCTTATAGTTTGTTTGTTTTTTTAAAAGTTGTTGATAACATTTTTGAACCATCTTCAAGTGATGAAAGAATACTTGGCTGAGTTGTCTTTAAAAAAAATAAAAGACCTCTCTACTATATCCAACCCAGACGAGTATTCTTTTGCACTTGAGATTGGTGAATTTTATTTTGTAGAATCTCTCCCATAAATTACAGTTCAAAATGGAACATAGTTTCTAGTCCTTTTTCTTAAAAACATCTAAAAAAAAAATTAAAATGAAGCTATTGGATCCTTGTTATATTCTAATCCAAAAATATTTGTTCCTCAACTTTTTTTTACCTTTCAACTTGATAACCCCTTTGAACCAATTTCAAGTGCTGAAAGAATACTTGGCTGAGTTGTCTCTAAAAAAATTAAAAGACCTCTCTACTATATGCAACCTAGCCTAGTATCCTTTTGCACTTTAGATTGGAGAATTTTTGTAGAATCTCTCCCCAAAATTACAGTTGGGAATAGAACATAGTTCATAGTGGCTTAACTCAATTTTTTTTTTTTTTTAAATTAAAACAAAACTATTTGATTGGTGTAGTATTCTAATCCAAAAACATTTGTTCATCAGTTTTTTGTCTATCTTTTAAATCAATCATTTTTAGTTTTTAATTAATTTATAATTTGTTGGTTTTTTTCCAAAGTAGTTCATAACCCCTTTGAACCATCCTGAAGTTTTGAAAGAATACTTGGCTGAGTTGTCTATAAAAAAAAAAATAAAAGACCTCTCTACTATATCCAACCCAGAGGAGTATTCTTTTGCACTTGAAGTTGATGAATTTTATTTTGTAGAATCTCTCACATAAATTACAGTTCGAAAGGAACATAGTTTCTAGTCCTTTTCTTCAAAAACTTAAAAAAAAAAAAAAAAAAAAATGAAAACGAAGCTATCTTTTAAATCAAACATTTTTAGTTTTTAATTAATTTATAGTTTTTTTTTTTTTTCAAAGTAGTTGATAACCCTTTTGAACCAATTTCAAGTGTTGAAAGAATACTTGGCTGTGTTGTCTATAAAAAAAATAATAAAAGACCTCTCTACTATATCCAACCCAGAGGAGTATTCTTTTGCACTTGAAGTTGATGAATTTTATTTTGTAGAATCTCTCACATAAATTACAGTTCGAAAGGAACATAGTTTCTAGTCCTTTTCTCCAAAAACATAAAAAAAAAAAAAATGAAAACGAAGCTACCTTTTAAATCAAACATTTTTAGTTTTTAATTAATTTATAGTTTTTTTTTTTTCAAAGTAGTTGATAACCCTTTTGAACCAATTTCAAGTGTTGAAAGAATACTTGGCTGAGTTGTCTATAAAAAAAAATAAAACACCTCTCTACTATATCCAACCCAGACGAGTATACTTTTGCACTTGAAGTTGGTGAATTTTATTTTGTAGAATCTCTCCCATAAATTACAGTTCGAAAGGAACATAGTTTCTTGTCCTTTTTCCCAAAAACATTTAAAAAAAAAAATGAAAACGAAGCTACCTTTTAAATCAAACATTTTTAGTTTTTGATTCATTATTAGTTTGTTTGTTTTTTTCAACTACTTGTTCGTCAAAATAGCTGCTAACCCCTTTGAACCATTCTCAAGTGTTAAAGAATACTTGGCTGAGTTGTCTCTAAAAAATAAAAAAAAAAAAAAACCAAAACCCTCTCTACTATATCCAACCCAGAATAGTATTATTTTGCACTTTAAGTTGGAGAATCTCTCTCAAATTACAATAGTAAATAGAAGATAATTGCTAGTCTTGTTCCTCCAAAACATTTTTGTTTTTTAGAAATAAAAATAAAGCTATCGGAGCATTTTTGGATTATGATCCAAAAATATTGGTTCCTCAGTCCTTTTCAATTGTTTTACACAAATGTATTGAATTAGTTTATTTATTTACATTTTTTTCTTCAGTGTAATTCACAACCACTTTTTAGCCTTTGCACCATTCTCAAGTGTGAAAGAATACTTGGCTTTGTTGTCTCTAAAAATATAATCAGAAATACCTCTCTGCTATATCCAACTTAGTCTGGTATGCTTCTACACCATAGGCCAATGCATTTTAATAGTTCATTAAATACAAAAAGGTTTCTTGTCACTTTCTTATTCTAATGCAAACATATTGGTTCCTCAATTCTTTTCAACCTTTTTAAACAAATTTATTACCTTTATTTATTTATTTGTGGGTTATTATTTTTTCAATGTAATTTACAACTCCTTCTAACCCTTCTTACCATCCTTAAGTGTTGAAAGAATATTGGGCTGAGTTGTTTTATAAAAAATAAAATACCTCTCTGCTATATACCCTAACCTTGTAGCCTTTTGCATTTAAGATTGGCACATTTTATTTTTTGAGAATCTCACTGGCAACTGGACTCTCTGAGCTCTGCCGATCTCAGTTGATTTCACCCCCTTTCCCTACACGGAGGGGATTTGGCGCACATATCAAGAGCTGGCCCGAGGCGGACATAATGTGTGAGGCACAGATATACCAAAAAACATAGGCCTATGGAAGAGTCTCCATTGACCGATACGTGTTGCTGGATCTTCTTCTATGCAAAGTGGCCAGGAAGATCAGGGGAGATCCCAATCTTACAAGGAAGTCGCATCGAGAGCCTCGCAGGTGGTTATTATGGAGAACAAAGAAGGAAGTTCAGCTTATATGTAGGCTCCTCATTGCTGAAATTGAAATGAGGGCGAATGAAGCACGTCCCAGAAGAAGACTCTTGGAGTTCATAAAATCTGGAAATCAGGCCGAACTGGCTTCTGAACTGGCCACCTCTTACGAACCAGAGATTTTTAGTGAGGCGGTTCGCCGAGGCTCCCAGACCCACTAGAATTATTAGATTGGAGGCCGAGGTGATCGAACCCAACAGATTAGTCAGTCTCTTGTAATACCAGAATCCAGATCTGATGGAAACGGGCCAGTGAAAGTTCCTGAGAGTGGAAGGCAATCCAGAGCATCTGGTGGCCACCTTCAGGGTGCCAAGCAGCACGATTGTCTGGCTAAAGGCATAGGGTTGGCAAATCAGCTATGAGCTGGTGATGCTCACCGTTTGGAGAGTACTACCTAGTCTCTTCCAGGACAACAGAAGGAGCAGGCACCAATAGGCCCCTGTTTCTCCTACTTTCTCCTCCTCTACCTGCCACGACTATGGAGTCCGCTGCGATCAAGGTAAGATAAATCAATTTACAGCATAATAAGTGGGCCATGGCTGAATTGGTGAAGCTTCATTCGGGAGTGAAATCCACCCTCGTCTTGATACAAGAACCTTACTGTTTCAGGAAAATGATTAAAACATTAGGGAGAACTGTTGGAAGAATTATCTGTCCACCATCTTGTGAAGTCCTGAGAGTATGCATCTGTGTCTTTAAGGACCTACAGATTCTGCCAGTACCTCAATTAAACAAGAAGGATTTTGTGGCTCTGGCCATAAAAACTAAGGTTAGTATAAATAAGCTTAATATGATAATTGTATCCAACTTGGATCCTCCTTATTAGTACATAGCTAGACTCTTTCGCTTTGCTAAAGAAATAGATTTGCCTCATAATAGGCAGAGACATTAATATTCACTATCTTGTGTGGGGTAGCTCAAACATGAATGAGCGAGGGGAGGTCTTGCTTGAATATATAGCTTCTACAATCTTAGAGATATTAAACAGAGGTAGCAAAGCTACTTTCGTCTCCAGAGTTAAAAGTGAGGTTTCAGACATTACAGTCGCTTCAAGTCAAATAAAGAGTCTATAAAGACTGGAAGATCACTTCAGACATTACTCTGATCATAGGATGATCTCATTTAAGGTTAACTCTGAGCAGACCCCTCCCTCCCTGAACAGAAATTCTAGGAATACTGCCTGGAATCTTGGGAAAGGTTGGAAGGACAGCCATCTTATTTCAAGGGCAGACTTTCAACCCAAACTCAGATAGGCAAGGAAACGACTCGTTTTGAGAGAACAGTACAGGCTGCCTATGAGGATGCCCTGTATAGGCAGAACCCAGGAAAAAGATTAGGTAATGGTCCATGAACTGACCAAGCTAGAAAAGGCTACAAGGAAAGCCTATAATAAGGCATATAAGTCAAAGCAAGAGGCAGACTGGGATACGTACCGCGTTGCCTCTAATTTATACAAAAAATAAATCAAAAAGCGTAAATGGGAAGGTTGGTGTAAATTTTGCAGTAACATAGAAAGCACGCCTAAAGCCTCTCAACTTATGAAGCTTTTAGGCAATGGTGGCCAGCAGCCACTT
The DNA here is from genome assembly GCA_948150685.1 of Rhaphigaster nebulosa. Lineage (NCBI taxonomy): Eukaryota > Metazoa > Arthropoda > Insecta > Hemiptera > Pentatomidae > Rhaphigaster > Rhaphigaster nebulosa. The sequence continues at coordinate 1,381,461 of OX411308.1, forward strand.
GGGGCCTTAAAGAAACCCTATGGTCTGTGAACCTCCTGCCTAGTGGATACCTTGTTCCACTTAATGGAGACACACTTTCCAGGAAGTAAGACTGTTAATTTAGACAATCCTCTAAGTACCGATTTTGTTAGAGAGCCTAACGATAATGAGGAAGATTGGGATTAGTGGAATCTATTGTCTCTGATGGGGTCATTAAGTGGGCTATCGGGAAACTCAAGTCATACAAGGTCCTAGGCACAGATGGTATTCTTCTGTCTATGCTCAAAGAAAGCCTCAATGCTCTGCTTCCTTCAAATGAGGGCATTACTTAGAGCCTCTTGCTATCGGACACATTCCGGATCTTGAAGGAAATCTTTAATAGCTTTCATTCTGAACAATAGTAAGGAGGATTGTAGTGTTGTCAATGCTTTTTGACCTATAAGCCTACCTCCTTTCCTTTTAAGATCCTGGAGAAGTTGGTAACAGTGCACAAGCAAGGTGCTACCACACCATCAAACAGCATGCTTATCTCCAGGAAAAATCTACAGAAACTCCCTGACATTCCTTAGTAGGAAAAACAGAATAGGCCTTGTTATATAAACAATCCGCTTTAAAACTCTTCTCGAAGGGACATTTGACAAGGCTAGGCCTGAGGCAGTCTGCATAGCTATAAAAGACATATCTGGCCGTGTTGTGATTGTTAGATGGGTCAGATTTGTGTTAAAGAATAGAATAATAGTCATTTCAGAGGAGGGCACCAGACTAGAAGCACAAGCTATTACGGGATGTCCTCAAGGGAGCTGCATCTCTTCGCTACTCTGGAGCCTTGTTATGAATAACTTATTAAGAAGACTTGAGGATCCTGGATTCTTTGCCCTGGCATTCGTAGATGATGGTGCGATCCTCATCACAAGTAAGTTTATTACCACCATCTTTGAGCGCATGCAAACGTGGTGTGCTGAAATGCAACATTGTTCAAACCTGGTGTGCTGAAATGAGACTTTCACTAAAACCATTAAAGACTAAGTTGATTCTCTTTACCAAAAACGGAACCTGGATATTTTTAGGACTCTGAATTTCTTTGGCAATCACCTCCAATTAAGTCAAAATGTCAAATACCTCGGTATTTCTTTGGATGACAAATTAAAATGGGGTCTCCGTTTGACAGAAATTAAAAGGAAAGCTATAGCAGCCTTTTGGCAGGTAAGAAGTGCTTTGGGCATCATCTGGGGTTTCAACCATAGGTTTATGCATTGAATATAAACAGCAATTCTATGACCTAGAATTCAGTACGAAGTATCGTGTGGATCTCCCATATGCAGTTGCTTAGCCGAATTCAAAGAATGGCTTGTATGAGCATTACAGGAGCGTTTTGTACTTCAAAAATACTTTGTACCACTAAAACTTTAAAAATTCTTCTTTATTTAACACTGCTGAACTTATGGCTGAAAGATGAAGCGGTTATGGCTTACTTAAGAATTAAAGATAACAGACATTGGCAGACGATGGAAGAACCTACAGACCACTTAGAAATAGCCCATAAGTAGTGGAAAAAAATTTATTAATTTTTCAATATTGTTGTCCACTTAGCTTGATAGAAACATCATTGTAGACTAAAGTAAGCTACTCATACCTTAAGTCACTTGACTGTGAACAAGAATCAGTAGAAACTCAAACAGAAAACCCACCCTGTTTTACGAATGGATCAAGAAAAGACTCAACTGGTTTAATGGTTGGGGTAATCTATATAAAGGATTTAGACATTAATTTAAGCATTCCTTTGGGAAAATACTTTGCTGTATTCCAAGCAGAAGTGTATGCAATGTAGTCCGCAGCAACATGTTTGGAAGTTATTAGCTACTCAGTCAGTCAGCTCTTCAAGCCCTGGAATCTCATAGGGTGACTTCCACACTGATAAAAGAGTGCAAGAAGGCAGTAAAGTTACTTGCGTGCTTTAAGAATCTGAAATTAGTTTGGGCTCCTGATCATAAAGGAATTGCAGACAACGAGAAAGCTGACCAGCTTTTAATGCTGATCAGCTGAAAGGTGCTAGGATCCCTATTTTGGGACCTGAACCTTTGTTAGGTATATCGAAAAGACATCAGTGAAAGGCCCACGAGAATAGCAGGCAAGAGTGGAGGGAATGTGTTTGGCTTATACAAGCTTAACTACTAATAAAAAAACCCTCTCCTTCTAGAACCAAGTGGCTGCTGGGTCTCAACAGTAATGAACTAATAATACTAATACTATACTAATGGACTAATAATCGGAGTATTCGCTGGCCACTGCAGGTTTAAAAGATACCTAAAGATTTGCGGAGTAGTAGGTTACAAAATCTGCTACTTATGTGGGCAAGCGCCAGAGACTGCTCTACACTACATAGTAGACTGTGACAGGTATGCGTCACTATATATAGACTTCTAGGATCTGACAGAATCCGAGAACATGAGGCTTCCTCCATTGAATGGAAGTTTCTTCTGAACTTCATCAGGAAAACCAGAAGCTTTTACACGGAGGATAAATAGATCCATTGGTCACCTCCATTGGCTCCCTGAGGTCAGCAAAAAGGAAAACTAGGTCCGCTTCCAGACTTTGTCCCTCACCTTTCTTTACTGGCACTAGTACCAGCATTATTGTTCTACTGTGGCGGTGATATGCTATCAATATAGACAAGAAATACATTAAACTGTTCAATTGTGTTATTCTTAGGATATAGCCTCATCATCGGTTTCATCTGTAACTTTAAACTACTGCGGAACTTGTTTAATTCGAAGTTGTAGGGGCTACTGAAGAATTTCGAATTATCCAACATTTCGAATTAAACAAGTTTTTTTATTAATTTTTTTGTAACTCCTACATCAGAGAAATGTTTATTGATATCTATAAAAGGTCATTGTGGTTATCGAGTCTACTGACATCCCCTATATTGTTTTTTGGGATAAAAAGCTGTTTAATATGCTTGTCCAATAATAACACTGATTGTATCACCAACTGATAAATGAACTGGTGACACAATTTTGTAGGATACTCATATGTATTTGTAGTTTTCTCACGAGAATAACATATTATATTTAATTATGGATTGATAAATTATTTGCCACTTCTATAAATTTGTTTTATTGAAAATTAGTTTCGAATATTATACATTCATCCTCAGTTCTAAAGACACACAAAAAATTCCAAAATGAGCAATTCAAAATATAGTTTGGTATTATTATACATATTAAATTAGATGTAATATAAATCACTATTACAAAACATTTATGAATTATGAATTTAATTAAGACAATAAATCAAATACATGTTGGTACTCACCAAGGTTTAAATGGATTATATCAAACAGAAAAGTTTGTACTGTTTTTTTCTCGCATTGAACTAACAATGAACAAAAGGTAGGTAGGATGTTTATAGGTAACGGTTTTTCCAGTAATGTCGGTGAGTAATTGGTTTTTCTGTTATAGATGGGAATAAATTTAAGATTGGACTTTTGGAGATATTTGGTTTTTTAAGCAAAAATCTGGATTGGATTGGAAGGATTTTATTATTTCAAGTGCTTCATAATTTGATGCTGTTTTCAACGTGATGTATTAATTTAACTCCTGAGCCTTAGATCAATTTATGATTTTTTTTTCATTTAAATGAATTGATGTATTTGATTTATTGTCTTAATTAAATTCATAATTCATAAATGTTTTATAATAGTAATTTATATTACGTCTAATTTAATATATATAATAATACCAAACTATATTTTGAATTGCTTATTTTCGAATTTTTTGTGTGTCTTTAGAACTGATGATGAATGTTTAACATTCAAAACTAGTTTTCAATAAAACAAATTTATAGAAGTGGAAAATAATTTATCAATCCATAATTAGATTGATCCTTCTATATCATCATGCGAATGTCAACTGATATTAGATTTAACTTTGATTTATCCAAATATAAATGAATTATAGACAATTTTTATACATTGTGTTGTACAAGGTACCGAGGAAAAAGATTCATTTTATTTATTTATTTCATAGGATCACAAGAAAATGGCTTGAAAATACAGCAACAATTTTTAACAGGCCATCTGATGAGAGAAAATACAGGTACCAAAGAATATATATATATTTTTTTTTAAACTAGACTTTTTTTTAATATATTAAATAATAAAAATTTACAATTTGTGAGGTGAGGTGGAAAAGTAATAAGTACGGTGAGTATATTTACCATTTATTTAGACAAACTGATAAAGGTGTGATAGGACAGCCGTAAGGGCCTATGAAAATATAATATAATATTTTTATATACAATGATTAATACATTACTAATGGGTGAAACAATGACGAACAGTATTAATAGATTTTGAGTACTTAGTTGTAACAATTTACACATCAGCTATCGAATATTCAGAAAGGAAAAAATAACACTTCTATCTTATTTCTCTAGTTTATCGGGCAAAAGCGTACTGTCGAAAAACGTACAAAAATAAAAATTTGAGGAAATATGTTATATTTCAACACAAACCTTTTTCATTTTTATGAAGTAACACATTTATTATTAAAAAAAAAAGTAGACCAGTAATTTATTCTAGAATGTTATTTATTTTTTAAAAGAGAAAATTTTAATCACAGATTATTACATCTGCCTGATAGTTACGCTTTTGCCCAATATTTACCCTTGATGCTTTTATGAGAAATATTATCCATAATTAATTGCTCCAAATGAACATCAAAGGGTGTTAATATACGATATATAAATTAGTTTATAAATAAATACAAAAATAATATTTTAAAATTTGACTGATAATAAAGTTAAGTATATATAATTCCTTATGTTAACAGAAAGAGGATATTTTAAATTTTGTAAGTACGCATAAGATAGTCCTACTGTTGTACAATATATCTTCCTGTTTATCCATTTGTAAATCTAATCAACCTAAGCCTTTAATTATTTCACAGCCGAACGAGTCCAAGCCTTTAATAAACAGTATCAAAGTTCTTAATATCATTTTTTTTGATCCAAAGATTCGTATGTACAAATTTTTAAATTTTTTGAAATATAAGATAAATTTTTCATATTTCTTATAATGTTTAAAATTTTAGCATAAGTTATATATGTGTTATGTATATATTCTAAATTTAAAAGGATTTTTAGTCTAATAAATTGAAAACCAGCAGTTTAAAAGCAAACTGTTTGTTTATTATAAAATCAGTGGTCATGAGTGGTAAAATTTGTTATATAAATTTGTTTTGTTTTTTTTCAATTTTGAGCATGTAATAAAATTTATAATATTAACAGACACAAAAACGTAACAACAGGGCACAGCAAACCGTTACTTTATATTTGACTCTTCTCAAAGATTTGTTTCGTATTGTTGAAGTCGATCTTCACCACCCATGCCCACATTATTTAAATCGAAAACAAATTTATATATATATTTATTTCCTCTAAAATATTTACAATTTTGCTATGTACAATAGCTCTTTGTTGTAATTAGAAGGCCACTGAATTAGTCGAGTTGTTTTTTTTAGTAAAGTAAACATAACTAACATACATTAACCTATTTACATATTCATAATACAATTCTCTTGTTTACAAACATCTCTTTTTCTCACTACAAATATATACTCTGTAATTTATGTTTTCTAATTACTTATGTAAATATTAGAGATAGTCGATAAGACGACATTTCTAAATAAAAATATACTTTGTTGCAATGGAAAAAATTATACTGTAAGCAGTTAGCACCTAAGAGTTAGGCAATATACTTTATTACAAGAGTCTGAAATGAAAAGTTCTGTCCTTTTTTTTGGACCCGTATTCATCCAGCGTATATTAACATATCAACTTTATACACTATAATATTATACATTAGGGTTAAGGTTAAAAAATTGTATAACAAGCAAGCATTTTATTTGGGAAAAATATCTTTCAATGAAGAAAAAATGTGACCTAATTTTTCTATGAATAACTTTATTAATTTATGTAAAAATCTTGGTCTTGTTAGAAATTTGAGTTCAATAAATCAATTCTTTTTATTTAATTTTTTAGTAAAAAATTTAAGAAGTAAAAAATCTCATGCTCTATAAGTGTTAGTATTTGAGTAAATATATCTTATTAGCCTACCAAATTAATGTTTAAAATTATGCATTTAATAGCTTTTATAGACTAGACCTAATTTAAATAGGTTAGTTATCAGTACGTGCTAATGGACCCACCAAACTAGATTTTATCAGAATTTTTTTTTTAAAACAATCGAATCGAATAACTGTGCTTAAATAAAATGAAATATTATAATAATAAAATCTTTTCAATCCTGTACATCATAAAATATTTTTATACATTTTTAAAATATGATAGGTTTAAATTGTTTAATAAATTGAAAAGTAACTGATATGTCACCGTCAATCTTTCTTTTCTTCTTATCATTATAATATGATTAATGTTTAAAATTTATTTTTTAATTTACATTTTACTTAAACGAATCTTATTAAAATTAAAATATGCTGCATTGACAGGGTTCTACGACTAGCTAACCTTGAGGTGTTTCAAATGGAGAGAGCACAATAAATGCTTCTCCGCATATCAACAGACAAAATCATTTTAAAGCTCTACCCAATGTTTTATGACCGTTTGCGATGAGGCAACGGGACCTTTACTTATTGACTGGGAAATGAAAATCCTAAAAGGGGACTCTATATACATAGTTAGAGATATAAAACTACTCAATTAATGTACATAAATAATTACCATCTTATATGACACATTTACACAATAAGTACATTAACTAAAATTGTAGCGATGATAAGTTAATTTGGACAATTCTCACTGTGCATCGAAGGAGGATTTGTTTTACATGTGCCTCACGCCTAAAAGCATTAGAAACATTAGTATATTACATAACAAATGGAAACTGAATATTAGCTTTGAAGTTAGCATGATTTAGTGAGATCATAATTTGATATTTAATTAATAATAAAATTACAGTAAACTTTCTCTAATCTGGCATGTTCGGGACTTGAGGCATATCGGATTACTGATTGAACATCGGAAAAACGTGAATTAAACATTAAATTATAATGTTTTTGGTTCTATAAACAGCTTTAGTAAAAAAAAATTACAAAAAAAAAGTATCGTAGGCTTAAAAAAAATTTAAGTTTAAGTTTAAAAGATGGTTGATCTGAGGCCGTGCCACCTGAAGATGATTTGTTATATTCGACTGCTGGTCTCTCCTCTACGCTTACTGATACGCCCGGGACAATGTTTTTCATTGTTACATTCTGATCGCTAACAAAATTGAACTAACAAAGCATGATAGATGTTTTGCGATTGATATAAATTTTATTTTTTCAAAAGGCAAGGATTATTCAGCGTGCCAGACCATAGGATGCCAGAGGAAGTTTACTATACTTAAATTTTTTAAATTTATATTATCAGTTTTTAAAAAACAGTCATGCTTAAAGTAATAATAATAATAAAGTTAAAAGTAAACAATTTAAAATATATAAGGTTGCTAATGTATTCAAAATGCTAAAATACTTAACTTCAGGAGCTCCATTGAATAAGCATAAAAAAATCAAGAAATTGATAATGAAACTTTTATCATGATGTCATCCGAAGCAAAGATACAGCAATTAACAACAATCTTTCTGACCTTTTTGTTACTTCATTAGCTGGTACTGCGACGGAACAAGTATACCAACTTAACATTGTTTATATATGAAGGAATAGCTTTTCCATGATTATATCAAACATTAAAAGCATCAATCGATAAACTTTTCTTTTGTATGCTACAATAACTGATATTTATCAATCTTCCAGTATTTCTTTGTTTAGCCATGCCAGATTAACGATGTGGAGAAGCATTTTCGTACCAAATCCACCCATGTAAAACATCATTTCTCTGGCATAAGAGAAATCTTATACAGCCTTATCAAATTTAACCGAATTGATGGCAAAATCTAATTCATCCCCGATGATTTGGTAAACTTCCTCAGGGCATCTAGCTACGTGGAAGATCAAGAATTCCACTTGAATTGTTCATGGGAAAATATCGGGAATTATGCATGAAAACACAGCCATCAGGAATTTTTAGTCTAATAATTCCATTTTTCCATTAGTACTCGGCAACAAGTATATTAAATATTGAGATAAGGGTTGATGTTTTAGTTGTACCCTTTATGATCTCTAATACCAAGAGAGCTTGGAAAAGCCTCCTTCTTCTAACTTGTCCCTTTCTCTCATCTCAGGAACATATATTCTTTGGCTCTAAGTTCTGTCTCTGCTTACACTGCTCACTGTAACTGACGCTAAGAGAACTACGGATGTTATGAATGTTCCAGCTTCGCCATCATATTAGGTTCCCTTAAGCGCTCCAGCTACACACTTCAATTTTAACCGATTTACTTCTTCTTATAATAAATGTGCCAGTTCATCCCTTACCCATGAGACCGAGGGCGGATTGACAAGAATAAGGGGTTGCTAGGATTCATTTTATTCCCATAATTATGACTATTTTGTTAAACAATTTTTTATTTTTTTTTGTTGCGTAAAATAAGTTTATGAATAAAATTGTGGTGAAATTTATTCAAATATTTGAATTTTATTTATTTACATTTGATATTATTGTTTCTGTTCTGTAGTTTTATTTTTGGTGTTGCATTGAGCCCTCAGTGTAAAAAGTTAGGTAAAAATTATTTGAAGGAATAAAATGGCCCAGGAGGCGTTCAAAAAGAATGGATCACAAATAGTAAAAACTATTTATTAGAAAGCGACATTTCGACCCACTTTGTAGGTCTTCATCAGGGCTTCAAGCTCTTAAGTGTGGTGAAAGAGTCAAGGAAGTTATTCTTCCTTAAATTTCTTCTTTTATAGCCTTTTTATCAGTTTACTTTTCATACATTTACAGAAAAAAATATATAAATGTTAATAATTTAAAGAGTCATTCCATTGCTAAGATTTATCAATTATTTAGAAAAAAAATTACGCTGCCTTACCGCCTGGATGAGGCTGTTGCGTAGATCAGAGCCGATTAGACATAGGGTACCTCCTGCCCCACATGAGGTTATATCATACGATTGTCCCTTGTAGCTGCTCTGTCTGAGGAGCTACCAACAGACCGGTGTTTGAGGAGATCGACGGAGAGCTGTTCTCTTCGGGTGGAGTCACCTCAAGGCCAATCGAGCCATTCAGAGCAATCTTGATCCCCGAAGTTTCCGCTGCAGGTGGGGGGCACATCGACTGCAAATTAGAAAGCTATACATGCTTTAGTATAGAGTTTAGTTAAAAATATTGAAGTATAATGTTTTTTCATTAAATAAATTTGGTAAAATCCCTGAATCTATTAAATGCTAAATTTATATAAATAATAATGAATTTAAGTTGATACAGATATTGGAAAAGATTCTAGAATATGAAATCAGTGCCCACCAACTCTTTATAGACTTCAGTTCAGGGTACGACCCAGTTAAGAGGAGGATGCTGTACAGAACCATAATGGAATTCAATATTCCCATAAAACTGATAAAAATGGTTGAAGCGATAATATCTAGAACGAACTGCAGAATTAAGACAGTCACACTTGTCAGATCCAGTAAAAACAGCAAATGGTCTAAAGATGGATTGGAGTGCCTATCGTTTAAACTGGCCCTAGAAAAACTGATCCGCGACTCTGGGCTTTGGGTTGGGGGACATATATTTAATAGGCAGATCCAAGTTCTGGCCTACGCTGATGATATTGATCTGATTGCATGAACAGAAGCTAGCCAGAAGGAGGCATTTACAGCCCTATAGTATTCTGTCAGATATATGGGCTTAATCATTAATATCCCCAAAACTAAATATATGGTTGTCGAAAACCACAGGAGATACCCACAACTCCAAGTAGGATACTATACCTTTGAATTAATACTGGATTTTGTATATTGGGTACCCGCATAGACGTTAGTAATGGTTCCTCTAAGGAGATCGAAAGCAGTTTTTGTCAATGGTTTTGTCAAGGATTTTAAGTCTACGCTAATTACCGGAAGCACAAAAGTCACACTTTACAAGACGCTGGTCAGGCCTGTCCTCAAGAAAAATTAATGGACCAATGTAAGATAATGGTGGCTGCAGAAGGTATTACAACGGGAAGCTTTACTCCGAATTTTGCGACATACTTGAAGTGGATGTTGTCAACTCAACGGACTTCACTGGGCAAAGCATCTAAAAATAATAAAGCAAGATCGTATATAGATGAGGGTCGCTAATCACACACCTGTGGAAAAGAAGAAGATTGGGAGACAGAAAACCCGTTGGATGGACTAGATATAGAGAAAGGTGCAGCGATTATGAGCCAAGGTCCGCAAAGGGCTGTAGCACCAAGGATGTATATATGTAATAATGAATAATCATTATCCATAAAAAAAACAGTTATCGTGATTACATGGAGAACAAAAAGCTCATATTTTATTTTTCTAGTTGTAGAAAATAACTTATTTAAATGGCTTGTGCACCATAAGTTTTGAAATTTGTAATAATAATTGGCCACTATTGAACTTGAGATCAACTATAAACTACTTATTCTGTTAGATACTTACTTATGGTCCAATGCAAGAGGAAGAAGCTCTACAAAATAGAAACTAACCAGAGAAGTTGCTAAGTGCTCTCAGCATATCATTGAAAACAGAATGCTTTAATACGATAGAGCTATGGAAGTACTATTAGATTCATATTTACTGAGAGGTATTGATACTAAATATCAGCTTCACAACTTCAGCTATCGTTACGCAGTAGCAGTTTTTTTAATTTAAAAATAATTCAAATCCATTAAGACATGATACAACTCGCTAATTTAGCTAAATTAAAAATGAACTATGCCATTTTTATGTAAGACGATAATGTGATGATATAACAAAAATAGTTCTATTTCTACCTGGAGAGGATAGTGACCAAGACCGATCTCTTCCAAGCTGGACTTCCTCATCGTCAGCCCCTGCCTCAATGAGTTACTTCTCCTCATTAGAATATCATCGACCACCCTCAGGGAGTTTGATCTGTGCAAGATAAGTTAATGTATTAAGTTTTTATTACAGCAAGTTACTAATAAATTGGCGTTATTAGTAGTTTGGATTATAGAAATTATCTTTTAAATATTTCAAGTTATGGAGGTTCAAGGGCATAAACGAAAAACCATTTGAGATACAGAGATAAAACATGAATGTGTTTTCATCTAGCAATTACATTTATAGAGTAGGTGGGGCATTTAAATACATACATAAAATAATTATTTTTAATTACAATCTAACAACATACGATTTTCTATACACAGTCAACATCATTTATTCTGTCTTAAACCTAAGATTCAATAGATAAATTAAATTAATAAAGCAAAAAAGATAAATTAAATGAAAGATACAATTACATAAACAAAAGAAAAAAGAATACAAAATAATCCAAAAGAAAAAACATATGCTACTTTATTGAACCCTAATAAAGTCTGTAATTTTTCTTTGCCTTATGCTTCTAACGGAGCAGCTCAGTGGTAACGGGTAACGCTCCATGGGAGCGGAGTAGCTCAGTGGTAAGGCACTAAGTTACAATGCTCCCGGTCCCGGGTTCGAGACTGGCTGTGGCAGATAATTATTTATTCTGTTATCAGCCGTGGATCGACCCTGTGGGATCGGGAGACCCTCCTGGGGACCACCCAGACTCTATAAAATGGGTACCCTTAATTGGGGGAAAAACCTGGCGGTTGAGCATGATCTCGGCCAAATCACCTCCTTGCAGAACCGATGGCCTAGAGACAGTACGGTCCTTAACAAGTACTGAACCCAAGACCCTTCATGGGTTGTAGTGGTACAGGTTTTTTTTTCTTGTTTTTTTTTATTTATGCTTCTAACAACTTAAAGGTCGATTGTGTTTTTAATTGAAACCCTTGCCTCCTTTGTTGTCATGATAATGTTTATTTCACCATCAGCTGAATCTTTATTTTCATCAACTGAAATGGCATTATCTTTATCTGCAAACGGCTGCCGCTATCTCGTTGACAGACAAAGATTTTGAGATTGGAATGCCATCATCAACAAGCGGAAATTCCATGAATGAAAACCCTACTACCTCTTCCTGCCGATGGCTTGCTACTTTGTTCCATATTTATGGTAATCATGGGAGTCACCTATGACTAATTTGATGTCATATTTTTGATCCTAGTACACTACTTTTTCTATCTGAGCGTAAAAATCATCCTTCCGCTGATAAACATTCCACTAATTTTGTTAAGTTGGTATATACTCTAAAAATATTTCAAAAAATCCCTTTCTTTTCTTACTTTGTAATGCTATCGTAGCTTCCAGTCCTTGTGAAGTGCGCTATCCATAAGGTATTTTAAAAAGGAGAATGAATGATAAAAGTGTCCGTTCTGGTAATGTTTCTCCGAAATGGCATGTTATTACATTGGAAGTAAAAAATAGTCATAAAACTTAAGTGATGGAGGTTTGCCGAAAACTGAAATAGGAAAAAAAATTAATTTTACTGGGAACTACAGTTCAAACAATAATTAAAGAAAAAGAGAAACTGCTAAATGAAATAAAACGTTTTTCCTCAATGGATTTGAAAACAATTGGAACTAGGATCGGTCTTGCTGCAGAAATAAAAAAATTATTGATAATGTGAATTAACAATCAGACTAAAAAGAAAATGCCTTCAAGTTTCGCGATTATACAAGCTAAAGCATTCGGTTTGTTTGAGACTTTGAAAAACCTAGAAATGGATACTCCCAAAGTTAGTGAAGAAACGTTTCGTGTTAGTAAAAGAAGGTACTCGCGTTTAAACAAAAATTTTCCCTCCATCATATATCATTGCAGGGAGAAGCTGTGAACACAGATGAGGAAGCGACAAAGAATTTCCAAAAATGTTAGACGTCTAAAAACGTACCCCAACAAGTATCTAATTTTGATAAAACGGAACTATTTTGGAAAAAAAAATTCCTCAAAAATTTATTCAGTGCAAGAAGAAAATTCAATGCCTGGAATGAGATATGATTTATAAAAAAAAAAAATAAATAAAAAATAAATTAAAAACAATAAGTGTACATTACACAAAAGAGTTTGTAGATGAAATAAAGGCCACAAAATATGTTTTTATACATTTTTGTCAAGCAGGACTTAAGTCGAATTCAACTTGAGTCTCTTTCCAAGGAATGGAACCTGAGATATGTCGAGGACTGCCTTCATAGTCAAATAGTAGGCATAAAATAGTGGCGCTATCATGTAGGAAAATAAATATTAGCCTTATGGTATATTCCAAATAATTAACGTTACCTCCCCCTGAATGTGCCAGCAACTGTTGGCGAGTCTGGAAGAGAAAGCGAGTTAGCCTTTGTCGTGGAAAGCGGCGGCCTGGGAGGGGGGAAATATTGGGCGGACCCTCGTCTTGAGCCCGCTCCTGCGCCCGCCAGTAAGCCGGTACTGCAGAAGCTGATGTTGGACTTTCTGCGTGAGTTGTGCCTTTCAAACGTCTTCTGAGCAGAGAACGGGCTCGGCCGTATCAAATATCTAAAATAATTTCAGTAGGATAAGTAAACATCAGTTTATTATCAAAAGAAACTAACTAAAAATGCGAAAAGTTCATCAAATAAATACGGCTTATAATGAATCATCATAAAAATATAATTTTTTCTTATTATTATTTTTACTGTAAACTGGCACAGTAGGAAACTAAAGGGCTGAACAATAATCTTGCCTTTAATGTCATTAGCTGGCCCATTGATGGCTTATATCTTCCTAAAATAAGATCTTGCGATAAGAAACATAACTGGTATCTAATTAAATTATTATTGAAGGTTTAGTAGTTCCGAGCATCATTAGAAATTATGGTTCTCATTAATTTTTATAAATAACAAAAACTTAATGCATTGGGGGTAATGATTTGTTTACCAATAATTAAATAGTTATTTATGCATACATTTGATTAGCTCCAATCTTTTATATCAAGAATAATTACCTGTTGCCTTTTATTTTCTTGAAAAAAAATAGAGATTAGTGACATTTATAGTACATTTTGTGATGGATACTTGTGCCCATAATTATGAAAGTGGTCTAAGTCATATATGTCTTGTTTCGAGATATTTAATGAATTGCATTTGAATAAATTAAAAAATATTTTTATATTATGTGACATTTAAATTTATAATTTTATTAGTCTTGATTAATGGAAATTTATTATAGATATGAAATTTTGTGTGAATTTCATAGGAAAATGTTGTTTTTAAAGCTTGAATTGACTTAGACCATTTTCAAAATTAACTGAATGTCCTATAATTGACTTAAAGTAATAAAAAATTGAGATTTTTATTTGAAACAACAACTTTAACAAAATAATTCATAAACATTTATTAATCATTTTTAACAAGTAATCCATTTTTATCATTATTTCGAGTTTTTAAGATTTTTAAAATATTCCTGAAAAAATGGAGGGATGTAAGGCAGTAAACACATAAGATCTTTATGTTTTTCTTCCGTTACTGGTCTAGTGGTGTTGTATAATCGAAGTAATTGAATATTTTTGTATATTTTTGGTCTTCCTATTTTAGGTTTATATAATAGTTTAAGTTATGTTTATACTCCGCAGGGACTAGTCAAAGTGCCAGACTAGTGGGGAATAACGCTCCCCCGGGCTCCTGAGTTCAGTACACGGCACTCTCACATAACAGAACAGCACACTTTACACTTACTCATACACAAGGTCATATACAGCAAATGCAATCCGTAAGCTAAAAAGAGATAAAGCATCAGGAAGGGATGGAATTGCACCAGAGTATTTGAAATATGGTGGTCAAGAACTTCTTAAAGCAATTCAATCGCTGTTCCAAGAAGTGTATGACAGAAAGAAAATTCCCAGGGACTGGAAATATTGTATTATCCTCCCTATTTATAAAAAAGGGTGCACAACAGACTGCAAAAATTATAGACCCATTAGTTTACTTTCCGTAGTCTGTAAACTTTACACTTCTATTCTAGAAAAGAGACTCCGGCGGATTGTAGAAGGGCAGTTAGAAGCGGAACAGGATGGTTTTTGTCCGGGCTGACAGACGCAGGATCATATCTTTGTTCTCAGAAATATTGCTGAAAAAGCTTGGGACAGAGATAGGAATCTATATCTTGCATTTCTTGATCTGAAGGCAGCGTTTGATGTGGTCCCAAGAAAAGAAATCTGGAATGCACTAATAGCCAAGGGTGTACCTGGAGACTTGCTGGCAGCCATACAGTCAGCCTACCAAGGTGCCATGGCAGTGGTAAGAATAAATGGTATGGAATCGGAACCTTTTCCAATTGCGAGAGGAGTTAGACAGGGAGATAGCTTAAGTCCCCTTCTATTTATAAACGTAATGGACAAAATCCACAAAATCTGCAAGCGCCGAACTGCATGAAATGGAATATGAGAACTGTCCTCGTTCAAAGCCTTTTATACGCGGATGACATAGTCCTAATAGCCGACACCAAGACCAAACTACAACAAGCTCTGGTAGAATGGGAAGAAGAGTTGCTCAGGAAAGGGATGCAAATTAACACCTTCAAGAGTAAAGTGCTGGTTATGGCAAGGGAAGAACAGGAAGATGTCCAACTCATCTGCAATGGCGAGACACTTGAGGTAGTGAAGGAATATACCTACTTAGGGACCGTAATTAGTAGCTCGGGTAAGATAGACGCTGAAATATCAAACAGAATAAGTAAGGCGAATCAAGTGTATTACCAGATTACTAATAGCATTATCGGCCACCGAGAAGTAGATAAGAAGACCAAAATGCATGTATATAAGTCTGTTTACCTATCTACACTCACCTATGGCGGAGAAAGCTGGACAACACTGGACAGACACTCTAGTCGCTTAACGGCAGCGGAAATGAGGTTCCTTCGCAGATCTGTTGGGAGAACTAGAAGGGATCGCATTAGAAACGAAAGCATTAGAGAGCAACTAGACGTTACAGAGCTTAAAACCACTCTAGAAAGACGGCAACTCCAGTGGTTTGGTCATGTCTGCCGGATGAACGAGGACACGAATCCTATAAAGGTATTAGAGGCTCGACCCACAGGAAAGAGACCACGCGGACGCCCCAGAATTACGTACCAAGAATATATCCAAAGAATTGGAAGTAAAAGAGGCAAATCGCTGAATGAGATGAAGCGGCTAAGCAGGGACCGAGAGGAGTGGTTACACTGGATTGAGGCTCCTCGACGCTAGCTAATGGCATTAAGAGGAAGATAAAGAAGAAGAAGAAGTTATGTTTATATAATTTCTTTAAATTGTCGACTTGGACCACTTTCATAATTAACACTAAATGAATTCCGTATAACGTTGTAATTACAACTACTATCTAAAGGTTCACTTTTGACGATATTGTAAAAATTACATTGAATAAATTTAGTTTAAAATCATGTCGTGTGAAATAAGTGATAAATTCATTTTTTTTTAATTTTGACTTAGACCACTTTCATAATTATGGGCACACTTAACCAATCAAATAAATGTGAAAAGTAATACAATGACTTCTCTGTTCCTTTGTATATAGAAGCAAAATAAAATCTCTTCTTAATAAAAAAAATCTGGTGTGGTGCGTGCATCACACAACTTACAATTACTACCCTACTTTGAGTATAAATTAATTTCTACTCAAGTGGGGCTAGTGAAATTTAAGAAGTTTTCATAGAAATTCCATTAAATAATATAAAAGTAGAAATTATTAACTACAACATTTAATATTCATATTTAATAATCACTTTTTATCAAGTTTTATCATAATCACAAGTTTGTGGGTTTTTTGTCACTATCTTTGATGTTCACTCTATGACTTTACATGTTCGATATTAATTTTTTTTAAATCTTTAGCTTTCAAACGGTATATTATGCATCTATATTACTATTCTTATTTATGAAAATTTGTTTCCAATCTGGAAAAATATTTCTACTTTATTTAATTATCAAATTCTTTCATCGTTTATATATTTATCCAATTTTTATTACTACGAGCGATGAAAGACAGTTAATTATTTCAAATAAACAAAATTAAAGGTACTTTAGAGGAATCCATTTTGAAAATTCAGCATTTAAGCTCTATCACTCTTCCAATGAGTACAAGACCAAGCTGATATTAAAGACCATTTAATTGTACATCAATATAACGAATTTAATCAAAATCATTAGAGCCGTTTTCATGAAAGCTGTATAAAAAAAAAAATGTAAAATCGATGATGTTAAATGGTTCTTCCTGTAAATCGATTTTGGTGAAAAAGTTTTTGTAACATCCTATGCCTATATTTGCCTTACTACATAATTATAATTTTAGTTTCTTGCAAATTTTCATTTTTTGAGCTAGGCTGTTCATAAATCAAATCACAGATCATTTTGTGAGATTTGGTTATTTAGACTCAGGAAACCTTAGAACGTGTATTTCCGTTGAAAACTCGGATCCAAAATTTTTCATGATCGCAATACTTTCTGTTACTATATATTTCATATATAGGTAAGTGAAGGTAAAAAAAAAAAAAAACTTACATTATGTCCCCCTCCTCTAATTTGAGGTCGCAGGATGGATTTATGATGACGTACGACAGGCTGGACCTCTTTTCGCTGACGTCATCATAATCTATAGAAGGCAGGTTCAAGCTCTCCATCCTTGACCTGACTAGGTTTGCTATCTCTGCCCTTTCGATCATTTCAGTGTGGTTATCTTTCGCTTCATCGCCCATGTTTATTGAATACTGCAATATACATAAGTAGTTGCACTCAAAAATTTGCTTTTACGTACATTTTACTGTTATAGTTTACTGTTGCTGCTTCAGAGCAGAATTAGTTCAACTCCAAAAATTAAATCTGATAGGGAAGTTTTATTTTACTTTTTGTCTTATCGTTTCATAATATGAACAGGTGTGTTTTTGCTATAGCTTGACTGTATGATAATAAATTCAGGATATCATATTTTTTCTCATGCAATATGTGACATAGGATAGTACTGCAAACTGAATTATCCTTACTCCACACTTAGCTGAACAAAAATAGTTTTATTTAAAGGGAGAAGTTGGTCGGAGGGGAGGGAGGGAGGGGGTGCAGTCAAAGAGTTACACTTTTATAAGCAAACTTATATATTTTGTGCCGACGTTTCGGCCTAAAAATAAAAACAAAATAACAACCAGTAACAAGTATAAAAAGAAAAAGATAACACTTAATTTCATACTTTTTTATCTTACTTATAATTTCTGTTTTTATAATTTTTTACTGTTACTGTTACTGCCTCTGTCTTTTTTCATTGTGTTTTTATTTTTAGCCCTGAAGATGGCCTAAAACTTAGGCTGAAACGTCGGCATAAAATATATAAGTTTACTTATAAAAGTGCAACTCTTTGACCGCACCCCCCCGACCAACTTCTCCCTTTAAATATACATATACAGTCAACAAAAACTCCCTCCAAAGATAGTTTTATACTTTTTAAAACAGAACTGTTCTAACTCCATTTCAAAATATAATTAGGAGTTTCTATTTAACATAGAATACTTCTGCTCTAAAATTAAGATAGTAATTCTGACTAGGATACTTTTTCATTTGGCTGTAATCCCTTAGGTATTATAGAGAGATATAGGCTACTTCAGCATAAAATCCGCAGCAGTCTCAACTATATTAAGTGATATATAACAGAAAAAGCCAAATTTGGAGGTAGTATAGTTTGTTCTGAACCAGCGATTTATTCAGCTATGTGATTCTAATTTACTGTAGAATTTTGTTTAATACTCATCAACTCTTAACTTTTTGTCTATATACATTTGATTATTTTGTTTGATTACAATGTTATCCTAGTGATTTTGTTTTCCTTATAATATGCTCTAAAAACTTAAAATAATGCTACTTATTATATGATTGTTTATTCTTCGAACAGTTTATTGACTAAATTACAACTAAAGCTTTATATCTGTAACTCCATGAGTAGGCCAAAATCATAGCTAGCGCACTACTAAATTCAGCATTAATACATTCTTGGAATAGAAGATATAAAATGCCAGTTGCTAGTGCGCGAGGCAAATCAAATGCCAGTTGCTAGGGTGCGAGGCAAATCAAATGCCAGTTGCTAGGGTGCGAGGCAAATGAAAGTAAAACAAACTTTAACATTATTATTTTTATTGAAAATAACTTCCATTAGCTTCAATTATCTTTCAATATCCAACAAGATTTTTTATCACTTGTTTGAAGAAGTTTTTTGGCTTTGAGTCAACCCACTCAAGAAATGATGATTCAGTGTCACCAGCGATATAGCATGAAAAAAATCAAGTATAATCCAAGGATTTCTAGGCCTTATACTGTAAAATTCAAGGAGCTTTTTGCCAATTTATTGGATTAACTTTAAAACAAAATTGGAACCATAAAATGTTGTATTTGGTTGGCTTATGATAAAATGTACAATTCGGACTTGAGAATGAATTAGAATAATTATAAATATTTTATTACTGTTTGATAATGAAAAACTGTTACTTAACTTCTTACACTGAGGGCTCAATGCATCGAAAATAAAAACAACTGTAAACAGTACAAAAACAATTTAAATTGTAAATAAATAAAATTCACGTGTTGGAATAAATTTCACTACAATATTATTCATAAACTAACGAAACAAAACATTGTATACATATATATATATGTGTATGGAGGTCGGGGTGGCCGAGTGGGTTAACACGCTTACAAAAGTGTATTTATTTACAAACCTGGGTTCAAGTTGTGGGTTCGAATCCCGGTGCCTGCATTAATTTAATTCTTCAATCAGTTAATCACCCCTCCACTCAGGTGTGTGAAACCTTTCAGCCTACTGGAGGCTACTCACACAGACTGGGCATAGGAGTGATAACCCTACCTCGTGTACATAAATTGTGAATCATGTTTGTCCCAGAGATTTTGTCCATAAACGGTCTGCTTCGGGGAAAGAAAAATAAATCCTCGTGCGCCTGCTGACCCAGAACAGCCATAATCCTTGGGTCTAGACCGATTTGAATTTTCATTTCTAGAATTTATTGTTTCAAAGCCAAAAAGTTTCTTTGAACAAGTGATAAAAAAGTTTTGTTGGGCATTAGGAGAAATGTATTGAAGCTAACAGAAGTTATTTTGAATAAAAATAATATTCTTAAAGTTTGTTTTTCTTTCATTTGTCTCAAACCCTAGGAACTGGCATTTTATATCTTCCAGCCCAGCAATAAAAATTAATTAATTCAATTGATGGTATTTATAAGACGAGGCGCACTGAAGCTTGAGGCAGAATCAAAATGTTTGTTAGTTCTGCAACAGCTACCCTTACCTATTTCTATTATGATGCCAAATTCAAAGTATAATTATGACTACATGTTTCTGCTATTTTGTTTCAAATGGATATATTAACATCATCTTTTTATTTGGTACAGTTGTAATTCCACCCTCCCCTATTTTTATAATATCTTGTTTTTTATCTGACCAAAATAAAAAATTACATACTTTTTTAAATTTTAAATTTTGTATTCATAAATACCTTGACTCTTCAAAAATTTTCAAAATGTAAATAGATTTTGAATCTATAAAATTATAAAACATTTGCAAATTTCTATTTTAATTTTTAATTTCTATTACTATGTATCGCATCCCTGGATGAAAATAGTACAGTCAAACCTCTGTACATCGAACTTCAATGCATCGAAAATCTCTATTTATCGAACTTTTTTTAGGAACCTTGAATTTTCATTAGAAAAAAATATTCTGTATATCGAATAAAATTTCTAGATATCGAACAAAAAATTTCCATTAAAATTTTTTATTTTATATTCAGTCTGACTTTGCCTTTCTTGCAGTGAACATGGCTCTTAAACATGACTTCAGTGATGAATTAAACACAAAAAGATATAAGAAGCTATTTTGCGGGAAAACAAAAATAAATTAATTTTTATGTGTTTGCTTATTTTTAATACTTTAATCGTTATAAAATTATAAATGGACATTTGTAAAAAATCTGCTATCACAAATGTAATTTGTTCAATGTTTGAAATAAGTGTCATTGATCGTTCAGTTTTTTTTTTTCTTTGATCCTAAAAAATTGCGTTTGTTACATCATTTATCCCAAAAAATTGTCTTTGATAATTTAACTCTAATGAATAGCTGTAATTGTTTTTAAATTGAAAAGTGTGAAAAATTGAAATCTTTCTATATATCGAAATTTCCATATATCAAATTTGTTTCAAGGAACCTTCATGTTCGACATATAGAGGTTCGACTGTAACTCAAAATTTGAAAATGTGAAATCTTGATTCCAAGTCGCTAAACCATCCAAACCAACAAATTAGATTTAGAAATATACCGATGCTGAAGATATTGAGGATCCAAGACACTGATAAATCTGTTTTGCCAGCTAAAAAAATCTTTATTATATCTTTATTCTTTATTATCTTTATAAAAGTTTATGAATTATACTATTGTTTTGGTCTAACGATATGATACTGTAATTATTGAATGTAGTAAATAATGTGAACTTTCTTATGATGAATTGGTTAAAAATGGTTTTTGTCACTCGAAGAAACTAACTCGCACTCGTCCAAATTTGACTTACTTTCTCTTACAATGTCATAACTGTCTCTTACAATGATCAGTTTTGTGCTTGTCTCAAACATTTTGTTTTATCTTTAACTATTTATCAATTGCATTGTTTATAAATCAATTAGATTCATAAAGGTATTTTACTTTCAATTTGACATACTACGTATTTATCAAGTAATCTTTCAAAACTAGCAAAATGAAGATAAAATAATTTCTTTAAAAAAAATATATATATTATATGTCAATTCATTAAAAATACAACTAAAAAGCAGAATATAAACTAATAATACTTAAAAAATAAGTAAATACATTATACATTATTTTACAAAGAAAGTCTCAAAAAATGTGGTTGAGTAAGGTGCAGGAGTGGTTATTGATAAGATAGCATGCTGTTACTTCAGTGCAAATTGTACGTTGGTTAGCATTCGCTCAAATTTTGTTGATGTAAATAAATCCTTGTCTAAACAGTTTATTGGTTGCCTAATTTATATCCGTAGAAAGTAGATTCTAACAAATATAGTTTTATTAATTGATTTTAAAAAAAATTTTGTTGTTAAAGAACTATTTAATTGACTTCGGCAGGATAGACTTACCTGAGATTGTTGATGAGCTCCGTTGTTAGTAGGAACAGGTTGATATGCCATACTCCCGTCATCAGCGTTTGAACACTGCTCCTGGTTGAGCAGCGCAAGGAACAGAAAACAAATATATCTGGTCCCGAATCACATTCCAAAAATATTCTCAATTATTACAGTTAAAAGAGGACTTTTTAATCTGATGGATTGTTAATGAAGTTTATTTTGTCATAAGAAATTTCAAATTATTAATTTTTTTTTTATCTTGGAAGCAATTTTTGATCAATATATCTCTTTACCTTAAAGCTCTTGTAAGAATATTTGTTGTAAAAAAAAAAAAAAAAAAAACGTAATGCTGTTTCATAGAAGAAATTGAATAGGAAATTTTCAAAATAAATAATTTATTTTATACTTTAAGATTTCTGAAATCGATGAAACTATTACACAGGCCAACAGTGATTTTGCAGCACAGGGTTTCAGAGTCAAATCTCGATGATCCCAGTCTTCTAAAGACTAGAAAAATATTAGATTTGCCAAATTGACTCCAGTTAATGAAATAAAGGCAATATATACTGTAATATTTACAGAAAAACAATTTTTTTTTTTGGGAGGGAGAACTATTGAAATGAAGAAGATGTTTATTCCGGCCGATAAGGCCGGGTGGCCACCAGTTACGGAGTGGAGTGGAGTTGACATGGGATGGCAATAGGAAGCAGAGTTGAACTGAGTTGTGTCAGCTAAGCCATGCCGAGCTGTTGGATATGGCATTGCAAAATGTATGAGCCGTCCAAATTTAGCAGTTAATTTAAGTTACAAAAAAATGGAGAATATGTTATTAAAACAAAGAATTTAAAACTGGTTAATTATTTTTGCTATTTGCTAAACACATTGTTTTTTTAAACAGATTTAAATGTTTTTATCATAATACGTGTACTTTATTAAAAGTTAGATATTTTATTGCAACATTTAGTTGAGTTTATTTATATTAAATTATTATCATAATTATTTAAAATAAATTCTCACGATTATAAGTCATTCTCACTGGACACTGACTAGAACATTGTTCGTAGAAATGAATGATTCTCTTTGCTATAGGAAAACTGTTTCGTTCTATACACTGAATATGACAGTTGTCTCAAATAGAAACTAACTTTTATATTTACTTTTAAGTTCTGACTCGGATGATTCTGACAGTGAATTTACATGTTTCGTGACCATGACCTCTTATATCAACTTTTCTTCGATATCTATTTTGTTTAGAAAAAAATAGTTAAGAGAACATTAAACTTTTTAATCATCACGAAAATAGTTTAAACTTAAATTTACAACAGTCATGTACGGAGTATTTTGTGGCAATAGGCAATTTCGAGTCAGCAACACCAGTAGTTAGGGGGAGAGTAGCTGGATTTGAGTAGTGGGGAAAGTGGAGTCAGCTTTGAAAATAGACCAGATTGGTTCTAGAAGCTGTGCCTTACTGAGCGTTGCGCAGTCAAATCCGCTCAGCTCAGCTCGGTTGCCACTCTCCCTATCAAATCAACGTGTTCGTTTTACTTGCGGAGTCCACTCCACTACTACTTCGAAAGCAAGTTTAAATAATAAAAAGTATAGGTTGGAAAGCTCAAAATTGGTTATTTATTTATTTTACAGTACGAACAGAATTATGAATGACAATTATACAATTAATCAAATGAGAATATAGTTTTTTAATTAAAAAAAAATAGAGTCAATTTGAAGAAAGTAACTATACATCGTGTTCCTTAGTATTAGGTCATCTCGTAACTAATGTCAGTTTTTAAAAATCTGTCTGAATATGTTGATATTACTAATCGCTACTTTACAATCGAATTGTGTTTACATATTATTTATTATAGCATTACATACACTTCTATTTATCATGTTTTTGTTGGAGAAAGTTAGTTAGTCTGTGCTGAAATTTCACGAGTTAAGCATTGCTAATATGCAACAACGGGTCAACACTTGCTTTTCTCACCTCTTCCATTTAGATCAAGAACCTTATCTAAACAAGATAGTAACTGGAGATAAAAAGTGGGTTTTGTATAGCAGACAGTCGCGACAGTGGTTAAGTCCTAGAGAAACACCGAGAACAGAAGTGAGTGAAGGACTTCATCCGAAAAAAGTAATAACATCTGTTCGGAGGGATATGGAAGGTATCCTTCATGATGAATTCATTGATCTTAACCAAACTATTACTAAAGATCTCTGCTGTGATCAGCTGGATCGAATGAAGCGGGCAATTGAGGAAAAACGTTCCTCACTTATCAATCGATGAGGCATTTTATTCCACCATGACAATGCGAGGGCCCATGTTGCAAAAGAAATAATGCAAAAATTGAAGGACTATGGATGGGAAATTATTTCTCACCCACCATATTCTCCTTTTTATCACCTTTTTCACAGTCTCCAAAACTCATTAAGCGGCAGGAACATGAAAGTCGAGAAAGTGAAAAACGAGGTGTTGACTTTTTTAATTCAAAACAAAATGATTTTTCAGAAAAGGCATATAAAATTTGGTTTCAAGATGACAAACTGTTATAGAACAAAATGGTAAATACATTTTAGATTGAATGTGTTTCATTGATTTTTTCCGATCCCTTAAATTCATGCAATTAAATACCGACATTATTTATGGGATGACCTGATACATTAATGTATCTGATATTCACTCCAGTACTAAAGTAAAAAAAAAAAAAAAGATAATATAAATGTTATACATTTTTTTTCCTCAGTGTTAAAGAAGAAGTTGTATTTTTAACTAGTAGAAGATTTCAATAGTAACTGTAAGCAATTTTTTTTTAGAATTATAGTATCTGAAACACCAATTATTTCTTTTAATTAATGTTTTTGTAGTTTCTAACATATAACATAAACTGCACTTCGAGCAGTTTTTTTTTTTTTACCCACACAACTAAGTTCCTTGGTATGACTTTTTCATTAAAAAAACCCTTCATTGAATTGAAGCTAGTTCTACTGAGTCAGTTTCCACCTTAATGATAGATAGCAGCACTGATAAGTCAATTGTTCTTCAAACTAATCACTTAATTAAGTTGTACTGAGCTTTCTTTGGAATTTTTTTAATTTGTCAGGATTTAATGCAAGATTTATTTGAAGCCTATTTGAATATCACATCATCTTAATGCTATGGAGATAATGAAAGTGAACTATATATTGTTTGGCCTAGAAGTAATATAACAAATATTGACTTAGTTATAACGGAAGTTTCGAATTAGGAACATTTTCAGGTGCAGCAATAGATATAGAGTTTTAATAGAAGAAAACTAGAAGAGAAAAAAAGAAAGAGAGCTGGTAGTAGGTTAGTGGTGATTAATCATGACAAGTTCAGTGATAATCAGTCATGCTGTTTTAATTAACTACCTTCCGAGATCGCTTGTTACTGCTTTATGCACAAAATCTCTTAAATTGCAAAGGTTATAACTATTGTGTACATTGTCTAGAACCAAAAATAACAAGCAAACTCAGCCATAATTTTAAATATATAATTAAAATAAAATTATGAAATTTGTTTCTGAAAGAACTGCCAGGCAATTATAAATAAAAATATATATATTACTAAATTTACTTCAGAATCAACTCATTTCATAAAATCAAGCTTATAATTTATAAAAGTATATTTCAATGCGAATTAATAATAATAAAAGCAAGCACAATTTTAAATATAAAAGTTAAGTTTAGTCGTACGCATTCTGTTTATTTAACAACAAGTCAGCAGCTTACCTGAGGAGAACCTGTAATGTTGGTGTCCTGTGTTCTATAGATACCTATCGGTATTTCACACGTTGTCGAGCACAGTTTCTGGTACAATCGACCATAGGTTCTTATCCACATATCATCCTTAGTTATTTTCATCTGGAAAAGTAAGACATAAGAAATCTGATGAAGGCTCAGAGAGAGATGATGATGATGATGAAGGTTGCCAATTAGGCTATCAGGAGAGAAAAGAAAGTCATGACAAGAAGAAAAAGAAATCAGGATGGGAATCATTTCCGGATGTCCTGTGGATGTCCTTTCTTGAGCTAGTTTTTAACACCAAATGTTAGTAGTTAATCTTCATGGTGTTTGGGTTAGGATTGAAAATATGGAGTCATTTCGCCAGAGGCCAATTCATGAGATAGATGACATTGATCTTCAGAATTTTGGAGGAACATTCAGGATTATTTTCATTGAAAGTAGGCGCTAAATGTCAATTGAGAAAACTTGAATCCATTTTGTTCATGTTTTAATTTACCAAGAAAAGAACGTTTGGTTTTTTTTCTGTATTTTACATTTTATAATCAGTTACGTTTTACATTTTGGTACTGTAAATAAATTTTTATGTTCTTAATTTTTCTATTGTTTTATTTTTACCCAGTTTTATTTATTGTTAACTTTCATCATAATGCTCTCCAAGAGTATTGAGAAAAAGAGCGCTATTACCGGGAAATCATGAAAAACAACTACAAATAAAAAATAAAAAACACATTTTTTTTTTTGCTTAAAGCAACATCATGTGTTTTTAAAAACAACATTTTCTAATTTATATACTTGTTCAAAAGTTTCGTCTTGTGCTTTGGAAGAGCAAGAAAAAAATATGTGCGAATCATCTGTAACTTGTTTGAAACATTTGCTGTTTTTACTCATTCTGTTTTTAATCTCTCCCTGTTCTTCATTTTATAGCTTTTTTGATAATTTATAATCATCAATTACAGCATCAATGCTTAAAACTTCGTTGGTTACAAGATCGTCATCGAAATCATCAAAACCTTTTGATTTATTGAACCTCATTACGGAAATAAGAGCTTGTCAAATCATTCATCTATGATCAAACCATAATAAAATGTAAAGAAATAAAAATTTCAATTCAAGGTAACATCTCATACATACAAAAAATAAACATTCCTAGAAACTACATTCGTGGAATCAATTACACTATTGTTTCCTACCGCTTTTCTGTTTCCCTCTGGTACTGTATTTAAAACTTCCAAGCCAACCTGTCTGATATTTACAAAACAAAACGTGATAGATTTAAAAATATTAAAGAAAAAATTCATTCTGAGCTTTATAACTAGGAAATCAGATCGTTATAAAGAATAAAGTTTCATAGGAAAAC
Source organism: Rhaphigaster nebulosa (assembly GCA_948150685.1). Lineage (NCBI taxonomy): Eukaryota > Metazoa > Arthropoda > Insecta > Hemiptera > Pentatomidae > Rhaphigaster > Rhaphigaster nebulosa. Next base: position 1,408,701 of record OX411308.1, read on the forward strand.
CTCCAACTGAGACCGGGAGGAAAAAGAGCGTTATAAGTGGGAAACCGTTTTAAACGGGAGCATTATAAAGAAGTTTTACTGTATACTGCACGGCATCACTCCTTATACTGCACGGTTTTACCCCAGCCCTTGGGGTAATGCATTTACATTTTTTGTAAAAATTCTGTATAAATTTAAATATATATAATATTCGAAATGTTAAACCAAAAAGTTGTAGAAGATTAAGTGTTTGACAAAATGATATGATTTGCTATTTGATTTAAACTCTAAAATATAGGCACTAACTTCAAGTGACAAGATTCTTAGATTTAAAAAAAAAAATTAAACTTATGGAAAAGTCATGCTATAAAAAGCTATCTTGATATGTTTGAATTACTGTTGAAACTAAAACGTAAAAAGAGTTATAATTTTCTGTTAGTAAGTCACAAATTGATTCTAAAATATCCTCTATAATTATTTTTGTTTTTTCTTCTACAGTTTTTTTCAAGTCTGGCACTTTATTTTCAGATATTACTTCGCATTGCTTTAGAATTGAGTTTAGTGCTGTTTTTAATTTCTTCGATGCATACTGGTAGGTACTTTATACTTGACTCTTTTTAGTGGTTATGGTAATGGAAACATTAATTCCATCGTTTCCTGGTGTTTCTGTGCCTGTTGTAGCATTATTTTGTTCTGAAATTATGGGCTGACTGGTGTGTGGAGTTTGCTCTTCCTTAATACCATCCGATTCTGAACAATTCGCAGCGAAGTTGGTGTTTTCTGTAGTCTTAGCAAATGAGGATATCTTCCCATAGGAAAATACTGTGTGAAAGACCTTAATTTTGGATGAAATTGATGTTTTTAGGTGTCTTATATCCTCCAGGTTGATGTACTCTAGGTACTGAATGCTCATTATGGAACTTGTTTTGGGATTGTGGTACCCTGCCTTTAACAATGACAGAAGAAAGTAATTTGATACTCAATTTGTTAGGTTCATATTCTGTTAAGCAATGCTGAACATGTATTTGATATTATCATGCATTTAGCAGGATTTACTAAGCAACGAATCGGAACTACGTGTTCATCTATCGTTATAGCTTTGTGTTTGGATAATAGCTTATCCATCTGTTTCCTATCAAATAAGGGTTTCTGATTAGACCTTAGGGCTCAACCAGATCTGCAACTTTTTCTACATATTGTTTTTGTTTTATATCTTCAATTGTTCGTAGCACTATTGTAAAATCATGGCTCGATGGTGTCTGCGTTGACATAATTTGAGCTTATGTTGGTGACTGGTTGTTAAGTATCTGATAGGTTAGCTAAGATTTTTCCAGTATTTCCTCCGCTCATTTCCAACCTTCCTTCAACTGTAGAGACACCACCAGCTACTTCCTTTGGATAAATTCTGCCAAACCTCTCTTTGGAAAATATTCTGCGCCTTAGGCGTTGCTATTCTCTTGTTAATATCCAAAAATTTAGCCTCAACTTTCGGCTGATCATCCACCAATTAGCAGTTTTATTTTGAGAAATTATTTTTAAACTTTTCCATAAAAATGATTTCCCACTGTTCAATTATAAATTGTTATACTAAAAACGTTATTATTTATATATAATCAATTATATTTAGAATTACATCAATTGTATGTAATTACATTTTTTTGTTTTTAAATAAAGAACTAAAATTATAGTATGTTTGTTGATTTAAGGTGAATGCTTTTATATATAAAAATAAATGCAGGCTGTTGCTATTTCATTTATTCAATTTCATTTATTTAGATGCAAATTTTCGGCCTATAATTGGACCTGGTCCAGATTGGATTTAAATGTGGCATTATATGCATTTTAAAAACTTTTTTAAGATGCCTGAGAATGGCTTAATAGCAACAGCCTGCATTTATTTTTATATAAAATTATAGTTATTTTTTGTTTACATTAATAAAATACAACAAAAAAATATTGTAACATAGACAATGGGGTTCCCTAAAACTTGATCTTTGTCACAAGGGTTCCATGAGAGTGAAAAGGTTGTGAAACGCTACTTTATACATTGGTAACGTTGATTTGAAAAATCAACAAGCTCATAGGTAAATATTTAAAAAAAATCATTGATTAAAATATCTTAAATTAATTTAATGGAAAATTGAGGATGATTTATTTTTTATCCTTTATACGATACATATAATAATATTTATAAAAGACAATATGAAAAACTTACCGATGTTAAAAAACCTGAGCCTGGTGCTTGATCGACACCCAGGAGCAGCCTCACAAAGGTGATGACATAATCCTTGACAAACGCTTGATACAACAGAGTGTCCAGCATACTTGCGCTAAATACAGATCCGGCAGCAAACGGCAACCGAAACATGTAGGAAATATGGGAACCTCTCTCCTTTTCTCTCTAAAACAAATTAGCATATATTTAAAAACAAATTATTTACCATAAAAAATCAATATTTTAATTGAGAATTCAAGCCATACACTGCTTGTGTAGGATACAGAGATTACTCCTGAATAAAACAACTAATTGGTAATATAAGGATGACTCAAATATTAACGGTAATTATTTTTTATACAATTATTGATTAATGTTATACATAAACCATACTTTCAACATTTCTATATGCAGTCTCCTGCATGATCTACAAACTTTTGCCACTGATTTGGAAGCTTGGGCATTCGTTGTTCATAAAATTTTTAACCCTTTAACGACGCCGGGTCAGGAGGGGAGAACGAGCCCTTAGGACGGTAACTTTGAAGTGACTAGTTGGCTCCCCGGACGGAATGCTTTTATTGAAAAATGATTACCGCAATATCGCATAATTGAACGAATGTTTCTAGCATTTAATTTTTTTTAATAATTTTTATCAATAATATAAATAAAAATTAATTATTTTAAATGATTTAATTTTTTTCAAGACGGAATTTGGAAAATTATTATTTTATTGTATTTAAAATTTTGTGAAAAATATGATACAGTGCATATAAAAATATATAATCTTTTCTTTATTTATTCATGTTTTATGAGTAGGTCTTGGTGTCCACTCTATCGAGTAATTTTAAACAAATTTCTCATGTCTTATTTCATTTGTTTTAATTTACATGTGGATAGTATATAGTTTATAGAAGAAATATCGGAATTATTTATAATCGAAAAAAAATTAAATATTTTTCTCATGGTGATTATTCATGAAATTATCACTTTATTCTAACTAAAATTTTGTAAAGATAAAAAAAAAATTAAAGAAAGTCTATTTCAATAATTATTTTAAGAAGTCAGATAGGTAATTAGGAACGCAGAAAAAAAGATTTGGGACTGATCCCAGGTACTTGGAAATATTTAGCAAAAAAAGGGGACCGAAGACGAGGGTCGAGAGTAGAGTTCGAGGGATCTGAATTAACTGAATTCTTGCAATATATATTAGCAGGAGTAGGTACTACAAGCTCTCTAGAATAACCTATGACTTTTTTTTCTTTTTCTTCATTGGTGTTTAACGTCCTTTCCTATCCTATTAAGGCATACAGGACGGGTTATTCTACAGGTTACCAACCTATTCTAACCAGAGTGGGAAGGTCGAGATTCATTACGTGGGGCAGCCACGAAATAAATTTCAACCCGCCCAGGCCGGATTCGAACCGGTGCCGTAGCAGTCTCGAGATTGCCAAGGTGACGCCTTAACACTCTCGGCCACTACGGTCTCTTAATGACCTATGACTATTTCAAGGTCCAACTTCAGTAGCGGTTCACTGTCATTATCTGAAAAACAGGCAGAAAAGGGGAACTTTCAACATCCTGAACATCCGCTCAAATTCTACAGCAGTACAATGTTATTAAAGGGTTAAAGGTGGATAAGGAGTGGCAAAATAAGGCGTGGCCAAAGAACGATGAAGATTACCCAAGTGAAAACAAAAACTTGTTTCTCATCCCTAAAAGTTCTTGCAACGATACTTTTTTTTACTCATTGATTTTAAGATATGTAGTGTTTTACTCATTGATTGTAGTATATGTAGAAATTTTGAAAGTACGGTTTGTATATAATATTAATCCTTTTAGTGCTGAATGATGATATATTGTTGTTGTGAAAAGATATGACAAATGATATATATATCAATAGTAGTGCATAAAAATCAAGTAGGAGTAAAGCTTTATAGCCATTTTTTTTAGTGCAATAGTTCACAACTCTCGCGTAGACTTATAATTTTCAATAAATTTCTTTAATATTGATTTTTCTATTTCTTCTTCTTCATTCTGTTCAATTTATACTGATTCTATTGGCATCGGCAATGTTCACTCCATGACCAGAATTATATTCAGTAAATAGTGACTAACTGACAGGTATCACATTCAGATTTAACAGCATTTTTTCTCCGACAAAATACTTTTAGGATGTTGAAAGTTTATAAGTAATACTGTTGGTCCGCCAGTATTTAACTTCAGATGATCAGTAATTCAAACATTATTTTGAAATAATGTCGGTATAACTGATCATCTGGAAAAAAAAAAATCCATGAAGGGCCTTGGGTTCAGTACGTAGTAAGGACATACTATTCGACTAAGATCACGTTCAACCAGTTTTCCCCCAATAGAGGCTTTATAGAGGCTGGGTGAGCCCCAGCAGGGTCTTACGACCCCACAGGCTCTGTCCACCGGTGATAACAGTATAAATAATTATCTGTTACAGCCGTTCTCGAACCAGGGACTGGGAGATAAGAGTGCAGTCTTACTCACTGAGCTACCCCACCTTTCTTTTTTTATGTTCATTTAATGATGAAGAAATTATTTTTTGGTTAAGAAACAAAGATATGTACAGCTGAAAATTGGTTTGAATTCCTTTTATTTTTCCATTGCTTAATCAACAGTCACATTTTATTTATAAATCCACACTGTAGCACTAATTCTGATCAAAATTTCTCTTCTAATAACCTGTCAAAGCAAAACAAAAATTAATAAAAATTAAATTCTGATCAGCTCATATGATTTGTTTTCAATCCCTTGTGAGGAATGAATTGTGTTCTCATACACCGTTCATATGAGTGAAATGTGTACTAGTATACAATTCTGGTTTGATACGATACTTTGAAATTAAATGATACTTTAAATGTTTTTGTGACAAAATTAGAAGTTAAACGATGTCCACTCTGTTCGACTTTCGATTCAACTTTGGTTAGGCGTATTGGCCCTAACAAAAGTTGAACAGTGTGAACGTAGCTTTATACGTATTAAAAAAATATATATTTTACAGTCCATCAAAATAAAAAATAAAAAGATAGGTTTTGATTTTCTCGAATTACACCATTATAGAACTAATTGGACGGCCTATATCTCTACCATGGAATATTTTCTCTTATAACTCTTAGTGTTCTTCCCGACTCTTAAATGACCGCTTCTTATCCATTAAGTTTCATCGGCCGATTTTTAAACCCAAATATGTTGGCTGTCTTCAGCACTTCAACTTGGATACAAGGCTATATTAGTGGAAAATAACAAAATAATTTAGAAAATAATTATAAGAAGGAAGATAGAAATATACAAAATTTTTGATGAAAATGAATGATAAGTACAATACAAAGTTAAAAAAAAAAAATTATGGTGATAAAATAGCCTTGTGCACTGCTCTAAGTAAGTACTCTTCAGTTTCATAGAAATCATTTTCTATTATTTTTACTTTATTTAAACTTTATTATTATACACTTACTAATCAATATTTATTATTTATTCAGTTTCCCTTTGTTTATACAGGATGTGGTAGAAGGAACTGATATATTTTGAAGGGCTGTAAAAAATAAACAAATGTTTCTGCAACAAATGTTTTATTTTCATGAAGTACATTAAAAACTTATTAGTATGTTTTTCATTGACCGTACCCCGACCAACTTCTTTACATTAAAAATAGTTTTATTTCAATGGAGTTTAAAAATTACACTATCCAAATGTCTGTTGTTTACTTCCCATTGCCGATGGGTTTTATGAAAATTTTCCATCACCCTTTGAGTCATTTCTGGTGAAATAACTGATATACATCGGGAGGGCACTATGGGCGACTTTTGATGACGATGTTTTTAGTCTGTAATTTTTTGAGGAGAGAGTCTAATAACCATTGTGGACTTGGGCTGTTATGTCCATATGATTCAGACTATCTTAAGCCCTAGAGATTCTACATCCTGGAGACTAAGTTGAAATTGACACAGAGGATGCGAGGTACCATGGCATACATATCTCGACCTTCAATTGGAGTGTTATGGAAATATATAATGTATAAATAATTTCTTTGAGAGCTGACTTGGATTGACCGGTACAGTTACCAGATGATCTCCATGCATTTTTTTCTCTAGATATCTCTAGGGCAAGGCGTTGAACGGTGTTCTCAGGATGGTTTAAAGGAGTGGATCAGGCAAGAAATCAATGCCATTCTACTAGAAATGAACTTCCTGGAATGTCGACAACAGCTAATATTTGGAAGATGCAATTTTTAAAATTCACTGAAATAAAACTATTTTTAATGTATCTTAAGAAAGAAATTGGTTGGCGGTGTGCGGTCAAAAAGTAACACTTTAATAAGTAATACTTATTTATTTCATGACAACGTTTCAGCCTAAGTTTTAGGCCATCTTCAGGCCTAAAAGAAAAAAACAAAATAACAACATTCAAAAACGATAGAGGCAGTACCAGTAACAGTAAAAAGTGATAAAAGCAGAAATTACAAGTAAGATAAAAAAAGTATGAAGTATAAAAAGACTATTCCCTGTATAAATAACGCATTATTTTAATTTCAAATAATTTTTACATTGTTATTTTATTTTTTTCATTAGTCAGTTGTATTATGTAATTTAGTGTCATCTTTTTCTTTTTATATTTCATACTTTTTTATCTTACTTATAATTTCTGTTTTTACTGTTGCTGGTACTGCCACTGTCGTTTTTCAATGTTGTTATTTTGTTTTTTCTTTTAGCTCTGAAGATGGCCTAAAACTTAGTATTACTTATTAAAGTGTTACTTTTTGACCGCAGCCCCCCGACCAACTTCTTCCTTAAGATATACATCTACAGCCAACCAAAACTCACTCCAATATTTTCAATGTACTTTTTGAAAATAAAACCTTTTTTTTTTTTTTGCTAAAGATATCGGTTTATTTTTTTACAATGTATGAGTTAATTGTGCTCCACCCAGTATAATTAATTTTTCTTGCAATAAATATACTTTTTTTGTTACACTAATATCTTCTTTCTTTTTATCTTTTAAGATTGTTTTGTTATTTTCTGCCAATATTGTCTGTGTTGTAGCTCTAAAGATAAGTCATATAGTTGAGCCGAAATATTTACTGTCAGGATAAATAAAAAAACTAATTGTTTTCTTTTACGCTGATTATCTGTGACAATCCCAGCATAAAAATAATCATTAACAGTTAAGCCACCATGATTGTAATAATTTATAAATTTATAATTTATTGTATTGATGATGTATAACTGTCAGTATTGGAAATACAGTTATGATATTTTATTTCATGTCAAAATGTTTAAGGTGTAAGTCACTAAAAACTGACATTTTCTACAGTCTAAAAACTTTCCTCTAATCTATTACTCATTGTTAATAAAATTTGCTATCTCTGTAAAATTAGTATGTTACAGTGAAATATAATTGTTAAATCAGAAAACCATGCATTATCGAAATAAAGGATTTCATTATTTTTCTTTTTTTTATTTATATATATATTCATGCAGAAAAACATGTCAAATTCAGCTTTATTGGACAGCCAAGTAAAATATAATTTTATTGAAATCTACGAGTGAATTGACAGACATGAGAAGATAATTTATCCTACTAAAAATGCAGGCATTTGCAAGAGAATGTACGTACATTTTCAGATGCTGGTCCGATTGGACCACTCTCGTTCAGTTTCTCTAGGTTCGGCCCAAACTGAAATTTTTCAAAATGAATAATGAAGCATTTATAAAGAAAAAAACCAAAGCGGATATTATCTTTATTATTAGAGCATCAGTTAAGTTTGAAATCTTCTTTCAGTAAATTGGTTCAAGGAATTACAGTTAATTCCCAATAAATCAAATTTCAAGAGAATTACAATCACTTTGTTATGCATAGTTTCAGTTAGACATTAATAGTATGAGGAATATAATTTAGCTTATGGACATTTCCTGTTACAGAAATAATATTTTTATTCAAGGATGCATGAATTTCAATACAACAGGGTGTCTAGCAAAGTAGCTTGAAGAAATTCTCTTACTTTTCCATATTTTTAACAATTTTTTCCTGTCCAAAAATGGCATCATTTACTATGCATTAAATTCTAATTATTATACATTCATTTATGCCATTTTTTAACTATTAAAAAGCATTTATTATGTGTTAATACAGGTAAACTTTATATTGGGAATAGGACTTTAGCAAAGTTATTTATTGGACATCGATATTAAAAATAATAAACCAAAAATGTTGTATATGGTTTATTATTATCTATTTATTAACTTAATTAATAACATTATTAAAAGTGTTTCGGAATCATTATACAAAGACTGAATTTTTTGAAGTTATACTTCTTTTGGAGCATTTGGAAAACAGATCAGAGTGTATTTATAGTGTTTAACGAAGTTGCACACGCTGATGTAACACATAATTTATTTTCTGTTGAAATTATCCCTTTATCAGACAAAGTACTCAACCAATTAAAAAAATAAAAGTACCATTTGAAAGAGAATTTTATCTAGAATCTTCATGTGCAACTATAATTTTTGTAGGTACTGCCTGGATTTTTTTATTAATTAAAAACCTACATTTTTAGTAACATTTGTCTGTTTAGAATGGGTTTCCATGGGAATCAGAGCACTATCATCCACATATATTAATAGCCAAAAGCTCAAAACCCGTTTTGCACCAAATATAAGCTACTACCACACTCTAATGTCATGTATGGGGTATCATTGGATTCAGAATTTCTCGGAGCATACCCAAATCGTACTTTCAGTTCTTACTTTTATCCCAGAAATTAATAAAGTAGACACAATTTTTTATTCATACTTTTATTTATAGTATTTACTCTTGTCTGTTGTTTGTTCGCTCAGTTAATATTTTTTAGAATACGAAAAAAAATTATTTTCTTAGTTAGGCCAAAGAAGAATAACTTCTTAAGCGCATACATAAGTACACACACGGCTTTTTTATTTTAATTTTATAGTTTATGATATAATTATTTCAATGACTGAGATACTGAGATGAAACCTCTTAAACGGCCACCATTTTGACACAGAATGGCTGATGGCAATGTCGAGTTCCGAGGATCAGCCTGCTGTGCGTGACTTTGGTAAAAAAAAATCAGCAGTCGATTGAGATTTTTTTTAAAAATTATATTTTTGGATTCTATGTATCTTGAAACGTAAAACTTCAAATTTTGAGAGTGTTAAAAAAAATTTTTTTTTGGCCGGTAACGAAGGCTCATAATTGAAAATAATAAACCAAAACGATGCTTTTTGTTTCTTTATAGTAACTTATATGATCTAGGTGCTAAGAAACCGTAGAGTATGCCCATTTTTGAGTTTTAACTTTGAATTTTCTCACTACGGCTGTTTTGCCGTTTTTTTCTTGGATTCCCTCACTTTTCCAGAATTGAAAAATTCCCTGCTTTTTTCCGGTCACTAGACACCCTATACAATGAATTTAAGATATAAAGATAAAAAAAAAAAAAAAAAAAAAAACTATGCTTAATATCATAGTTAAATTTACAGCTATGGTAATGGTTTGAAATTGAATGATTATTAAAATTTTCTTTTGTTCTTTTCATCAGAAATTCAAATTGTTAAATTTAAACACAAAATACTTATTTATTTTAAAAACAGTCTGTTAGGGTAGTTTTAATTTAACAAGATTTGATGAAAAAGTTAGTAGTAGATGTGATCTTGATATGACTAATTGATTTGAAGAATCCAGAACAAAGCCTTAGGTATCTCAAATACCAGAGATGGTTTGCTAAAAAACATATCTTAAATTATATGTATGCCTAACACATGATCAATTAGACAAAGCATCCTAAAAATGTTTAAAAAAATATATACAACTATTAATTTAAAATAAAATATAAAACTATCAAGTTTTAATTCGCTTTGAGCCAAACTTGTGAAGATAACCGTATTAATATTGAAAATGATTAAATTTTTATCAATGTTCCCTCATCCAAAATAATTATTTGCTTATATTTATGTGAAAAATCCTTGAAAGGTGTGAAATTAATTTGTAGTGGTGTTACAAATCACCAAGGACCAATGTTAAAAATTCATTCTGCTTGTTATAGTGACACTTATTGGGTAAAATTATCAATTTACCATTATAAATGAAAACTGACCCAACTTGAACCTAAAAAACTCTTAATAAATTAGTACTTGCTAATAGATTTGCTTGTGATCTTGCTAAACTACTCATCTTCCTTTAAATAATCCAAATAGAACTTCATTTAAAAAATTATTTATTTGATAATTATAAAGAATATAATGATTCGCTTAATCTAACCTAGAAATTCTAGTTTGATTCTTTTACATGCATCTAACACAACTTGTTTTCGGTTTTCTCAGGATAGTGAAAGGCTTCCCTCTAGTCTGTCCGTACGCTCTCTTACCTTCTCAAAGAGAAGAAACCTCTGTTACCTTCAGCTGGCTCAGGTAAAGAATTTAGATTGTTTTTATGATATCAATAGTTTAAATTGAATATATTTTTCTTTCTCTTACCTATACAGAATGAACAACATAAAAATCAAGAAACTTCAGATGCTGATTCTGCACTTCAAGAGAAACAAAAAAGTTGATATGGACCATTATCTAGTTCCTCTCATAAAAGTATGAAATTTAAGTTTTTTTTTTTTAAGTCGCATTTTTGTTGAATAGGAAACGATCACTAAAAAACTCTTCAAGGTAATTAATTTCCAATTGTACCAAAGTAAAGTAGATAAAATTCTCTTTAAGAAATATAGTTTGGCTTAACTAAACGGCTTGGGCGGACCAATAGTGAAACATTTTATTTATTTTTTAAATCACATATTATTTGTGAATGCTTTTCTCAGTCCCCTGTTGGGCACAGATACTGCACATTCAGGAAAACTTTTCCTTTTATTAAGCTTTAAATGAAGTTGAGGTTTATTTTGGTATTGCTCTAGAACTGGCACCTGATTTGCCAAAAATTATAGTGTGGAATTGAGTTCCACTCACAGAGAAATGTTTTTTTTTTTTTTAATTCTTGACATAATTTCTCTAATATATTCTGCTATCTCTTCGAAAAATGATCTTTAATGAAACCAAGTGATAACATTGGTAGGGACGAAAAATTGAAACAACCAGTTAAGAGTATCAGAAAATGTTTGACTGGAAACATAAGGATTAAAAATATATTGAAATATGGATATCTTGGATTTTATTTGGCTGGATTTACAAACCAGGAGAGATTAATCTTCAGAGAAAATTTCTACAATTAATAAGGTTTAATACCATGCCAATTCCATTAATCCTGGCTGTCTTAAGGACTTTTAAGAACAGTAAGCAATCAAGAATATTTCCAAGAAAATTAATCCTCTCAATAATAATAGCTTTTATGAGACTTAACCTTTAGTGAAAATGAGCTGTTGAAATTAGTGTTAGCCGGAATTAGTTAGCTCTGTTCAACTCAGTTGTTATTGTAATTTTATGCTTATTATTATTATAACATGCTTCATGATTATTATTTTAAGGTGGTAAGGTAAAGTTATGTTATGCGCACACTGCATCTGATTTTTGAGTAGGGATTGATAAATTATTTGCCACTTCTATAAATTTGTTTTATTGAAAACTAGTTTCGAACGTTATACATTCATCTTCAGTTCTAAAATCACACAAAAAATTCAAAAATAAGCAATTAAAAATATAGTTTGGTATTATTATACATATTAAATTAGATGTAATATAAATCACTATTATAAAACATTTATGAATTATGAATTTAATTAAGACAATAAATCAAATACATGTTGGTATTCACTAAGGCTTAAATGGATTATATCAAACAGAAAAGTTTTTACTGGTTTCTTCATGCATTGAACTAACAATGAAAGAAAGGTAGGTAGGATGTTTATAGGTAAAATTAATGCCTATGAGTAATTGGTTTTTCTATTATAGATGGGAATAAATTTAAGATTGGACTATTGGAGATATTTATTTGGTCATTTAGGCAAAAATCTGGATTGGATTTGAAGGATTTTATTATTTCAAGTGCTTCACATATATTTAATTTGAGGCTGTTTTCAACGTGATGTATTAATTTAACTCCTGAGTCTTTGATGAATTTATGGTTTTTATCATTTAAATGAATTGCAAAGTTAGAATTCTCTGTCTTATTATTATATGCACGTACATGTTTCTTTAATCTCTGATTTAGCGATCTTACAGTTTTTTCTGTTTATTAGGCTGCACAATCATTACAATTTAGTTTGTATACTCTGCTTTTTTGGAAATGGACTTAGGGACTTTGGTGGATATAGGGCCTTAATATGGAATCAAAACATAATGTTTCGGGATGGGCCTATCTTCGGGGGCTATTGAATAGATATCATTGTCTTTTTTTGTATTTGTTTTTTTTAAATATGATTGATAGTGGTTTTATTGTACCCTTTATTTTTTGGTAAGGAATATATTATTTCAATTTCTTTATTATAGTTCTTTTCATTTAGTGGTACGTTGAAAAGACGGTAAATCATGCTATTAAAGGCTGCGAGTTTATGTGCTATCGGTCTCCTATCTTCATTGTTTATAACGACATGAATATGTTTATAACGGGTGGGTTTCTGGTAAATTCCAAATTCATGATGTTGGTGTTTTACTGAGGTTTCTAAATCTAAAAAGTTTATGGTTTTGTTTTTTTCCAGTTCTACTGTGAATTTAATCGAGGGGTGAATTTCATTTATTTCGTTAAAAAAATTATTTATTTGTCTGGTTGTTCCAGACCATAGGCATATAATGTCATACATATTGATACCAGTATATGATATGTTGAGCTAGTTGAGAATTGTTTGGGCCAAGAATTTTTTGTTCTAATTTGTCCATAAATAAATCTGCCAGAAGGGGTGTGAGAGGTGAGCCCATCGGTAATGTTTATAGAAGTGGCAAATAATTTATCAATCCCTAATTAAATTGCAATCATGCAGATGTCAACTGATTTTTGAGTTTTTGTTCTCATTAATCAATTAATAAAGGCAATATGATGTTTTTAATAATTTTGGATTCAATTCTTTTTAGTTGTAGATGTTTGTAGTACTTATTTTGACTTGAAGATATTTGAATTAGCTTCATATTAATTTTTCTTTTAGGCTTAAAATGCTTTTCTCAAAGATTAAATATATATAAATAAGGTAGGGTGGTGTTAGTGCGTTCCTGGGGTAAGTGTATACACCGGCTCTAAATGGTATAATATTAGTCCATTACTGTCAAAATAAAATTATAACCTTAATATATGATCAATAAACAACATTTACTGAGAATTTTAACACTATTGTACTAATATTACACCGTTTAGAGGCTGAGGAAATGCACTTGCCACAGAAGTGTGCTTACCTCACCTTACCTTATATTAAATACTTAATATTAATTACCTCACCTTACCTTATATTAATTACCTAATATTAATTACCTCATCTTACCTTATATTAATTACCTAATATTAATTACCTCATCTTACCTTATATTAATTACCTAATATTAATTACCTCATCTTACCTTATATTAATTACCTAATATTAATTACCTCATCTTACCTTATATTAATTACCTAATATTAATTACCTCACCTTACCTTATATTAATAAATTGGAATTAGAACTTGCCTGTGTATTATTTATACATCTTTATGCTTTTTCTGTCTAAAATTGAATGTTAAAGTAGTAAATTTTATCAAGGAAGGGGTGTATTTATTTGTGCATAGTGGTTATTATGGGGAAACTAATTTTCACTTCCTTGTACGCAGTACTGTAAGTATTGTAATCATGAAAATTTTCGGTTTTCAGATTTCAACGGAAATATCCATTTTGACCAGTAGCTTTATGCTTTTTAATTGCCAGTATCTTTATGCTTTTTCTGTCTAAAATTGAATGTTAAAGTAGTAAATTTTATCAAGGAAGGGGTGTATTTATTTGTGCATAGTGGTTATTATGGGGAAACTAATTTTCACTTCCTTGTACGCAGTACTGTAAGTATTGTAATCATGAAAATTTTCGGTTTTCAGATTTCAACGGAAATATCCATTTTGACCAGTAGCTTAGCCAGAGGGAAAGGGAGTCCAGGGGTTCCTGACCCCTCCCCAAAATTATAAAATACTGTTACTTATTCTTATCTGTAAACAAAAATTGTATAAACCTGTTAAAATTTTATTTTATAAATAATATACCTAGGCATAGAAAATAGTACATAGAGAGAGGTTCCCCTTACATTCACGGTTGGGGTGGGTTTCTTTAAAGTAGATCCATGGACGGACCCCCCCTCCCCTTCCTCCGAAACCAAATCTTGCCTACGCTAATGATTTTGACCATCCCTGAATCCATTTTGACTAGTCTTGTCGTGTACAGACAACACAGACAATGTATGTTCGTATCTCGCACAACTCAAAAACAGTTAGCCATAGAAAATTGAAATTTTGTATTTGAGATTATTGTAAAATGTAGTTGCATACCTCCCTTATTGGTCACTACATGAATTGCCACCATTTTTCCAAAAAATAAATATCCAACTGTCGCCATTTAGGTTTAATCACATTATTTATTGAATTTTTTTTTTCATCTCAACATTACAACGTTTAACTGTGAGGTAACAATAAGCATTTTTATTCTAATCATTCTAGTTTTTACTTCCTTGTACGCAGTAAAAGAAATATTGTAACCACGAAAATTTTCGCTTTTGTAGATTCGCTCATATCTCACATAACTAAAAAACGGTTAGCTATAAAAAGTTATAATTTTGTATTTAGGGTTGTCGTAGCATCTATTTGTGAACCTCTCTTTTTGGCCACTACATGACACTGGAAGTGGTACTTTACTTGAAGGTCAGAATACATTTTCATAAAAAATTATATTAAAATATTATCCAAAGCTTTTCAAATTTGGTATATAAGATTTATATATTACTGTAAATAATTTACGGCATTTTGGTTGAAATTGGCAAACCGGAAGTGGTACTTTACTTGAAGGTCATAATAGATTTTCATAAAAAATTATATTAAAATATAATACAAAACATCTCAAATTTGGTATATAAAATTTTTATATCAACATAAATAATATACTACATTTTGGTAAAAATTAGCTAGTCGAAAGTGGTACTTTAGTTGAAGGTAATAATAAACCTACTTAAAAAATTATTTTAAAATATAATGCAAAATATCTCAAATTTGGTATATGAGACTTTTGTATCAATATAAATACTAAATTTTGGTTGAAATTGGTGAGCCAGAAGGGGTTCTTTACTTGAGGGTTATAAGAAACTTACATCAAAAATTAAATTAAATACAGAGATCATATGATTCGATAATGAAGGTTACAAACTAATTTAACAATTTTATCACTTGTTTTTCTCCCCGTTTGTGAGCTGATTAAGTCTACAGCAAGAGAATAAGATATAAGCTGAACTGGTTCTCCACTTAAAATGCCGAAACCGTCAATTTCCAATGCTTTATTTAGTTAGTGACATAGACAGTAATGTTGTCAGAGAACACGAAGAAATCTCTTGGGAACTTGTTAACTACTTAAAGTAAGCAACATATAATAATGGAAAGAGACCTCCGGAAACAAGAGCTTGTGTGTGTGTCAATCGATGGACGTTGTGATGCCGAGTGTCGTTTTTGAGATACTGATATCTTTGGAAACTAGTAACCAAATCCAGGATTACTTTTTGAGCCACCGATTTATAGTGTAATAGGCGTACAAGGAAGTCGTGCAGTGTCCACATCAGATATTTTATTTGAATATTGTAAATTAATGTTTTACAAATTATTTTTCTTAATTTAATTGTTTTTATTAACCTGATTAGATGACTCCGGGTTTATTGACCATTAATTACCAAATACTTTATTTATTAATGTATATAACTCTAATTTCTTATCCTATTACATTTTTTAATAATGTCATATTCCCATATTAACCGTTGATGAAGAAACAATGCATATTTACTCAATCACAAACCCTCGGTATGTTGTGTTTTAGCAGTGGTAAAGGCGGTGTTAATGGGCAATGTGTTGATTAGAGTTTCAGATATAAAATCTATTTGTTATAACCATGTGGATTAAAAAAAAACAACACTATTGTATGTTGTGCATATGTTGTGGTCTATAATATATGTGATAAGATAGAGAGAACTTTTAAGAATTTAAGAATTGGAGCGATTTAATAATCAAAAAGCTATTGAGGCTTATCTATTAAAAATAGTTAACAGAGTTAAAGAAAAAAAAACTGGTAATAAATATGTTATATGAACTTGTTAAAATAAATTATTAAAGTGTTATAGTTAATTACAAAGCGATTCAGAAATTATTGCAATAATTATATTTGGTCTTACTTCAAGAAAATTGTACCAGCGTTTGCAGTGACCCTGAGAATACACAAAAGAAATAGATAAGAGAAAATAATAATGTTAACCAAATAAGAATAAAAATAAAATAAAAATATAAAGGACTAAAGAATAGTAAATAAATGCTAATAATGGTAGGTTGTTTACGCAAGTGCAATACTAATGAGAAAAAAAATAAGTAAAACAGTATACTTAAATAAATAGAAAATAGCTTGTTTATAAAAATTTTATTGATTTTAATAGCGGTCTATAATAAGTAAAGTTTCAATTTGTTAGCTAATTTCTAAGTTACCTACAACTATTGCTTGCTTTCTTATTTACTATCGTTTATCTCAATTAGTGGTGTTAAATTAAAAGCATTATCTATATCAAGCCATTAAATATACACAAACAGGAAAGCTATATAGATATAAGTAAAAAAATAGTTTTGTATTAGTAATCTTCCCGATGCTGCAAAAATAACTTTTGGAATAGCAATAAAAAAGGCGTCTAGAGAAGGAGGAATAGTGCAGATTAAGTGCCATACATGGAGATCTAGATGTATTCATCATAATTAAGTTATCGAAGCTTCAATGGGCGGGTCATATAGCGAGAATGGAACCGAATGAAATTCCGTATAAAATGATGTCTGAGCGTTTATATGGCACAAGACGAGTTGGACGTCCTAAGCTTCCCTGGGAGGACCGGGTAGATGCTGATGCAAGGACTCATTCTACTTGGTATCAGAAATTGGAAGGCGGCAGCAAAAACCAGAGAAGACTGGAACATGCTTTGACTCAACTGCTGGATCGTAACGCTAGCTAATAATATTAGCAATAAAAACAGAATAAGTAATATTTTTAAAGCTACGTGAATAGCATACCCAACAGGAAAACAAAGATTAATTGTGATACATTGCCAATTAAAATATTGATTGAAAAAATGTTATATTTTGCTTACATATTAAAAACAGAAGGGGTATTTTTACCTAATGCATTGACTCATACTTTAGCGGGTTGGGTATTTTTTAAGAATTCGAATAATTTAACCTTTTTGAAAGTTCAAGACAATAATTAGTAACTCGCTTGAAATATTTTAATAAACAGTTTTTTATACACTTATATTTCAGAATCAATGGTTGTCAAAATTTAAAACTTTAATTTTCATTAAAAAAGTTAAATTAAAAGTTTTAGATTTTAACAAATATTAATATTAAACATTTTAATCGAAGAAGCAGTGAGATATATAAGAAATAAATATTTTAGATGTAATTTTTATGAATTTTTTTTTCTTTGTCTCAAATTGAAATAAAAATGTTTTGAACTAAAAGATTATTGAAAAGTATTTGACAGATTAAAATATTACATTATAGTTCGTACATTGCATTATACCTATAGCACTGATTCAAAATAGTACAGCATAAAAATTCAGATTTTTCTGTTAACTGTTCATTTGGAATTTAACAAAAAAATAATTACTCGGTTGATGATAGGGAAAGTATAAATGGTATAATTAATTTTTAATTTGGATCCTATTTAAATTCAAACTATTTTTTTATACACACAATCAATAGATCTTAATGAGCGCTGTCAATCAAAACTTAAAGCAACGTCGTAGCTTCAACATGCAAAAAGTTATATCGCACGGAAAATATATAAATTTGCAAAACAAACTCTACATTGCAGCATGCCCTCCTGTCTATTGTATTGCTTAACAAATTCATTGACCCTTTAGTTATTGATTAGTTATTAATTATTTTTATCATGATGGTGGACTATGGAGGAGTGTTTTACAAATGAGTAATTTCAAGAGACTAAAGAAGATGATTATATTGGCAACAGAGACAAAATTTAAATTTATAAGAACTGTGTGTTTTTGCCCCATAGTATAGAGTAAAGATTCACAGTGGAAGGGTTTAGAAAATTGTGATATATCTATTGATAATTTTCTGATGGAAGAGGCTCTTGAACAGGAATTAGTGAAGATCTTAATGCATGAACTTCATGCAGAATATTGGGGAAATTGATGACCAATTGTACTAAATAAAAAAAAATAACAAGTTTATTTTATTAATTTGTGGTTTAGCATATTTAATATCAAGTGATATTAATATATTGGTAATTTTTTATCCCTCAGAAATAATAGAAAACATATATGAATAATTTTCTATAATAACATTTTAACGTTCTTTCTTATGGAACAATTCCTTATCAGAACACTATTCTTTTGTGGGTTCGGAACATTCAAAACATAGCTTTTGGAACAAGAAGGAGAAGAGGGAATTCCTCTAGGATGGCAAGGCCAACAGCAAAAATTGAGGCTGTAGAAGAGATGCTTTCGGATGGAGCTCTAGGCAATCAGATTTTTATCATCCTCTATGAATGACTTTGATAGGACTATTCTGCGGATTCTCCATGAAAACAAATTTTCACCTATATGCAATTGCTGCAGTTGAAGAATTACAGCTTCAGACTTTTGCAGGAACCATGTTGGGGATGATCAATGAGGACCCTGGAATGAATTGTGCTGATCTCGGACAAAGCTCACTTCCACCTTAGCAGGCTCAGCCCCATGAGAATTTCGATATAATTTAATTGGGACCATTAGGTCTTTTATTAATATATTTTGTAATTTTTACTTTTAATTTATTTTAACTTGTATAACTTGTTCCATTTATTTTAATTAGGGATTGATAAATTATTTGCCACTTCTATAATTTTGTTTTTATTGAAAACTAGTTTCGAATGTTATACATTCATCTTCAGTTCTAAAAACACACAAATATTCAAAAATAAGCAATTCAAAATACAGTTTGGTATTATTATACATATTAAATTATAAATATTAAATAATCATTTTTTGTTTGTTTTTTAAGTCAATAATAATATCCCGAATAAGTACCAAAAAAGCCAACAATAAAAACTTTTTTGTTGGGGCACATCATCTCTGCAAAATCATAACGTAGGTTTTAAAAGGTAGTTTTTCGATTTCAGTTTTTCTTTTGTGAATAGACATTTCCAAATTTAACCCTCTGCATCAATGGTAAAAATTTTTGAAAGTTTACATCTCAATGCAAATAACATTGTGATTAAGATGGTATCCAAGTTATTTTTGTGTGGCTCACAGATCGGGCTTGCTAGGTTTTTTTGTTTTCGATTTTCATCCATTGTGTGGCGGACGGACGGTTTTGTTTTTTTGTATTCTGTATATCTTGAAACGTAAAACCTCAAATTTTGGTATCCTTAAACTGTTTAAGTATAAACACCCCATCTTTCTTTCATTGTTAGTTCAGTGCGAGAAGAAACCAGTACAAACTTTTCTGTTTAATATAATTCATTTAATTTAAACCTTGGTGAGTACCAACATGTATTTGATTTCTTGTCTTAATTAAATTCATATTTCATAAATGTTTTATAATACTGATTTATATTACATTTAATTTAATATGTATAATAATACCAAACTGTATTTTGAATTGCTTAATTTGAATTTTTGTGTGTTTTTAGAAGTGAAGATGCATAACATTCGAAACTAGTTTTCAAATAAAAACAAAATTATAGAAGTGGCAAATAATTTATGAATCCCTAATTAGATTGATCCTTCTATACCATCATGCGGATGTCAACCCATTTATTTTAAATTATAAATTTTACCTTTTTTCTTTGCAGTCACTGGGTCGCATTGGTCCGCTTGAAAAGGACTTTTTTAATTTATAAAAATATAACTTAAACTAATTGGAAATACACTTAAACTCCTTTAGCAGTATAACTGTTTTACATATTTTTACTTCTGGAATTCAGTTAAACATAAAATACCCAGGACCCATAAAATGACGATGGGTAGTCTGTCGTGTCAGGTGAAATAAGCGATTCCTAGAATAGCCTTATCTAGACTTCTAACGTAACATAATAACATATGTATTGTGAAATCTGTACTATTGCTTGGAGTGTTTTGTAGAAAAACATCGTAATTAAATAATGTTGAAATTATAAAAAATATATGCGTGTGTGTTGAAATACTTTTTTTATCCTTCAAAACCCATATTTTTATAATTATAAAAAATTATTATAATAGCAAGTTTTAAAATGTTTATTAATAAATAAAATAACTTACAAATAATATAAATTTTTGTTTCAATATTCAAATGATACTAAATTTTTTATACATGTATACTTATAACATTGTAAAACAATGATAGTAAAAGTTCATAAAATAAACAAACAAGTAAATGAAAGCCAACACAGACGTAAATTAATAAGATAATGTAGTATTATATTAAAAAAAAGTAAAGCAATAAAAAATAAAAAATTCATCAGGCTGAATGTGGTCCCTTACCGATGAAATAACAATAGAAACGTGAGGTAAAAAGGTGGAGAGAAAGTGAAAATAGAAAAGACAGTCGTGGTCCCTCGCACAAGACAAGTTAGCTCATCGTCCTATGGATCGCTTTGGGGCTGAATGCGTTAATAGTATTTTAATAAATCAAATTTCTGTTATTG
Organism: Rhaphigaster nebulosa; assembly: GCA_948150685.1. Taxonomy (NCBI): domain Eukaryota; kingdom Metazoa; phylum Arthropoda; class Insecta; order Hemiptera; family Pentatomidae; genus Rhaphigaster; species Rhaphigaster nebulosa. The sequence goes on from OX411308.1 coordinate 1,429,733, forward strand.
GGCCCTATATGAACTTTACTAATCGACTTGAGCAGTACAGGAAAAATGGAGGTCACCATTTAAATTATGTTATTTTTTATTATTTATTTATTTTTTATGCTTTCTGAAACTTATTTTTTTTTTACATTAAAAAGTTCCACTCTTCATGTTTTAAATTAAAAAAATAATAATAATACTTAAATATCTATAAAAATAATAGAGTTATTCTGTTACTAAAACCGTCAGGTTTGACTGATTGCCGGCCTTTTCAAATATCAAAGCATACTGGCATAATAATTTGAAACACTACTTTCCAACATATTTTAAAATACAATCTAGCAAAAGAATTTTTAAATGAGCAACTAAATTTGAAGTAATTGATGCATTTGAAGTATATATGTTCAAAATTAAAGTGATTATTTTTAATATACCATTCAGTATCAAAAGCAAAAAAACAAACTGTGTATTTTACAGAAGAACAAACAAATTGTAAAACAGTAGTAGCTCCACATTTATAGGCACTCAAGATTACTGACTCAGACTAAAGAAAATATTGAGAAAAATATCAAAATTAGTCGATTCTGGTAAGAAAAGAGATGAAATAAGTGGTCTTAATAGTATGAAACTTTCGATGCCAAATTATTTTAAATACATATAAAACTTATTGAAATTCAAAAGAGCAAATAGATTTTAAGATTTAGGCCAGTCATGAAATATGTTAAAAAATATCTATTTCATATTTATTTATGTTAACGGGAAAACTGCTCTCAAATAAACTAATTGCAAATGATAAGTTGATTAAATTTAAACTTGAACAAAATAGTTATTACGTTACCTTTTCCATTTTACTTAGATGAAGTGCGTATCTGTCATGTGCTCTGAACTGCATAAACCTCATGTTGGAACTTTGAGACAGCTCGGTGATACTCTTTATGCTCGGGAAAAATCTGTAATATTTTTTATCAAAGAATTACTAATCTTTCTATTTTATTTAATTGTGTTCAATGTTGGGTTTTAAAAATATTAAGATATGAAAAGCTATTACTGATCTTACACTGTATTATATTAGAATAATATTTAATGTGGTAATAAATTGATAATATGCACTAGAGGTTTATATTTACATATATTTATGCATAATATATATACATACATCATAAAAATAAAAAAATTTACTTGAACATAGTTTGTACAGCGACGATGGTGTTACAGTCTGCTAGTGTGTCTTCTTCAGCCGAGTTTGACAGTTCTTTGTTAACAACTACAACATTTTCAGCTAACGTAATCCCAGCCCGCAACAAATCGTCCAAGCTAAAAGCAGAATATTAATGTCATTGTATGTTATGCTTTAATTTTTTTTTTTTAATAACTTAAGATATGTATTTCTGCTCCTAGGAAATATATATATTTTTCAAAGAAGAGATGGGCTGCTAGTTTGTTTATTTGGGATTTAACGTCTAGCTCCAATTATGGCAGACAGAACAGGTTATCCTACAGGCTACCAACCTATTCTAACCAGAATGGTAAGGTGGAGATTAATTTTGTGAGCCTCCCATGAATTTAATTTCAACTCACTTAGGCTGGATGTATTGCGCATTAATTATTGCAAATCTCGGTAAAAATGATCTTTAAACTGGCATTATTAATCTAATAACACATAAGTAATATAATAAAATGATTCCTGTTAGTTTGAAAATTAATATTATTTTTAAGGGGTGCAGTCCTAGGCTAAGTTTTTTTTTTTCAATTCTATTCTATTCTATTTTAAACACAAAATTAATTTAAGATAAAGAATAAAAATAAGAATATTTGTGTTGAATATTATTAATGCTAGGTTATTATAAAAGTCCTTGTGCATTAGTATAGCTTTATTTCAGATTACATATTTTAAATATTATTGAATGCTACTCTTCAAAGTAAAATCCACTGTTTTCAACTACTTTCACCCATATTTTTACCAGAAATTGGATTTGATGCTGGTATCGCTCCTTTGGTTTTGAGGCAAAGAACTCTTCACATCCAATTTTTACGTCCTCGTAATTATCAAAGATCCGACCTTTTAAAAAATGAGCCATTGATCTAAACAAACCATAATCTGATGGTGTAATATCTACGCTATATGCAGGATGAGGCAAAACGTTTACTCCTTGCAGTTCCGATAATTTTTCCTTGGTAAAACGATAACGTGCAGAGATATTGTCGTGTTGCAAAATGGTTTGGTTCCTGTTGACAAAAGTGGTGTACTTTGCATTCAAAACGACATAAACTCTGTCTAGCTGTTCACAGTAAAGGTTTGAGCCCCTACTACGGCCGATAAATCACGAGTAGTTGCATATGGTTCCTGGTTCACACATTCAAGAAGAACGTCATCATCAATGACGTTGGGATGGGTAACGATCTGGGTTGAATGGCAGTATTTCAATTAAGCTTTTTTCTGGTAATGTCTTAAAAGACTGTGAATCACGATTTTTTTCTTGTGTTTTAAAAATGTAAATTACCCCATAAAGGCAACTCAAGTAACAAGGAATTAAAGGATTACTCAAAGTAAACATTGACATAAATATTAGGAACAAAAACATTCTTATAGGATAATTGTGAGAGTTGGAATTAAGAGTTGTGTTCATTAAGGACTTTTATAATAACCTAGTATAACTTAAAGTTAAATTAAAATATAATTAAATATGCATTGTGAAAAATATTTATTTTTGATCAAGTAACTGTTAATTTAAGTGACATTTGAACTAAACTGTAGCAGCTTGAAGTGCCTATTGACATTAAGTTATACCCATCTCTACTGTAAATTATTATATAAATATTAAATTATAATTCACATAACATCTTGGAAAAATAATAAATTAAATCATTTATTCACTTTAATTTACCAATCTATAGATCCCAACATCCAATAAATTAACGGAAAGTATGATACTGAATCTAGAAATGCAATATCTGGGCGCCTTTCTAATAGGAGAATAATGGGATTGAGAGAATTTTTAGACCTAAAAAAGAAAAATAATTCTGTGAGAAATCTATGATAGAAAATTCATATCATAATAATAGTAATATCAAAATTAAAATAATATAAAAATTAATTTAATAATATATATGATAGAAGAATATAATTTATGCCGATACTTATCTATCAAATGATAAAACATCAAAAGAAAGTTACCTAAAGTGAGCCCGCAGAGGTATAATAAAGTTGTAAATACCGTTAGAAGCATAATCTGCAGCTAAAATGATAGTCTTGTTTTGCCAATTATATTCCTTAGCATTTCGGTGTGTGCAATGTTCACAAACCTGTTCAACAATAAACAATATTTCAGTTTATTTTTTTAGTTTATTCAGTAATATTACATGCTGTCTCAATAAAGGACAATAGTAATAATGATTAAAGAGATCATTCACACAATATTTACAAAAATTGCTATTAATTTAAAAAATAAAATAATAGCAAAATACTAAATAGGAAGAAAGAAAGAAAAAAATAAAATAAACTTAAGTATAATAAAATGAACATAAGGATCTTAAACGCAGGCATTGTTGTATTATACAAAATTTACAATCGGCCAGGGGAATCCCGAGCCAGGCTTGTCCTCCCACTTATGGATGGTGAAGCGGGACTCCAGGATATCCTAGCGCTTCTCTCTCAGTCGCGTCACTGGCATTGAAGCCAGTGGAGATTTCAGTTTATTAAAAAAGAAAATTAAAAATCATAGCAAAGTTGATCAGAAACCTTTGTATTATTACATTTAATCAACAATCATGATAAGGTAAAACATTGATCAATGATGTTAGGAACTCAGAAAATTCCTTCTGCAAAAATGTTAATTTGTTATTTTTATATGCTCAAAATTAGTCAGGAATTAATCTAAATCTGATTGTCAGTAAAAAAAAACATATAAAGATAACCTGTGATATTCCATCACTGAAAAATGGTATCTTTGATTTATATGTTTTAAATTTAAAAGTATTGTGGTGCTGTTGTTTTAATTAAAGAAGGTACTCCTTCAGCTGATGTTTAACATAGAAATGCATTCTTCGTAGTGGAAAGTGATCTTATTTTTAAATAAAAATATTCACATAGCTTGCACATTGTCCTGAATTATATTATATAATGGCGTGAGCCATAAAAAAGGATCGACTTCGTTTTCTTGGAAATTTTAGTTCACTGATTAGCTTTGTTTGTTTTTCAAATCCAATTAAGATTTGATATTTTTCCATAATTGCACAAGGTTCTGGATCTCTCTGAGGATCGATTTCAATGCGTTTGATATTTACATTAATAATAATAATTTTGACTTACACACTAAAGTCTTTACTTGCCATTCCATTTGTAAAACTACCGCTACACTTCATATTATCACAGTTCTCGCTCTCTATATTCTCCGTAAGTCATGTTTTAATATTCTTTCACAAATATTGTGTATTTTCTTTTGTTCATCCTTTCGCCACTTGCTGACCACATTCTAATTTGTTCCACTATGTTACTTGACCGTACTTTTCTCTCATCAAAGCAGAAGTCAATTAATCAGATAAGTTCGCATTCTTAAAATATTCTTTTCCTAATTGACCCCTGTTCCAATCTCCTTAATTATCCATCTGTGAACTTTGCGCATGTTTTTCAACCCCATCTTTAATTATTCACTTGTAAGTACCAATTCGTTATTATCATATTTTGTAAATTTCCTATTTTATTGTTTTGTATATTTAAATTTATGTAATTTGTTGTATTATTATAAGGTAACTTGTTTCCTCCGAATTCCACAAAATATTAACAAAGAAATGCGTACATGGTCCTCCACTCGTCAATTGTAATTACTTATATTTCAATTGCACCTATGGTGGTATATTCCCTCACAGGTGATACTTTAATCCTTTGACTAAACCAAATGAATTTGTAAGCAAAATTACCCCATCTTGCCTTCAGTTTTGTTTTAAGCTTAATAGACACATATAGACAAAGTTGCAGGACATTGTTGCGAAAGAACAGTTGCGATACACTGTTGCTATTCAATGTCATGTGTCCATACCTACCAATTCAATTTCGGCGTTGGTTTTCCATTTTAATCCATTTCTTTTTATAAACTGATATAATGTTATTTTCTGAACTAAAATATTGATGGAAAAATATAACTATTGATATCCCAACCCTAATTCATATACACCATTGCTTATTAATAGCTCTGAAACAATATATGGAAGGGCCGGGTTACACCTGCCGAGTGTTGGACCGAGACAGTGCATTCGGCCTAGTGCTCGGCTGATGTGATTGGTATGGCCAGTATTCTGTCTAGTAGCTGGCGAGTGGTTCATATGAGACTGTGGAACAATTACGAAAAGGTCCAATAATTACTTTGACGAGTAGTAACCATGTTTAAGTACCGAGCCGTTTAAACTATCTTACCCACTGTCTCCTCCACGCCATAATCATCTCTCCTCTTCAGTATTTTACTCGTCCAAGTGACATGGCTCCAATCTGGCCCACTTCTTAGCATTTGTAATTGGGCCTCAACGTTAAGCTAAACTGCTATTTCTCTTTTCAGTAAAATTCATTTTATGAACAATAGTAGATATCAACAGACTTAAAAAAATTTATAAATACAGTGGAGCGTCGATTTTCCGAACGTTCGATTAGCGGAACTTTTTTTTTTGTTTTTTATGTGTGTAATTTTAATTAGTTTGATCATGTAAATTACTTATTGGTATTGCTAAAATTATTGTTATTTTGAATAAAATTAAACGAAAAATAAAATTATTTTTCCCAGAACGTCTAAAAGGAAGCCATCCTTAATTATTTCTCAGAAACTGCTTCTTCAAATAGTATTTGTATACCTAGAATTGTATACCTAATTAGTTCATTGCACTTGTTTATGTGAAATCCTTTTCGTTCATTTGGCTGGTTGTATATAGCTTACTTTCAGTTTTAAACCGTTCTTTGTGAGGTGTATACCGCATTTGTGATCAATTTTTTTTAAATTAAAACATGTCAATAAAAAGAAAACGAGTGGTTCTCTCATTAAAAGATAAAATGGAAATTATTAAGCGGCTGAAAAAAGGTGAATCGGGTCAGACATTAGCTATGGAGTTCGGTGTTGGTAAATCAATGATAACCGGAATAAAAAATAATTCTAATGTACTCGATTCTAATTAATTATATATGTGTGTGTGTGTGCGAGTACGTGAATTTTGATTATCCGAACCATCACTGACAACATTAGTTCGGATTATTGACGCTCTACTGTATATATATTTTTTTTCTTTTGGTACTATAGACAATGAAGAACTTCGGCCACATGATGTGGTATTCTTACAGACATTTATTACTTGTGGGAGCACTGATAGCTTGGAGGAGGTCACCCAACCTCATGTTGCTATGCACTATGGTTTCCATGGTGCAGCGACAGGCATAACTTCATAACTGGTCCCTTTGGGGTCAATTTGGCAGTGTCCTTCCCACCAACTCACTTGGGTTCAAGGACAGTGACAAATCAGTCTAGATCCACGGATTATGGCTGCTTGGGATCAACAGGCGTACGAGGCACTATATTTCTTCCCCCGAAGCACATGATGGCAAAGATGGCTATATACAATCTGCAAAACTGCAACACGATTCACAATTTAAGTTCATGGTGTAGGGTCATCACTCTTACCCGGAGGGAAGGGCGATTAAATGCCTGAGGAATTAAATTAATTGCCATGACTGGGATTCGAACTCACCATCTTCGGGTTTGTAAGCAGATGCACTTTTGCAAGCGTGCTAACCCGCTCAGCTACCCCGACCCCATGTATATATATCTTAATAGTTTATATTTAATATATATATATATATATATATATATATATATATATATATATACATATTAAATATAAACTATTAAGATCATAAAAAAAAAAAAAAATTAAATTACTTTACCTGAGCAAGCTGAAGACAACACAGAGGCTTTTTCTCTTTGAGAAGATAACACAGCGTCGGACTGACACCTATGTACGGAGAAACTGGAGGGAAACCTTTCACTATCCTGAGCAAACCAAAAACAAAATTGCGTTAGCTGCGAGTATAAGAATCAAACGGCTACAGTTTCTAGATAAGTTCAAGCAAAGCAATTATTATTAAACCAATAAATTTTTATTTGATTTATTAATAGGAATATGAGAAGATATATAAGCAAGAGCAAGAGCTACTTCATTGAAAGATTTTTTAGTTTCATGTCGGATCAGTTTTTATTAAAAAATGGTAAATTAATGATTTTAACCAAATAAGCGTCACTATCACAGAAAAATCTAATATTAGAGGCACTCTGTTGTAAAACATGGTTACTGACAAAATGAAAACTTGTGAAATGTTTAATAGTTACAATATTTTACCTTCAACTGTCAGTCGCTTAACATAATTTAATACCAACATTATACTTTAAGGAAACCAATTTCTTACATCAATTCACAAAAAATGTTAAATACCATGTTTTATGACCTAGTGATTCGCTTTTACTACTTTTCATTTTAATGTGCTTATTCAATTGCAAGATAACATTTTTGTCAACATCCATTCACTAAAATTTGATTGTTTAATATCAATTTTTATAAATTATAAGGGATTGATGCACAAGGATTATATGAGTATCCCTCTGATCAAAATCAGTTCACCATTTATTTATTCCATCAGAAATTATATTTTACTGGAAGTTATTTTCTTTTTAGGTATACTGTGTAATTAATAATCAAATATTAAAATTATAAGTTTAAAAAAAAAACAGAAAAATCGAATTTTTTTTTTTTTTAAATCCTGAAGAGGTATAAAATTAAATTTTCAAATTTTAATTAACTATAATTAATTAATTATACGGTTTCATCAGTATTTAGTGTTGCCTCCCCTGACATTGAAACTGAGTAAATGGGGGATCGAATGGAAGAGGATTGCCGACTATTTAATGAATTCCATTTCAAATGGAATTACAGACAATATTGTTAAAAATCCTTGAATGCTTCCAAATCATAAATAAACCAATAAAAAGGAAGATGTTTAATTAGTTTTATTAATTAGTAGCTGTGCTAATTTTGATCAAGAGTAAATATAGGATAGGGATTGGTCAATTCAATATTAAAAGAAACAAAATCAAAAACTGACAACATGTTGCTGATCATCTTCAGGTTAACGATTGCACATTGCCAGAATGGTAAGGCCGAAATGCCAGCTTTAAAAAAAAAAAATTATTATACTGTAAAAAAATGTTGCATTAACTGATCTCCGACTAATATACAATTTTTATTTCTTACATGATCTTTATTCATCAAGATACAAATATTTCAGAAATACGATGCATTCCTTAAATAATAGTGGAAAATAGGAAATCATTAACTTCATTAGCTACCGCAGCTAATCGCGACGGTTACGTTAAAGTAGCCGTCAGGGGTTGGCAAAAAGGACCATAAGGCCCACTTGCCGGACTAGTTCCCTCCACCAATACCAGTACCAGTACCGCAGCTAATAATTTATTTGCATTTCACATTTAAATTGTGAATTTAAAAATATCAAGAGTTGATTTACGATTGAAGCTATATAACTTTATCTAAATTGGCAATAATTTGGGAAAATTAAATAAATAAAATTGTAGATTTGGTTTCAAAGCGTATTTCACTCCTGATTAAAATTTGTGCACTACCTTAATTTTCAAGCGAAAATCCTATTTAATAAAACTAACTAAATCTGTTCATAATCAGTTGTCATCCACATGATGGTATATAAGGATCAATCTAATTAGGGATTGATAAATTATTTGCCACTTCTAAAAAATTTGTTTTATTGAAAACTAGTTTCGAATGTTATACATTCATCCTCAGTTCTAAAAACACACAAAAAATTCAAAAATAAGCAATTCAAAATATAGTTGGTATTATTATACATATTAAATTAGATTAATATAAATCAGTATTATAAAACATTTATGAATTATGAATTTAATTAAGACAAGAATTCAAAAACATGTTGGTACTCACCAAGGTTTAAATGGATTATATCAAACAGAAAAGTTTATACTGGTTTCTTCTCGCATTGTACTAACAATGAACGAAAGGTAGACAGGATGTTTTTAGGTAAACGGTTTAAGGGTCAGGGTTTTCCCAGTAATGAGGTGAGTAATTGTTTTTTCTGTTATAGATGGGAATAAATTTAACATTGGACTATTGGAGATACAGTGGAGCGTTAGTTATCCGAACGTTCGATTATCGGAACGGTTTTTTTTTTTTATGTGTGTAATTTTAATATATTTTTTTTTTTTATTTCTAGCCCTCTAGAAATTTAATTGAATATACAAATACAAATAATATAATATACACACAAATGTTTCCAGTCCTTTTTTTGCCTCTTGGCATTTTAAGGTTTTACTGGCTTGGCTCGCTGTATGCGACTGTCATTTCATTGTGGCTTTATGCCTTTATTATTTCTTTAAATGTGGAGGGAACACTTTGCTGGTATGGAAAGGATGACGGGTTCAGACTGTAGAGTCCAGACCCCTTCCCTCGGCGAGCACGTCAACCAAGGGGACACTGCCTTGCCACCTCCCAGGCATTAATTAATTTTAATTAATTTGATCATGACATTTTATATGCCACAGCATTAATTTTGATAAAGCTTTGATTAGATACACTTTGATTATTTTTTGCAAACACTTAAATACATATTTTTCTTCATTTCATTATGTACATGTGACCAAGTTAAACAATTTATATGTACTTTATGACACTAGTTTTTTCACTATGCACATACATACTATATTTATATAAATAAACAAACATGTTTTTTTTACAAAGTTTTTTAAATCTTCCTTTTCCTTATTATATATATAAAAAAATAAATAAATAAAAAATAAATAAATTTATATATATATATATATATATATATATATATATATATATATATATATATATATATATATACATATATTGTGTGCGCGTACGTGAATTTCGATTATCCGAATTTTTGGTTATCCGAACCACCTCTGACAACATTAGTTCGGATAATCGACGCTATACTGCAGGGGTCGGCAACCTGCGGCTCCGGAGCCGCATGCGGCTCTTTTAGATAATTTTGTGGCTCTCTGAATATTAAATATTTCTGTATAAAACCATCCCAAATTTAGATACAATTTTGTTAAGACATTTGATTCCTCTACACATAATATTCAAAGTGCCACAGAATAAGATAAAATAGGCACTTTATGCTTTTCCATGTTTTTTTTTTTCAATGTAGATGTGGCTCTTTGTGATCAAAAGGTTGCTGACCCCTGCTCTACTGTATATATTTGGTCATTTAAGCAAAAATCTGGATTGGATTTGAAGGATTTTATTATTTCAACTGCTTCATATATATTTAATTTGAGACTGTTTTCAACGTGATGGATTAATTTAACTCATGAGTCTTTGATGTTTTTAGAACTGAGGATGAATGTATAACATTCGAAACTAGTTTTCAATAAAACAAATTTATATAAGTGGCAAATAATTTAGCAATCCCTAATTAAATCTGTTCATGTTTATTCGTTTATTTATGATTCAGGTGCATTTGAGATGGTTTGGAACTGGTAATTATTGTCTCTAATACCATTTGAAATGGAATTTATTAAATACTCAATAATTCTCTTTTGTTTGAGTCCCAGTTACCCAGATTCACTCCACACGTTGTAAGTAATCAAAGTGTTTTAAGATTAAACTTTAATATGAAATGTTTAAAATTTGTGTAAATTTATCAATTCAGGATTTTTTTTAAAAAATAAAGTTCAATTTTTCTGTTTTTGATGCTTTATTTCTGCTTTTAATGTTTGATTATTAATTACTCAGTATACCTAAAAAGAGAATATCCCTCAGTACGAATAAAATGAAATTCATGATGGAATAATATAGTGGTGTCCTAATTTATATTTTAATGTAATGTTAAAAGTAATGTTTAATGTTGAAAGTATATTTTAAATGGTTCTTAAATTAATCCAGAAATCAATATTAATTTAGTTTATGATAAAGAGAACATAATTTATGGCAGTGTGCCAGTTTTAGAATTAAAATTTAGTGCAAAAGATAGGAAAATATTTATATATGCATATTAAAAAAAAAAAAATGCAAATTTTTAATAAAATCGAAATATCTACATGAAAATACAAATAGCAAGCAAAAACTGTCATGCAAATTCAGTAAAAATCAAGCAAATTATGCAAAAATTGACACGGAAAAGATTCCGTGCATTGAATAAATGGATTAACAATGTAGCAATTTAAAACCCATATTTGTATAATGGTGTGAGTTATCAGTCATATTTTGAGGTTTTCCGCTTAAAAGATTATGCCTTTAAAAATAAAATGTAACAAGAGGCAGGTTTATTATCTGCTGGTAGATGATGTTATAAAACAAAGAAAAAATAAATGGTTAATGTTTTATTTTGAAATGAGTTATTCTGAAAAGTACTAATTTTATATATAAAGCTATTATATTTAAAACTAAGCTAAAAAGGTAATTTAAAAGACTTGACGACTAAGACAACAGAAACTACTAAGGTCTGGCAGCGAAATGGGATTATTTCAAAATTAAATTATTTATTAAAGAATTAATTTTCTATTATTTCTACATTTATAAATATAAACTAGGTTCAAAATTCAATATATAAAAATTATTTTCTAAACACTAGATTCGCCAAGGGGTTTACTAGGTCTGGTAGTGAAATGGGATCATTTGAGGGGGGATTGAGAGCTCGTAAGGTGATGGTGGGGAGACCGCAGCAGTAAATGGGATCATTTGAGGGGGGATTGAGAGCTCGTAAGGTGGTGGTGGGGAGACCGCAACAGTAAATGGGATCACTTGAGGGGGGATTGAGAGCTCGTAAGATGGTGCTGGGGAGACCGCAACAGTAAATGAATGCTGTGAATGCTTTGTTCCCCGATCTTGTCATTTCTCGAAACAAGGATATTCCTTGGCTCTCTCGCTCTCCCGATTTAACGACTTGCAACTTTTTAAACTATCCAAGCCTTAAAACAGCCAGAGGTCATGCAAAACATTCAGGTACTAAGAAAGTATGAATGATATTTGACGAACGTAGTGCTTAGAAAATATATATTAAATTGCTATTATTATACTCCATACATTCTTCAATAACTAATTTAATTTTGAAATAATCTTGTTTCCCTATATAAACTGTGAAATTTACTGATTTAAATGCATTATTTAACTCAACATTTAAACACATTTTTCTATGCATTTATTTTTTTTTTTAATTTTTAGTAAGTCATTGTATTTTATTGAAAAAGAAGATCCCACAAATTCACAAAATGAACTTTTGGATAATGGATACTTTTAAAAATTTTTATATTTGCCAATTTAGTTTTATTTAAAATTTATCAATTTAGATTTATTTTCCAATTTTTAAACTACTAGCTCATGAATAAATGATCAGTAAATCTATGTAAATAATTTGCATACATAGGCAGGTAGGTATCCATAATCATTGTCATAACAACTTCATACCCATGGAAGCAAATTCACTACACAAACTTTATTAGGCTAACATTAGGTTAAAGTGACCAGATGTTTTATAATGGTATTTGGGACAGGCGAAAAAAAAAAAAATCTATTTTTTATTATCAATTATATATTGTATATTGGACTTAGTAGAAATATAAATAATTAATAAACATTAAATTTTGCTCATTGTGTGACAGTTTTCGATATGAGACAAAATTTGCGTGGACCCAAATGTTGGATAGTCCCATCTCATGGGAGATGTCTGGCCACATTACATTCGGTTAATGCTTATTAACCTTTCATTTGTCAGAATATTTTGTACTTTTGGGGGAGGGAAGGGGTTAATAATCTTACAAAAATATGGGTTATTACTATCTGTATTTTCTTTGTTTTTAATTATATTTGTGCAGCTATTGTTTAGTAGCTATTCTTACTCTTGTTTTTTACTGAAACGTGGAAGAAATGAATAAATATTATTTTTTGCATTTTTTCCCAGTGATTAAAACTTGTCCCTCCTCCCTCCCCTCGTTTGATCATAAATTCTGTTGAATAAATGATAATTTTCTTTCAAATATTGACGTGACTAAGATATAATTATGATTATTATTAATATGTTAAATAAAATCAATGAACAAAAGTCAATTTTTACCTTTTTATTATAATCAATTTAAGCAGTGTTAGTGTTTTCTGTTCAACAAAAAAAAGGACAAGAAAAGATTTTCATAAGAATTTCTTTTTTCATCTATTCTTTCTTTAGTGTTTTCTTACCTCTTTATTTCAGCCCTCCATCCTGAAGGCGGGAGGAAATCGTCTTGATCTGCGTCTGAGACTGAAACATGGAACCTGGGGAAGGTGCAAACATCAGTTGCATGCAAAACAACACAACAACACTTAGAACAGCAAAACTCAGCATACATCTTTACACACTGGTCATCACTATCAATAGGTAGGGGCAGACATATTTAATTTTTTAAACAAAATTTTAAAATGATAATTTGAAATTAAGATGGTTACATTAATTTTATTTATTACTCCGGGAGCTGCCGTACAAAAAGATGGCTAATCTATTTAGACTAATTCTTACAAAAATATCTACTCCACTTTTAGTACTGTCCCAAAATTTTTATGATATTGCAATATTTAAAATCTAACACATTGGACCCTAAATTGGAATTGGGAAAATAAAATCACCATGATAGGAGTACCTGTGCTAAAGTGGGACAGAAAAATATAAATCATTGGAAGAGAACTATACACACATGTACACAACCGCTCATGAAAGTTAGGTCACTCTGTAGCGTTGTAAAGTAAGATGCACCGTCAAAACACAAATACTTGCGATGTTACGGACTGATAGTCTTTTTGATGTAATGTGAGAATGACTGAACGAATTTCGGTAGAGAGAGGCTTACGGGACATTGAATATAAAAATTCAAAATTAGACATGAAAATCGAAGAAGTAATCGGCACAGGGTCTGATAATAAACTGAGAGTGCGGAAGTTTCTTTAATGCAAACAAATATCTAAAACAAGAGATAGAGACATTACAGGGCATAAAATGATTACAATTTATTTATATTGCAGTTTTTGGTCCAACTAATTCTTATGATAAAAAGCTATAAAAGTGACTTTATTGTTTTCTTTCAAAACAATAATATTGTCCAATGAGCCTGTAGGGGAAATCAGTTTGTTATTGGCTTTGAACCAATTAGCACCAATAGTAGTCTGGAGCAATGGCTTGATTCCTGCCCGAGAGCTGATGTTAAAATTATCCTGGGAGATTATAAAGTGCAGGTAGGAAAGAAGACGGAATACTTGCCCACAATTGGTCAATATAGCATTCATGATCAAACAAATGATAATGGGATGAGGATGATAAATTTTGCTGCTTCGAAAGGACTTCTAGTCGGCTGCACTATGTTCCCTCACAAAAGAATTCATTTAGCGACTTGGCACTCCAATGATGGATTCACAGGTAACCAAATCGACCATGCGTTAATAAGCATCCGTCACATCAGTAGTTTGATGTGAGAGTTTTCAGAGGAGCCAACATTGATTCTGATCACTACCTCATGATTGCCCGGTTTAGGACTAGGATTTCCAACATCAGAAATCAAAGTGGAGCACAATCGCCAAAGATCAACACTGAAAAGCTGAAGGATCTCAAGGTTAGGTAACTCTTTACTAACAGTATGAATGCCAGAATTAAAAATTTGTATTAGGCTGATAGCATGGATCAACATTGGCAAAAATGTAAAGAAACCATGGAGGAATTGGCAGTTGGTGTGCTTGGACTCAAAAGACCAACTAAGAAAGTGTCCTGGTTTGATGAAGAATGCCAAAGAGTGACCAGCCAGAAGAACCTTGCTTATAGAGCAATGTTACAGTGAAGGCATAGAAGAAGATCAGTGGAGGAATACAGATTCAGAAGAAGAGAAGAGAAACACACCCACCAGAGGAAAAAGAGGGCATGGCACCGGGAACGTCTCCAGCAGATGGAGGACATCCGGAATAATAATGAGGTGAACATTTTTTTCCAAGAAATAAACAGCAGCCGACAGACATTGAAACCTAGAATGCCTGTAGAGACAATGAGGGTAATCTCACCACAAATAGGAGGCATGTTCTGGAACAGTGGTGACATTACTTCAATGTCCTCCTTAATGACGTGGCTGGAAAAGGAAGAGAGGAAATAGAGATGCCCCCAGGGGAATTGGAGTCCCCTGATATGGATGATGTCTATGAAGCGGTGGAAGAACTAAAAAATAATAAAGCACCAGGACCAGATGGACTACCCCTCTGAACTGTTTAAGTATCGAGGAGAAGAATTAGTCAAATTCCTCTATAATATAATAATGGATGTCTGGGAGATGGAGGAAATCCCTTGCAAGTGGTGCAAAGCAGTTATATTCGGCTACGATGAAGAAGGTGCAATGCACAGTGCGTGTTCAGGGTGTTATTGTTTATATTATATTATTGTGTATATTATTGTTTGACTGAAAGCTTTGAAACTCACAAAGGGCTGAGACAGGGTGATTGCCTCGCATGCCTTCTCTTCAATTTGGCCCTCGATAGTGCAGTGTGGAAATCTGGAATACAAGCTGGGGGAACTATATTCAATAGATCTTTTATGATTTTGGCCTTCGCCGATGACATAGATATTTTTGCAAGAACCCCTACAGAGTTAAAAATTCTTTTATTAGTCTCCAAATAGCAGCGGCTAGATTGGGTTTAGAGGTCAAAGAATCAAAAAACAAATATATGCATGCAGGCCCACAACTGGATGTGCACGAACCATCGCATTTTATGGCTAGAGGCTTTACATTTGAATGGGTGAAAGAATATCTTGGTTCGCAGTTAATGACATAAAAGCAGAAATCCATCGCAGAATTATGCCCTCAAATAAATGTTATTTTGGATTACTGAAGCATTTCAGGAGCAGGGCTACTTCTCAAAACACGAAGGTACATTTGTATAAGACCCTGGTAAGACCAGTTCTTACTTATGCCTCCGAATGCTGGACATTACCCAATTCACAGGAAGCCCTTCTCCTAAGATTCGAGAGGAAAATATTGAGGAGAATTTATGGCCCAGTTTGCACCAATGGAATCTGAAGAATAAGGACGAATGCTAAGCTAAAAAGATTCTACAAGAGCCCAGATATTTTAAGGGTAATAAAAGTAGGCCGGCTTCGATGGGCAGATCATATAATTAGAATGACCCAGGATCAGATTCCTAAAATGATCCTAGATGAGAGAATTTATGGGATGAGAAGAGTGGGAAGACTTCGGCTCTGATGGATCGATAGAGTGTCGGCGGATGCCAGGTCCATCTTGGGAATCCGCAATTGGATAGCAGTGGCAACCAATAGAGAAGAATGACGAGCCAAGCTGCAGGAGACCTTGACTCTACAGGAGTTATAGCGCCACAGATGATGATGATGATGTAGGGAAAAATGAAAAAATGCTCGAAGAATGGAAAGAATCTGTACTTATTTCGATTCACAAAAAGGGATCAAGGATGGATTGTAATAACTATCGCGGAATATCACTCCTCCTGGTATGTTATAAAATATTCTCATTAATCCTAACTAGTCGAATCATGGAATACACCGAGGAAATTATTGGAGACTACCAATGTGGTTTTATACGGAATCGGTCAACTACCGATCAAATATTTTCCTTATATTAGAAAAAAATTAGAACACAAAGGTGTAGTTCATCAGCTTTTTGTCTATTTCAAAAAGGCTTATGAATCCATTGATCGCCAGAGACAGTATAATATTTTGATTGAGCAGGGAATACCGAAGAAGTTAGTAAATCTAGTAGAGATGTGCATGACCAAAAAATTCAATAAAGTTAGAATCGGTGATCTTGCGGATTTGGGTTTGGACGGTAGTCGGTGGACCGAGGTTTGTAGACAGCGATTGGTGGTATCGGCGTCGAACTTTCGGGTTCGCTAAGCCTTTTATTATTATTACAATATAATGAGCCAGTAAAGGATTCAATATAAGATTTATTGTAAAAATTATAGTTATTCACTAGATAAATGAATTTTTAAAGGTGACCGTACTTCCATGAGCAGTTGTAAATATAATAAAAGATGCTTTTTAAAAAAAATGATATTGCACATCAATAATTGTCCCATAAAAAATATAGTAAAAAAAATTGTGTTTATCGATTCTTAATTTGTGTTATTGTTTCTCAAAAGTATCAGCTATTTTAAAATGTTTTTAGCCCTTTTGCTTTGACTTTATAATTGTTGGTTTATTGGTAACAAGTTTCAACAATTTTGTGGGCTCAATACACGATTTATGCTCCTCCTTTCAAGCCAAAAAGTGGAAAGAGCTTCTTTGGCGGTATACAATTGAGCTAGGTGTGTAAAGTTGTTGGGCTTAGTAATGAACAAAATCCTAAAAAGTTAATTAGTGCTGAGCCGACCAATGTTCAAGATGTAGATGGGAGGATTTCCTAATGATGGCCTTGTGGCATCGGGTTTAGACAGGGTCGGTGAACGGAGGTGTGTAGAAAGCAATTATTGTTGGTATCAGCATTGAACCTTAGGGCACACTATGCCTTTTCTTATTATTATTGTTACCAGTAAGTAATAATACTATCTTTGGACTCTTCAATAATACTTTAAGTAAAGCCTCAGCATGCAAATAGTGAGCAAAAATATCTTTTGAATAAATCGATAACAGAAAAATAGACACACAAGGCAAGATCACCATGCATCCGAACCAGAGAAGACCAGTGTATAAATATGTACAACAATAAAATAAAGTAAACAGAAAAGCAAATCAAAAGATGAAACATATTCTACTTCTTCAAGTAAGGCTAAACTCTTTGTAGAAAAAGAGATTTGTTGTATCGTTTAGAGAATCAGATAATGCGGAAAATGCAATCAGATTATGCTTTTCAATTATTTGCTCAAACAGTTTCATATCCTCACGAACCTTTAGCGACTACTAACCAGGCTACAATATTTAAATATTATAATTTTTATAAAAATTCAAGCTTATAAGAATTTGAATTAAAGAAATACATTACATTATACTGTATGATGTATAACGCACATTAAATTATAAAAAACAACTAACAATCAAACAGGTAGACTAAATGTTTATTCATATTTATTAAAAATTATGATTTCTAATACAAAATTTAAATAACATACTATAGTTAATATATGTAATAAAATTATTCTACTGAGGGTCACTTAATTAAACTATGAAATTTTTTGGGAGAACAAATATTAAAGATTAGAAGATAAAAAGTAGAAAGTAACGCATCAATCACATTTCAAGCAAACATTTACATAAAAAGGGTTCAATGAAAAAAGTTGCATTTCACAGTAGAAAGATATTTGTGCTGGAAAAGTGCTGTGCTTTCAAGAACTTTACAGAATCCGAAATCAAAAAGAGCATGCATAAAAATATTAAATAAAATATACTTCATCTCCCTGCTAGGCATGTAGAAGTTGACACAACTTGATTTTAAATTTCAATTTTTATCGGAAATTGCCTGTCTCATCGTAAATAGTTTGTAGGTTTTATAATTATGTAAAAGTTATAATATGAGTTCTGTAGACTTATTACTATAAACACAATACACAATCTGTGAATGTTGCATTCTGTAGTTGTTCAATGAGTACCCGCCTCAACTTGTAAAACAAAATCCATATCAAACTTGTATATAAACTAAATAATTTTGAAAACAATTCGGATTGTATGAAATTGAAGTATGTTAATATATTTACATAGAAGACGGTACAACCATCAAGTTTACTTCATAAATTGGATCAAGCTCATGACAAACAGTTTTAAATTGAAGTCTTAATCAGAAATAGAACCTTTTAAGAATGTTACTTGTAATTAAAAATGTCTTTGTAATTATTGAAGTATAATTTAATACATATAAAAATCAGTTGAGATATTTTTTTCCCCTTTACTTTAAGAAGTTTTGAAATTGTACAATCTGAATTGATATTAGTAAAACAAAATTGTTTCTCAGGTTCCTAAGTTATTTGCATTAAAATGTTAATGTCTACATTAAGCCCTTCTAAAAACTTTTTATATATAAATAAAAAGTGAAACAATTTCATGTTTCTTTTGTTCAAAACATTAGCATAACCTAGAATAAGAGAATAACCTAGAATAATTAGCATAACCTAGAATAAGAGTCACATTATAATTGGGCTATCAAAAATAAATACATGTGTTTCTTATTTCTTTATATTTTATAACAAAAATAAATAAAATTCAGGTATATTTAAATGAATTTGAAAAGAATTGAAGAATAAAATATTTTAAAAAGACAGAGTTAAGTCAGCAGTGTGCAACTAATGGGAATGTGTGTTGTTAGAATTAGAATAGAAGAGCAAGGAAATTTATTACATGACTGACAATTTTACCACAAACAGGTGTTTATTTTTCTTTATAAAAATCAGCATTGGCGCACAATGACCTATTTATGTCTATTGTTTAACATGAACTGTCCTTAAACCAGTTCTATAGAATTAGCGAATCTCCATACGCTCCTGGATTGATAAATTGACCAAGCTTAAAGTATTTAAGTATCTATATGTGTATGTAAATTATGCAAACAAAAGTATTACAACATACGATGTCGTAAGCAGTTTCATCATCCAAGTGATAAATCTATAAATAAGGAACTGCAAGCTTGAGGTCGAAAAGGTGTTTATTTAATCGACTTTCTGCAAATTGTCTTATCATCTTGATAAGACAGCTTTGCTTCTAATCTCACAGGGACTTTCTAGAAACAGCTCAGAAAGAAGCTGCCTCTAATTTTGCAAATACTATCTCGTTTTATTGTCATAAGCCGCCTTGATCAAATTTTTCTCTTAGACTTATTTCACAAATGAGTCCAGGTGTAAAGAGAATGGAATAAAGAGCACTATCTAGTCTGTTTATCAGACTCTTTGCTTTCTGGGATGCCTGAATTCCAGGTACCCATTCAACTCTAAACTTATATAACGAGTGCTGTAGCTTTATAGCTAGAACCTCAGCCTGAAATACTGAAATGCATTATCCACAGGGGACAGAAATATCTCCTAGTGGTTTATACTTTCCCCATATATAAACCCCCTAAACCCTGAGCTATTGAAAGCCTCCTTAGGGAGCCATTGAACTAGCAGTAAAATCTGTGGTTAAGCCTGTGCTACTCAGTATTACGAGTATCTATTTTGAAATTAAATATCTTGCACCTTTAAATTTGCAATTTTTAAAGATCAGAGTGCATAGAAAGCATCTTGTCTCCTTCAATCCTTTGATATAGATTCCAGTACCCTTGGACTGTTTATACCCTGGAAATCACACTCAGTTTCACAAGCCTATGGATTAAATTCAAGACTTGCGCTTCAGACTCCAAGTACAATGGAGACAAGTTTCTAGTAAATTTTTGAAGCTTCTCCAGCTGTATTCAGGCTCTGCCATTGCTGCACCGCACGACAGTGTCATAGAAGCATACAGGACCATATGTCTTAAACCATATAATGCTGATTGGTTTAACCCCACTGCTCTTTTATCTGTCCATAGTTATTTTAGTGCATTAATTGCCACTTGAACAGTTCATTCTCAACATGTGGCAATGTTAGGATAACGATAATAGATAAACTGTACTAGATAAATGTACTAAAATAGATGGAAAGGCGAAAGAAAAAGATTTGGTGATCCTGTGATTACTGATATTACCGTGATCTAGTGTCAAGTACTGAATTCCTCAGGATATTCTGTCTCAGGGAAGGATCGAAGCATAACAAAACTGAACATTTGTTTTGATTTTTCTGAAGTCAAAAACGTTGAAAGGTTTACATAAAATCTGTCAACTTTTCGGAACAGGTCCGTTTATATTTAATTTATTTTTAAACCAAATCATTTCACAGCCCGCAGGTAAACTATAATCTAGGCAATCTTTTCGATCTCAGGGTTTTATAATAATTGCATTATATGATAAATATTTTCAAGGCTGGACTATTTTAAGTACAAAAAAACCCATTAACTGAGATAGTTTTAAAGTATCAATTCGACTTAATGCAATGGAAAAAACATTAAGTTATCTAATATAAAATAAATTTATACAATTTAAAATTCTTGGCAGGTCAGTTCGTACCTTTGAGGGAAAAATTTATATAAATAAGTTCTAAATTTCTTAATAAAATATATATTCTGATTTTAATTCTAATTGGCGGAAATAAACAAGAAATCTGTAGTATAAAAACATAAATATTCCATTTTTAAGGAAAAAAAAAGTAGAAAAGTATTATATTGCTAAATTTTAAATTATAATTAAATGAAAAGAAAAGAGAAACGTGCGAGAAAGGCTTGTTTCAAGCAATGCAGTAACAATAAATAATTCAATTTTGAGACAGTCAAAGTCTAAATGGGTTCATATAAATTAACTATAAAACTTGGAGAAAGAAGTATAAATATTGATATTAATGATTTATTTACGCGATTTTTTCTGAAGGAGATCTCCAAGGCACATCATCGTCCATCTCATCTTCACTCTCATCGATCTCGTCCTGGGGTGTCGAGGAGATGTTGAGGGTTGATGATGTGATCATGTCTGGAACGGGTAGGATGCTAGGCCGCCGAGAACCTACCATTGTATTAATTTTAAGGAATAGAAAGTTTATATTATTTTACCAATAATTATTTTATGAAAACCATATCAACAATTATTTTTACCTCTCCGCTGGTTCAGAATTTCAGGACTGAGCAAATTAGGATTAGTTTCGGGAGGCTTAGGCACTCCCAGATGGTTGCCAGTGCTGCCGCTCATCGAATCCGTCATCGTTGCTGTTGTTGTGATGACTTCTTTCGTTTTAGGAGTTGAGAGCATTGTCTCAATTGTTTCTAGAAAATTCAAAGGCAATATATTTTTCATAAATAAATTAAGTTGACATTGATACGTATTTAAAAATTTATAATATGACTAAGTGTCCGAACGGCATTGCTAGTGAAAAGAATTGCGAGTTAAATATCATCTCAAAATTCAATTTTTTTATGTTTAACTTTTAACAGATAATGTGAGCAACAGAAGACAGAACTATTGTTCTTATCATTCCTAATCATCATTTAGCATCATACTGTAATGTTTGTACAAAACTTTTACAAACAACTTTAAAAAAAAAAAAAAAAAAAAACATTTTAGTTCAACTTTGATTTTTATTTTTTTTTTCAACACATTATTTATATATTGCACATTTCATCATACTTATTGCTATATGAAACGAATGGGAAAGTAAATAAAAGTATTATAGTGAACATAGATTCACCGAGGAAAAATTAATTTAATTCAATACCCAGGCTTACCTTGAGTACCTTATTTTTCCCAAAAAATAATTTTTTTATCGTAACGCTAGTAGTATTTAAAATGTGATTTTATTACTTATACAACCGTGGGTTATCAAAAAAAAATTTATTTTTTTTAATTGTCATATTTCTTTAATATTTTTCAAATTGAAACCTGAATTTTGAAAACATTTTCTAATTAAATTCTTTTGCATTTCTATGCTTCAATTATTAGAATTGTTAGGGTGGGAAACCAAAACCAAAACTGGCAATCGACTGTAATGTTTAGAATTTGTCTAATTTCATTTAGAAATTTTTTAGGTAACTCTTGTTAAAATGTTATCGTTGTGAATTTGAAGTTGTCATCATAATGATTACAAAATTACCTATTTTTTTAATAGTATTGCCCCATTTATCTCCTTAAGGGGAGCATTTAGAAAAATTTAATGCATATAAACATTCTATTCTCTAAATGATAGTTAAAACCATATCAAAATCGACCAGCTACTTTTCGTGTTTTGCAAACACAAACATATGCAGGCTGAATTTTCGTATATATATAGATATCTATTTTAAAATCACCCTCGGTCTTTGCTTGGGGAATTTGTTCTTGATTGGCCACTACGAATGCAGAGTTCTCCTCCTTGGTGATTGACATGTAATAACACGTGTCTGTCCTCTTCATTATGTGCCTAGGCCCTGGGTTGAGGAGGATGGTGTCTTCGTAGAATTCTGGCAGCTCTGCAGGACGGACTCCAACCAGCGCAACACCATACCTAAATGTTACACACAAAAAATTAATTACGATCCCATAGGAAACAAGTAAAGCACTGTAGCGCTTTTGGGGACGGAAAATTGGTTGGAGGTGCGGTAAAGAAAGAAAAATATACAGTAACTGTAAAACTTGTTTTAATATGTGCCGAAGTTTTGGTCCAAGTTGTAGGCCTTCGTCAGGGCTGAGCAAAAAAAAGATGCAACCGTACAAACATAAAAGGAACAAAGAATATATATTGATATAGCAGGAAAACCATTCTCCATGTAAAAAACATTCTTTGACGAGTTTGGAAGAAGAGTGCCACAATAGGAACAATTTTCTTTTTACTTAGAAAGCAGCTACTCATTTATATTTCTTTGAGAAAAATGTCAGATTCTTAGTTTCAATATTTACTGGTATTTTAAGTTTTATAAAAGCTGTCAGAATTTAATTCATGGTTTATATTTAAATGAGCAAAATATGAAGATTAACTTTTTTTTTTTAACAAAAAAGGCAAGTAGTTTTGACTTATTAACATATACCTTGATGCTTTAAAGTGAATTAAGGCGAGCGATAAACCAAAATAGGCCAATACAAAAACTTTTCTTGTAAAATTCCTCTCTTTTGTATTGTGCCACTCATCTTCCAAGTTAACAATGTATTTCCCACTATATCAATATTATTTTTTGTTGCTTTTATACTTTTATACAACGTTTTACACTTGCTGTGTGTTTTTTTTCTTGACTGCACCCCAACCCAGCTTCCCCTTAATTATATCTACGGTCAACTATATCTCTATCAATAAAATAAAGATAACCGGATAGGAAATGTGCTAGTAGTGGTACTAGTATTGGTGAGAATATTCGTCAGGCAAACGGTCTTTAGTTTCTTTTGTCCTTTATCAAACAGAGTGGGAGCGTCAAGATTTATTTCATAAAACCACCACAAAATAAATATTAACTGAGCCCAGGAAATTAAACTGCCAACTCTAGACTGCCTCAATCCAATGGGCCCAGTCATCGATTTTTTATTCCTATACTTTTTTCGATTAAGCTATTCGATAATAATCCCTTTAGTTATTAAATCACATGAACAACTGATTATGCTACTATATGGTTATAGCAAACAATTCATTGCATCATCCAGAATTTGCAAATGAATGACGAAATCAAGCTTAAATTGAATAGAAATTCATTCTGTTAATTTTATTATTAATAAAATGGCTGATGATAAATCTTTGAGGATCAGCACTGAGGAATCATGACCAAAGGACCATTTAAAAGAAGAGATTGCAAAATAATCTCATTTAAGGAAGTAGATTTGGCTTATTCCAAACTATGATAACACTTATGACATGGCACGGTTTACTGTAAGATGCACACGTTTAAACTAGATATAACTATGCTGTTTATACATGTTATTAACATTTGAAGAAGAAGTTAATAAAAGAAGTTTTATTAAATTACAATATATTACTAACATATTTCTTCCGATTCATTATTCATTATTCTACGATTTATAATATAATTTTTAAGTTTTCATGTATTTTATTGTTTTGTATAATTCATAATCTTTCATTCACTCTTTTCACATTATTTTAATTTTCATTATTTACAATATATATTAACTTTTTTTCTTTATAATTCATACTTTTTTATTGTACCAGCCATTTCTGTTTAGTACCATTATTGGTGCTGCCACTGTAGTTACATTTATTGCTACTTTGGTTTTTTTAGCCCTATCGATGGCCTAAAACTTAGGCTGAAACGTTGGAACACAATAAAATAAATAATTTTTCATTGACTGCACCACCCGACCAACTTCTTAAAATTACATCTACGGTCAACAAAACTCTCACCAATATTAATAACGTTTGATTTTGTTTACACCAATTCCTTGAAAATGATAATACAATTTTCTGATAACATCTCATTTGCACAAATTTCTTGAAAATGTTAATGTATTCTCTATTGACCGTTGTAAACAGTAGGCATTAAAATGTTAATAACAAAAATATTATTAACGTTAAGCTGATAATGTTTTGGTTTAAGCGCACCGTTAAGGAACAACTTATATAAAAACAAGGCATGATCTTAATATCTGCTCATTATTATATTTGTAATGTGAATGTTTCCTTACTTTCTGTGCGAATGAAAGCTGGCGTACGTGAACGACTTGCCCTCATATTCACCAAAGAACCTCGAGTCCTCCAGCCTTATGTGGTAGATCTCGTTTCCTGAACACCTGCCGTAAAGTCGGTGCCACTCTTCGGATGAGGTCTGCCCTTCTCTGTAGAGATAATACAGTAAATTTTAATGATGTACAACAAAACATAAACATATACAAATAGTTTAAATATACTGACTGCCCCCTCGAAGTGTGGAGAAGGAGGGTGACCAGGGTCGAGGCACCTGGACAGGTGCAATTGTTGGCCAGCAGAGCATACTTGAGTTCGTCCTCGCACACCACGTGCTCTGCGAACTTTACATGCAGCTTGTTCTCTGGCCTGAAGATCTGGACATACTGTGGTACCGAAGGGGCGAAGTCCTTCACTGCCCAGGACCGGAGGATGGTGTGTTCGTCCTAGGCAAGGATCATTATTAATATTTTGATTTCAAATTTGTGTTTCAATACATCATAAAATATACCTTATACCTATTGGGTTTGTTTTCTTCCATTATTTGTATTACATTTTTTATATTTTTACCTATTTATTTAAATTTCGAGTATATACATGTAATTATAATATCAATCATTTGCTTCACTAATTGGAATACTCAAAATCAAAGGACCTCAAATAAATTTGGAAGATAAAAAAAAATTGACCAGAGAAGTCAGGATTTGAAACATCCTAGACATTGGTTGGTGGGTACAGGATGAGTTAGTAGGAGGGATGGAAGTAAGATGCTGGGGAAGTTGGACAGTAGTTCTCTACTACTCCAAATTTTTATAATTTTTTTTAAATAAGTGAAGTAAGTATGATTTTGGAGGCCCATGGCAGCCAAGTACCGAGGCCCCCTAAGCTTCTTTGTCAAAACTTGAAGATGTAGCTGTGTGTTACATGTAATAATGCAAAGTTAGTTATTAATATTATTACTACATATAATGTCTTCAGATATTGTATTTTATTCTTATTTAGGTCAAGACTTTGGCCGAGACCTTTGGAATTTGCCGTCTTGCCACCTGATATCTATATCCTTATACGTAAGTATCTGAACATTTAATTTAAAACAAAAATACAAAATTGTTAGTTCAGAATTACCACCATTTTTCCAAAAAATAAATAACCAACTGTGGCCATTTAGGTTTAATCACATTATTTATTGGATATTTTATTTATTATTATTTATCTCAACATTAGGACGTTTAAGTTTGAGGTAACAATAAGCAAATTTATTCTAATCATTCTAGTTTTAACTTCCTTGTATGCAGTAAAAGGAACAAAGTAATCGCAAAAATTTTCGGTTTGGTACATTTGTTTATATCTCGCATAACTCAAAAATGGTTAGCCATAAAAAGTTAAAATTTTGTGTTTAGGGTTGATGTAGCATCTAGTTGTGAACCTCTCTTTTTGGTCACTACATGATACTGCAAGTGGTACTTTCCTTGAAGGTCATAAGATATTTTTGTAAAAAATTATATTAAAATATAATGAAAAACTTTTCAAATTTGGTATATAAGATTTATATATTGATATAAATAATATACGAGATTTTGGTTGAAATTGGCAAACCGGAAGTGGTACTTTACTTAAAGGTCATAATTGACTTTCATCAAAAATTATATTAAAATATAATGCAAAACATCTCAAATTTGGTATACAAGATTTATATATCAATATAAATAATATACTAGATTTGGGTAAAAATTAGCTACCCGAAAGTGGTACTATACTTGGTCATAATAAAACTAAATCAAAAATTATATTAAAATATAATGCAAAACTTTTCTAATTTGGTATATAAGATTTGTATATTACTGTAAATTATATTCTAGATTTTGGTTGAAATTGGCAAACCGGAAGTGGTACTTTACCTAAAGGTCATAATTGACTTTCATCAAAAATTATATTAAAATATAACGCAAAACATCTCAAATTTGGTATACTACCAAATATATTTATATCAATATTTTATCAATATATACCATATTTATATCAATATTTACATATTGATATAAATAATATACGAGATTTTGGTTGAAATTGGCCAACCGGAAGCGGTACTTTACTTGAAGGTCATAATAGATTTTCATCAAAAATTATATTAACAAAAATGCAAAACTTCTCAAATTTACTATATAAGATTTATACATTGATATAAATAACATACGAGAATTTGGTTAAAATTGGCTGACCGGAAGTGACACTTTCTATGAAGGTCATATTAAACCTTCATCAAAAATTATATTAAAATATAATGCAAAACATCTCAAATTTAGCATATTAGACTTATGTATCAATATAAATAATACACTAGATTTTGGTTAAAATTGGATTGCCGGAAGTGGTACTTCACCTGAAACTGTTTTGTTTTTTTACCTTCTGCCATCTTAGAAGGGAGTAATACGAATAGTGCTAAAAATCACAAATTGCTATTTTCATGGATAAGCTTGTTTCAAGGTCCGTATGAATCGTTTTTAACATTGTTATAGTGGTGTGTGTGTTTATAGGTAGACTTTTTTTCTTCTAAAAAGTTTTTTTTTTTTTATTCAATATTTGAAAAGTAACAAACTTCAAATATGCTGAAGATTGAAAGGAGAAAGGGGGTCCTATGGATCGCGTAGCTCTAGGCCCGGGTCCAGCAAGGAAGCAGAATTCTTTTTTTTTAGGGAGGAAAACTTAATTTTGCTCCCCTTTTCTCACATGAATATCAGCAGTTTTATGGCCATATTTTATTTATTATTATTTCGAAATAAATATTATCTCATAACATGATTAACTGAATTAAATTCAAAACAATAAAAAATCAGGAAAAAAATCGTTCTTACCTAACCTAAAACTAAAATTTCGCTTGAAATTTGCTGTCCTCTAAATTCTGCCGCCTGGAGCAAGTGTCCCTCCTTGCCCCTCTTTAATTCAGGCCCTGATTCCAGAAATCATAGATCTTTTACGTCGTAAACTATCTTTACTATTACTCCTGTATATGCAGGATCCACCTTTGGACCTTTTTCGCGA
Organism: Rhaphigaster nebulosa; assembly: GCA_948150685.1. Classification (NCBI taxonomy): domain Eukaryota; kingdom Metazoa; phylum Arthropoda; class Insecta; order Hemiptera; family Pentatomidae; genus Rhaphigaster; species Rhaphigaster nebulosa. The sequence continues at coordinate 1,457,960 of OX411308.1, forward strand.
GATCACAAAAGCTTTTCCGACTTCGTTCTTCCAAGATATTGTTACAAGGGCTTAGAGTCGATAAGGAATTGGAACTAGTCCAGGAGTTCTGTTCGTTCGGTGCCAACGCGCCACATGGTTCAACAATAAGAGTGTTAAAGAAAAAAGTTTTGCCTTTAAAAAGTACGGTACAGACGATGAAATACTACGTTTTCGGTAAATATCGCTTGAAATATAATGATTTTTAGGAATATGAAGAATAATTGATGAAAGAAGGGAGGACTAAATATTGAGTACTCAGTAATTCTAATTCGAACTGAAAAAAAAAAATCTGATTTACGAAATCCATTAGTGTGGTCTTAGCGTGAGTTTTTTGTTTCTTTTTTAAATGATAAAATTTAATCTTATTCCGAATAATCCGAGAGATGTGAAGGTTAAAATGGATGCACTTTTGATCGGAAGTTTCTACGCAAGCTCTGAAAAGTTTTACAACCTTAATGACCCTATCTCCGCTGCGGTTCAGCCGTCACGCGCCCCCTTAAATTATACACGATGCACCCGACCAAAGTGTAATGACTTTTAATACAAATTCTTCCATCGACTTTACGGTTTACTCGAATACTTCTTACGACATAATATTACAGCAGGACTACGCAAGACGGATAACTTTACTCACGGCAGCCGTTTTGTCAGCATAATTCCTCGCCGCCAGGACGAAGCATGCTTCCGCTTCGTTCATCCTCGCCCTGGCCAGGTCGACGTCCTTCAGGCAGCTCCCCTGGATGTAGATGACCCTCTGCGCCCAGATCGGAACCTGCAGGATCATCCTCATTGTCGTGTCCAGTTCCATCGGTGACAGGAGAACCACGTAATAGTCCTGGGAGAGGAAAACAATTAGACAAATATTAATATTAATAATTTTTATTAAGATCATTGTTAAATATCCATTGGTATAACCCACTGCCATTTTTTAAGGAAACCTTAATGGTCGCGCATTCATACGCCTCCTTGAACCCAAGTTTAAAAACTCCTGTTAACGACCTTCCCTGATGTAAGTAGATGTAATTCTAAGAAGTTGGGCGGGGGGTGCGGTCAATGAAGAATTAGGGATTGATAAATTATTTGCCACTTCTATAATTTTGTTTTATTGAAAACTAGTTTCGAATGTAATACATTCGTCTTCAGTTCTAAAAACACACAAAAAATCAAAAATAAGCAATTCAAAATACAGTTTAGTATTATATAATACAAATTGCTTATTTTTGAATTTGAATGTATTTTTAGAACTGAAGATGAATTTATAACATTCGAAATTAGTTTTAAATACATTTCTTTTTTATAGAAGTGGTAATTAATTTATCAATCTCTAATTAGATTCATCCTTCTATACCACCTTGCGGATGTCAACTGTCAATGAAGAAAACACTAATAAGGGTAACTTATTTTTTATTATGAACCAACGTTGTTGGCGCTCGACTGTACGCCTCTTTGCCTCGTTGATATCCTATAACTTAGGCCGAAACGTTGGCACAAAATGAAAATCAGTTACACTTATCAATGCGTTCTTCATTGATCGCAACCCCCACCAACTTTTTCTTAAAATAAACCTATTTAATATTGACTAAAATTGTAACCACTTCAAACTAGTGTTTTTATACACGCAAGCGATATATCTTGACGGCATCTGTATATTAAAATTTTAAAGAACGTCATAGCTTCACTGCGTCAAAAGTTATACCTCGCGGAAGTTATAAAAATTGGCGTACTCACGCCAGAAAGAGAGATACCTCATTTAACATTCGGGAACGCGCAGTCCTGAGAGACCCAACCTTCGGATTAAAAGCGATGTGGCAGGTTTCAGTCAGTTCAGTGGTTGGGATGGAGGGGTTCTGTCTAGCTCTACCGTTCTTTCTGCCATTTCAATACACTTTGCCGCCGAACGTCTATGATTTTTAGAAAATTTTTAGATCAATAATAAGTAGTGCTTAATTTCAATAGCAACTTTAGTTTTAGGCCAATCGATTGAAAAAAGGTAATTGTGGCTCATAGAAGTTTCGTGTTCCCACTTTCTCTTTTTATTGCACCTTCCTGAGGTTTGAGCGAATCGTTATTGGCTATAAACCCAGATAGTTCCTTTTATTGAATCGATGAATGATGAAAAAGAATGAATCATTCTGATCTGATCACTAGAAAGAGTTATCATCCATCAGTTATCAGGTGACTGTAAAACATTCAAATCGTCCTTTGGGTGTCAGGACGATTCAATTATTTGGGGCTCGCAATTTACTGTTAGTACTCGGATGATCATCTTTTAAGATAGGCCAACTAGTCCTGCATAGGTTTGAATTATTGAGGCAATCTAAGGAGTTAATATTTGACCGTAGGCGTGGGTGTAAAGATCGCGTGGTTCGGGAGACAGCAACTCCGTTGAACAATGCAAGGAGGTAGGACAGCCATTGGATATTCATGGCGTGGGGTAGTCAAGGTAACTCTGTTTGCTCGGCTGTCTCTAGAGTGCTGCCCTCTATTGTTATATTAATGTAATCAGCTCTAGTTGCCTTTGTGCATGCTTTCTGTCGCTTTTTGTCTGTCAATTAGTCGTATATTAGCGCCATTATTTCGATCCGTTATTGTAGTTTACTATCGTGGATGGAACCTCATCCAGACATATCCCAAACAGACAAGTTTGATTGGTTTTCAATTACCTATCAAATATATTCCTGGGTGAATTAAGTAGTGTACATATGGTGACCAGACCCCCTCCCCTCCCCAAATTTTCATCTCATATCGAAAACTGTTCCACATTGGGTTAAATTTAATTATTTACATTTTAACTAAGCCGATATATAATATATAATTGATTAAAAAAAAAAAAAAAAAAATCTTTTCGCCTGTCCCACATACCATTATAAAACATCTGGTCACTTTAGGTGTACACTAAAGGCTCTATCTGTGTGAGGGAGGTAAAAGTGCCCCAGAGTGGTAAATCCCTACCGTCTTACATATATGCACACGTGCACATATTCACAAGAAGTTGCTATTACCAAAGTTTCAGATCTGTAGTGCCCTCTTGTATTTTGAAAGGCTTTTCTCCATTTTTCTTATTTTTTTTTTTATAGGCGCTATACGTCAGAAACATTTCTCAAATTTACTATAAGTCATGGACTTAATGAACTATCAACAAGAAATTTGGGATCACGTTCCAAAATTTAGAACATTTCATTCAATTGTTTTTTATCAGAAAAATTAAAAAAAACTGTATCAAAATCTGAAGAAAAAACAACAATAATTCTACAGGTTCTTGACCGGACAAACACTGTATTGACATCCTCAATTTTTTTTCAGATTTTTTGAAGTGGTACTACAGATTGAAATTTTCGTAAGAAATTGTGCATTTCTTGAAGTTCAACACAATTCAATCGTAAGGGGATCATAGGATCATCACTATGACATGGGATCATAGATTTCAATGAAACTTTTTTTTGTTGATACTAGGTCGAAAAATATTAGACATGTGTCCAAGGGCTCTTTACAATGCGCCCTAGGAGCCGAGAAAACAAAAAAATTATACAACTTTTTTTATATTATTGTTTATGCCTTTGCTCTGCATCGATTTCAAGATTGCAATATATCTATCGATTTGTTTTATTGTGTAAAATAATAAAAAAGAACATCATTGATTGTATTAAATGAGCTTAGTGCAAAAAAACCAAAAGATGCTTCCAGTAAAGCAGACAAGAAAAATTATTTTAGAAAAACGTAAATCAGATTCGTTTTTAGCGTCATTTGAAATGGGTATATATACGAATTTTCATATCAATCGAAAAATAAAATATTTTTGCTTAAATTTTTTTCCTTCTCTTCGGCTCTGCAATTTTTTTGAAAATCACAAAAAACGCGATAACTTCAACTCGACTCCACCGATCCACATGAATGCTTAAGTAAAGTCCTGATGAAGCTATCGCGTTCTTTTTTATTTTAAAAAAAATTGATGGCCCGACGAGAAGGAGAAAATTTTAAGCAAAAATATTTTATTTTTTTATGTATATGAAAATTATTATTTAGGAGTTCCAAAGGACGCTAAAAATGAATCTGACTTAATTTTTCTAAAATATTTTTTTTACCTACTTTACTGGAAGCACCTTTTGGTTTTTGTAATTTTGTGCTCATTTAATACTATCGACGATATTTTTTTCTTATTTTACACAATTAAACAAATCGATCGATGTTAGCCTCGAAATCCACGCAGAGCAAACAAAGATAGAAAACAATAATATAAAAATTGTTAAAGTTGTATAATATTTTTTTTTTACTTGGCTCCTAAGGCATATTGGAAAGAGCACTCGGACATGTGTCTAATATTTTTCGATCTAGTATCACTAAAAAAAGTTTTATTAAAATTGGTGACAATTCTCCTCATCTTGCGAGTAAATTGTGTCAACTGCAAAAGATGTACAATTTCTATCAAAAATTTTAATCTGTAGCATCACTTCGAAAAGTCTGAAAAAAACCTGAGGATGTCATATTGCTTAGGTAAAGATACTCTATAAGTTTGGATTGTCTGGATCAAGAACCAGTAGAGTTATTGTCGTTTTTCTCTAAATTTTTTTAGTTTTTCTGGGAAAAAAGCAATAGAATGGTATGTTTTAAATGTTGGAACCTGACCCAAAAATTTCTGTTGATAGTTAAGTCATATCAATAACATATATCGATATGGAATTCATAACCATTTACTACGACTAAATTTCATTCTTCAAACTATTAGGCACATATTTTGGCATAATATTATTTTATTATGTAAATATTTAATTAGATAAAATTTAAAAAAAATAAAAAAAACCTTACTATTTGTTTGGAGACCACACGAGTTTATTAACATTTAGCGGAAACTTTTTGGAGAGCTTCATAATATGAGGTCCTACAAGCATAAACTGTAGATGAAATGGTAGTTACGTACTAAGCGGTCGACCATTTGTTCTATTGGTTTAGGTTATAAACTACATTGCTACAATGTAAGATTTGTTATAATTTCTGTTTTTTTGTTTTTAACATAATTTGTGTATTAATAAATTTTATATTTTGTGATATTTTTCTTTTCTTATTTTTCATCCGAAAAATGATAATTTGGAATATACCTTCTACAGAAAAAATGCAGTAAAGTATTTTCAAAGACTTGGTATCATTTGGAAAGTTTGTGAAAATGGGCATAAATGTTCATAACTAAGTTACGACTCCATTATATATAGGAGAAGCTTGGTTTTTTGGGTTACTGCCAATGAAGAATCACAGAAATAAGAAAAAACGTATTGTATTGTGTGCCGACGTTTCGGCCTAAGTTTTAGGTCATTTAAGTTGGTGCCTTACTATACGCCACTCGGCCGAAACGTCGGCTCACATTATAAGTTTTTTCTTATTTGTGTTTCTTCATTGACCGCACCCTCAGAACCCACCTTCTCCAACATATATTCCCACGATTTCTTCTTCTACACTCATTATTAATTCATATTATATTTTTTAAATTTTAGTTGTAGAAGGTTTGTGGATGCTTTGTACTAGAGTACCCATTTCAGCTCTAGTCTATTATTTTAGGGATTTGTATTGGTTTAAGATCTCCGAAAGGTTTTTTGCTCGATGTTAATGATTCGATTGTTTGCATACCGATTCTCGAGCTGATTCAGACAGAAATGGTTTTAGAGTTCCAGTAGCCCAAAGCGCTGGAAATTACAAAGAACTGAAAGAAACTTACCTGAAGAAGCGGATGAGCGTAGAACTCGTTGAGGAAGTCCATGATGGTGTCCGCGTGGAGGGTGGTGCTGCAGACGACCACGTGCTTCTCGGACTGCGCGCGGTGGGAGCTGTAGGAACCTCCGAGCTTCTGCCGCTCCATCCAGGTGAAGGCGAGCTGCTCGAACTGCAAAATTCGGAATGGGTTCAAGACACGCTTCGTGGAAGAATATTAATCAACATGGGATATGCTGTCGTCTGTCGTGATAAAGAGCTCGTATGCGTGCTGTTCTCTCTTAATTAATGAGTTCCATACCGGAATGTTAATTACAATTACTGGATATTACAAAACGCGAGCAGGCAAATATTCCATCTACCGACAAACAATTTTAATTAATAATAACAATGGCTATAAGTGTTTCTGAAAGGTCTTAGTGCTTCAGTCAGAGGGTACATGCTTTAAGTCAATCTTTGGTGAAAATTATCCTAATATTCATAGGCAAAGATTAAATCTTTCGGGGCATCTTAAGTCTTTGAGTATTACGTCATTAGACTGCTGTGTCCATTGTTACGCAAGCAATACTTTTAAAACTGAAATGATTCTTTTGAGGATTTAGAAGAACACCATTGTTTTATCCCGCATATCCATATTGGTTTTAACAAAACGGTTATAGAGAATTATTTTATTCATTTTATTCGACTAATTTTAACTCTAATTTAACTAATATACACAGATCCTTAAATACCTAGAAAAAGAGGTTGAGATAGAAAAGAAGACACTTGCGGTAATTCCGTTTGTGCGCATGAGCAAGTGCACCTAGCTTTATAAAAGAAAAATACAATTAATTTATAGCTGAAAAAAAATAAAAAATATTTATTTAAGATTGATTAAATCAACAGAAACGGAAGGAATGCCTTCATTCTAACAAACACAATCCGTAAAGCTTGAGTAATGCGCCACCGAGCTGAGCCAAATGGTGATGAGGGGGCTGGATACTGTCTGCCTGGATCCTGTTCGGACGCCAGTTATTAGTTTGCTTAGTGCTATCGGCTAATCAAAAACAAATATCGGAATGCATATCGAGTACTCGTGGTCGACATTCTCAACGCGATACAGGAGGCCCTGCGATGCTCCAAGCATTATTTCTTGGTGTCACTTGCGATCGATAAAGTTTTCAGTATCTTCTTTATTAGCGAAGCCTTTGTGAAACAGTTCCCTAAGGTAATGCATATTGGATCGAGAAGGCTGTGGAAGTTGGGAAACAGAGCCATTGAGTAAATGTATACATGGGTGAGGACAATAGTTCTCCAGTCTCGGAGATTATTAATAAAAGCTGGAAAGTGTGACAATGGATTCTCGCGAACTGTCAACGCATTGTCGCTACAAGAAACAATAACTGCCGCGACTTCTACACCACCCGCTTTTCTCTATAGCCATTGTCTGACGAATCCCAACGAGGGAAACGAATGCTTGCTCTGGTGGAGGAGGGTAAAGTCGTCATCAACATTGCAGGAATAGCTGTTTAAAAAGAGCTGGAAAAGTGACAGTTACTATACGAAACATTTATAAATAATACTTAGGCAGTTGGATTCATAAATTTAATTATTAAAGTATAGACTTATATCAATAATAGGCTGCTGTTAACTCGCTTCAGTTTAAGTGGAACTGAACATTATTACCAGAATTTCTTCTTAATATTTTATTGAAAGGTCCCAAATACAAAACCTAAACTAATTAGGGATTGATAAATTATTTGCCACTTCTATAAATTTGTTTTATTACTAGTTTCGAATGTTATACATTCATCCTCAGTTCTAAAAACACACAAAAATTCAAAAATAAGCAATTAAGAATATAGTTGGGTATTATTATACATATTAACTTAGATGTAATATAAATCACTATTATAAAACATTTATGAATTATGAATTTAATTAAGACAATAAATCAAATACATGTTGGTACTCACCAAGGTTTAAATGGATTATATCAAACAGAAAAGTTTGTACTGGTTTCTTCTTGCATTGTACTAACAATGAACGAAAGGTAGGTAGGATGTTTATAGGTAACGGTTTAAGGGTCAGGATTTTTCCAGTAATGTTGGTGAGTAATTGGTTTTTCTGTTATAGATGGGAATTAATTTAAGATTGGACTATTGGAGATATTTATTTGGTTATTTAAGCAAAAATCTGGATTGGATTTGAAGGATTTTATTATATCAAGTGCTTCATATATATTTAATTTGAGGCTGTTTTCAACGTGATGTATTAATTTAATTCCTAAGTCTTTGATGAATTTATGTTTTTTTTCATTAAATTGAATCGCAAAGTTGGAATTCTCTGTCTTATTATTATATGCACGTATATGTTCCTTTAATCTCTGATTTAGTGATCTTCCAGTTTTTCCCGTGTATTTGGCTGCACAATCATTACGATTTAGTTCGTATACTCCGCTTTTTTGGAAAGGGTCTATTTTGTGTTCAGGAGAAGAGAAATATGATGATAGGGTTTTTTGTATTTTAAATGCAGGGTTTAATCCTAGTTTTTTCAATTCATTTCCGTCTTTGGTGGATATAGGGCCGTAATATGGAATCAAAACATAATGTTTCGGGATGGGCCTAGCTTCGAGAGTTGTTGAATAGATATCATTAATTGTCTTTTTTTGGCTTTTTTTTTTTTAAATGTGATTGATAGCGGATTTATTGTACCCGTTATTTTTTTCTGTGGAATATATTATATTCAAATGCTATGATGTTTGACAAACAATTATATCAAAAATAATAGCAACTTATAATTACAATTACAATAATTGGAGTGCTAAGATCGATTAATTTTTTTCAATTAGAGTAATTGTAATTGTTAGTTACAATTACTTTTGATATAATTGGAAAACTGCAAATTACTGGTAATTTTAATTTATGTAAAATAATTACTTTTGTAGTAGTGTTTCTAAAATATGGTGCCATAATAGATATTTAAGTTAAAAATTAAAACAGGCCAATTTGGCACCAATATATTTGCAAATATTGACAACGTTTCGGCCATCTTGAGCCATTTTCAAGTCTGCAAGAAACAATAGTAGTTTATTTAGTCATTATATATATATAATATATAACATATATATATATATATATATATATATATATATATATATATATATATATATATATATATATATATATATATTTTAATATATAACCTAACTATTATTAATTTTATTTGGCTACCTATCATGTAACGCACATCTTATTTTAATTAAACATGAAAAACATGTCTCGTCATTTTCTTTATATTTTTTCTTTCTTTGTATTATTCCTTTTCTAAAACTAAAATATCACAGAATAAAAACCAAATTACTTTCATTATTAATACAAGGGATTGTATATGTTTTCTATTATTGCGTATAATTAATTACCCTCATTGTGAGTCATTCCATTAAACACCCCTCTACCTAATATCCCCACTTCTCATTTTTAACAGTCACGCTTCAGCACTCTAAACAGGATGGACTGATTCACAATAAGGGTATTTATATGTTTTGCCAATTGTTCTGTTTTAATTTTTAACTTAAAAAGTAATTACTTTACTGTTTAAGTACTTACTCAAGGTTTCATGATTATTTTCATGCTACGTGGAGATGTGAAGTTATCAGACTGTTTGAAATTAACATTTTTTATTTTTCTACCGTTACCTGGGAATAACTACTCGAACGTGTGACACTTGATATTTATGTATTTTTAAACACTAAATCACGGGATGTTATCAATTTTTCATGCAAACACTCCTGTTCCAAAATAAGCAATGATAGAATTGGAAAATTAGAAAAAAAAAATTATTAAAGGCATCCTATTTTTATTTAATTTTATTTTGTATCTGTTATAGTTTAAACAAATAGGATGAAAATAAATAACTCGTGTGAAATTTACACGAAAGTGATAGCGAAGAATAGAAGTCGTCTGAGTGGATATTTAATTATTAATATAAATTAATTTGTGAATGACACTTTCCCTTTGATCTATAACTTTATATTAAAAAAAAAAAATAAAAAATTATAACATTGGTTTCGACGTTTCGATGTAATTCTTCGTCATCAGGATATATGCTTTCTTTAAATTACATGATTCTCTCCCTATGTTCCGAAATCTGTATAATTTTACTTCGTTATTTGGGGAGTAACTCTTCTTTTCCATCTTTGTCACATACTCTGTAATATTTCCAATGATATTTAAATGATATTACAGAATATATGACAAAGATGGAAAAGAAAAATTACTCTCCAAATAATTTTTTTTAATGAAAAAAAATTGGCGAAGTAAAATTATACAGATGTCGGGACATGGGGAGAGAATCATGTACAGTAGAGCGTCGATTATCCGAACTAATGTTGTCAGTGTTGGTTCGGATAATCAAAAGTTCGGATAATCGAAATTCACGTACTCGCACACACACACTTATGAGCCAGATACAAATACTATTTAACGAAGCAGTTTCTGAGAAATAATTAAGGATGGCTTCCTTTATAGACATTCTGGGAAAAAAATTCGTTTAATATCATTCAAAATAACAATAATTTTAACAATACTAATAAGTAATTTACATGATCAAATTAATAAAAATTACGCAAAAAAAAAAAAAAGTTCCGATAATCGACGCTCTACTTTAATTTAAAGAAGGCATATATCCTGATGACGAAGAAATACTTTGAAGCGTCGTAACCAATGTTATAAAAATGTTTTGTTTTTTTAATTATAAAGTTATAGATTAAAGGGAAAGTGTCATTCACAAATCAATTTATAATAATATATTAACTTCTCTATAAATTAGAAATTATTTAATTTATTAATTATTAATACATTGGGATATCTGATTGATTTGAAAAATAAGTATGCCTAAATTATTATAAATAGTACGAGAAAGAGTAAAAATCGAGATTATGGAATTAAATAAAATAAAATGCTGAGTGATATTGATATATTAATTTTTACACGTTGTGCCCAGTTTATTATTTTATAGTTTATTATTATTAAAGCAGAACTGAGAGCTAGTTTTAAACTCAGCATATTTTACAGCGTTCAGATAGAGACCAAAAGAAACAGATAACTCGGAATATGTAAGCTTAGGCAGGAATAGTTTAGACACGTTTTCTATTTCTGGATTATCACAACTAATATGAGTAATTTTTTTCTTACCACTAATCCATTTGAACATTTGATATTGTATACTCACATTTACGGAACCTGTCTCGCAAAGCTCAGGACCCAATGAAGATATGTTGCAATGTTATATTGATGTAACAATACAGTGCCAAAATCGGCGAGTTAAAATAAATATACTTATGGTAAAACTATTATATCATAAGCATTCTACTTAAATACGTTATTTTATTATATGACGTAAATTATTAAAAAAATAGAGGTAATTATATGATTAAAATATCTCCAATTACAATTACTAATTGTAAACACCAATTAAATTAATTGTAATCGATATTGCAACTACTATTACTGTATTTGGGCAAAAGTAATTGATGCATACTGATTAATAATTACGTCTTGTAATTGCAATGACAATTACTTGTTATTTATTGTAATTGAAATTTGTAATTGCAATTACATTTTTCCAACTCTGCACTGAATTAACTAGTTCAATGTACTGGGTAGCTTCTTCGCTGTACAGCCGTTCTTTATTCGAGAATTGATTATATATTATTGATTTCATTATTTCCTTTTATCCAATCATGTTGATTTTAAATATAAATATATATATACATTTTTTCTTCTATGGATGAATTTGTATATCTAAATAATTTCATGCGATTTGTTATATATTTTAATCCATATCGTTTTTAGTGAATTTATTATCAAGTCTTTCACTTTTAAATTCCATTATTCCACTGTTTTGAAAAAGTGCAAAAATACTTACACTGCAACTATATTAATTTTTTCCACCTCAAGAATTAATTTAAGGAATCATCAAATAAGAAATTTTATCTCCTTTTTATAATTCATCAGTTTTCATTTAAAATATTTTAAGGATTTTCATCAGTACTCTTATTTATTGGTAGCTTAAAATTAAAAATGAACTATGCAGTTAAGATGAACTAGTTCAATAAGAAAAACGATTCTTAAAGGAACGGTTTCTTAAAAAAGAACGACATTGCCCATCACTAATCTCATACTAAAGACCAAGAGACATTGCATGAAAACAACAGAGAAAGTTTATGTTCAAACAGCTGATTAGCTAAAAGCAAATAACTTTACCGTACAAAATTAAAAAAAGTATCGTTTCATCGTTTCGCGAGTTAATTGTGGCACAGACCAATGGTTGAAAACGCGATTTTTTGAACTCAGAGGGTTCTGAAGCGAAAAGGTCTGTTCGAAAACCGGGTACCGAAAATTGGACCCGATTACAATACAGGAAGATATTGTACCTCTGTTGGAGGATTAGAAAAGTAAAAAATGCGATATTAAATTAAAAATTTGTTTAATCCAGTAATTTAAATTTATGTACATATAAACATCTCTGGGCCTTATGGCATTGTCTGACAGGTAAAGAGGTATAAAAATGTTTGGAGTTATATCTTTTGATAGTTAATTGTGTAACCCGGGATAAAAAATTTTTATTTGAGTCATTTGGTAACTAGGAATAGTCAATTTATTATATTGTATTTAAAAATATGAATAATAAAACTTATTGTTTAAGCGAGTAGTGTAATGAGTTTGAAATTATAAAATATAAGACATTTGACCTCGTTTCTGGCTATATAATTATGTAAATGAGTTGTATATAATTAAACTAAGACTATAATATAAGTTGGATTTGGTGTGGAATGTTAACTAAGCTATCGACCCGGTAGAGAGCGCTACCGTAGCGGATGTAATATTATAAATGCGATATGAAAATGAAATCTGTGAATACCGAATATAAAATTTATTAGTCGAGAGCTCTCTCACTGGATGCTGTTTGTGTTCTCACCTGGTGTTCATTAAGGGAAACAATTTGGGGAATTGCTTTGAGCTTTGTAGCAGTTAGGTGTTCGGGTAACAGGGAATGTTAATTGCAGATGGATCAAACATTTTATCAAGAAACATAATTTTAATCTACAGAGTCAAAACATGCTAATTAAATCCTTTGGTTGTGCATAAGAATAACTGTGATGAAATCTTAATGATTATTTTGGGCATAAAGCGTAAACTATTTTTTTTTTTTTGTTATGGAGCTGAAAAATTCCAGTAAAAACAAGTATATGTTTTCAGAAAATTTAAAATCGATTTTATTTTATTTTCATTATTTGAATAACTTTTGTATCATTTCATATAATTACTTATGTATTGAGCTTGAGACCTAATCTAATTAAATATGTGTCGCATCCATTGCCATGGTATAAACTGTAATATAATTGCCGTCTTGAAAGCATTATTGCTGAACTACCACGGTTGACGTGATAGTTGACATTAGCTGTCGCCAAATTGACAGGTACTGTCAAGCTAACTGCCACTTGACAGTGAGTTATCGCACCTTATTATTATCGCACCACGCGGGAAAACTCATACATTCTCATATATCGATATTGTTGTGCTTCGATTATTTCTGAACTTTGAATTGATTCTATCCAACGTTTTGAGGTTATTAAATTCTTGGAGGAGCATTAAAACTATATAATTTATTTTTTTATGCATTTATTATTAATTTCTTTAATTTTGTATTTGAACATTGTATTTGAGCTAATTTACATAGAGCATCGGAAGGGTAAGACTATCGCGCGGAGTTTAGTTGTATATATCTAGCATAATTTGTGAAGTTTTATTTTGTTGATTCAACGGTGCGAAAAAAAGAATAAAAAAAGAAGATGCATTAGATTCGTCGGATTTAGATCCATTAGTATTGACTAAAAAAGGTTTCGGGATATTTTGGGGAATATGGCAGAGTCAGGTTTTGTTTTCAGAGGGCGTGAGGTATTAATTTTGAATAATTGAGAGAGATAGATAATTGATTTTGAAGGCTTATGGACCTATAGAAGATTTTGAATTTCCAGTTTGTAGAAAGTTATCCCTACGGAAATTGTAACGAATTTATATCATAAACAAATATTTTTTATATGGAATAAAAAGGTCTCTCTCGAAACTAAAAGGAGCACATACCACCCCTTCCTTATTGGCACAACGTTGTACGGATCAGAATTGTGGACACTGACAATAAAATATGCAAGTAAATTACTGGCTTTAGAAATATTTTTTTGTAGAAGTTCTGCCATATCCAGATTGGAGAAAGTCCCAAATGGGGTAATAAGAAACAAAGTAGTGACTGAACTCCACATTCTCGATGGCATCAGTGAAAGAAGATTGCTGTGGTATAATGTTATGTATAATGATGAGAGGCATTGGCCCCTTCGAATACTTTAATATTGCCCTGAGAAGAGAAGAAGATGTGGAAGACCTTGGAAGCAGTGGATAGAGGAAGCCAGGGAAAAAATGGCAGCTAGAAGTCTAATGGAGGATTGGAGGGAAGGTGAATTGAGGACCGGGGTAGGTATTGAGGTAGTTGCAAAACCCGATAAATAAATAAATAATAATAATAAAAGGCTTAGCGAACCGGAAGGTTCGATGCCGATACCACTAATCGCTGCCAACAAACCTCGGTCCACCGACTGCCGTCCAAACCTTAATTCATTAGATCACCCTTAACACAATCCTCCCACCTACGATTCGGTCAAACCGTCGGACGTTTAGCAGTCGGCTCAACGTTTATTAATTTTTTAGGAATTCGTTCGTTACTGAGCCCAACAACATTACCCCATGAGCCCAACCCATTTCAACCGTCGCGATGATATCACTTCGATTATATTAACAGGGTGCATGCTCCGCAATTCCGCGTTTTGTAATCTCCTAAAGCGTCCAGCTGACTCATCCTTTTTCGTACTAAATATTCTACGCAGTACCTTATTCTCGAAGACCTTAAGGCGTTGTTCGTCCTTCAAGGTTAGCGGCCACGTTTCACACCCGTACAGAACTGTAGGCAAGATAATAGTTTTGTATATTCTAAGTTTTAAGTTTCTGGACAGAATGCGCGACCTAAGTAATGTTGATACCGAAAAATAACAAGTATTTCCCGCCTTTAACCGCGCCTTTATTTCCTCTTGAATTTCGTTTTTTCTAGTAATGATAGACCCCAAATACTTTAATTTCTCAACGTGTTCAAACCTATTTTCTCCTGTATCTATATCCTCAAAATCGCCTCTGTTTCTATTGCTAACCATATATTTCGTCTTATCCGTATTTATTTTGAGGCCAGCCTCTTTCCCAGCTGTCATCAACGTTGCTGTATTCAGTTTTATAGTTTCCGCGTCCTCACTTAATAATACCAAATCATCCGCAAACCCCAGCACGGATATTCTACCACCCAGATCTAAACCCCTTTCGGTATGCATCACCTTGACATACTCTAGTGTTAAATTAAATAGGACAGGTGAAAGGGAACCACCTTGTTTTAAACCCGAGCGAACTTCAAATTTCTCCGAAAAATAATTACCAATTCTAACTTTATCGAATGTTTTGGGTATGCACATCTCTACGAGATTTACTAACTTCTTCCGTTTTCTCTGCTCCATCAAAATGTTATACAGAAATAAATAATTATTTTTTTAATTATCAGTGAAATTAATGCGCACAACTATCATGATAAAAACATTTTCTTGTTTTGGTTATCCCTTATAGGCATTACTAAACTTTTATTTTACTGTATATTGTTTGGTTTTACTTATATCTTGATTTGATATAGGAAACTAGATTGGACACGGAAACATATCTACCTTCATATAATATATATACATTATATATATATATATATATATATATATATATATATATATATATATATATATATATATATATGAACCTTCATATATGTATATATAACCCAATAAACCCAAAGTACACAGGCCCCATATAGGGAGGGCCTCATTACGTAGACATATAGTTACACTGACCTGGGTGGGGAGGACGATAAGAGCCACGCAGATCATGATGACCATGTAGAGCTGTGACGGCCAGATGTCTGGGACGAAGTCGCCATAGCCGACCGTCGAGAAGGTGACAACGACGTAGTAGGTGCTCTGGAAGAGGTTCAGGTGGCGGTGGCCGGCTCGCTGGAAGTGCTGGATGCCGCACACGCTGGAACCAAGAAGGGATACTATTGTTATAATTGCATATTACTGGAAGATTCCAAAGAGAAATTCTCCAGTGATGGCTCGTAGATAAAATTAGTGTAAGAGAAAACACGTGTTTAAAAAAGAAATTTAATCAGAAACTTGTTATAGTCATAAAATAGCAAAACCAAACATTTTTTTTAGGATCAAACTGTAACATAAATTCAAATTAAAATACATTTCAAGCTTGATTAATTTATTTAAATATCTGGTCTTACACCACATAACTTCCTTGTACACCTATTAAACTATTAATCGTTGGTTAAAAAAAAATGCGGGAAGTAAAAAAAAGAAAAAGTTTCAGGTGAAGTACCACTTCCGGTCGGCTAATTTTAATTAAACTCAAGTATATTATTAATATTGACTTAAAAAGATTATATAAGAAATTTGAGATGCTTTGTTTTATACTTTAATATATTTTTTGATGAAGATTTATCGTGACCTTCATATAAAGTACCACTCCCGGCAAGCCAATTTTAACCTAAATCTTGCATATTGTATTCATTGATATAAAAGTATTATATTCTGAATTAGAGATGTTTTGCATTCTATTTTAATATAATTATTGATGAAAATTTATTGTGATATTCAAGTAAAGTGTGCCCTTCCGGTTTGCCAATTTTTACAGAACTCTATTATTTTATTTATGTTGATGTAAAATTTGTATGTGCCAAATTTGAGATGCTTTACATTATATGTTATTACAATTTTTGATGAAAGTTTTATATGACCTTCAAGTAAAGTACCACTTTCAGCTTGCCAATTTTAACCAAAATCTAGCATATTCTTTTTATTGATATAAAACTATTATATACTAAATTTTAGATGTTTTACATTATATGTTATTACAATTTTTGATGAACGTTTTATATGACCTTCAAGTAAAGTACCACTTTCGGCTTACCAATTTTAACCAAAACCTAGCATATTCTTTTTATTGATATAAAAGCAGTATATACTAAATTTGAGATGTTTTGCTTTATATCTTAATATGAATATTGATGAAAGTTTATTATGTCGTTGAAGCAAAGTATCCCTTCCGGTTTGCCAATTTTTACTGAAATCTATTATTTTATTTATGTTGATGTACAATTTTTATGTACCATATTTGAGATGCTTTACATTATATTTCAATAAAATATTTGATGAAAGTTTAATGTGACCTTCGATTAAAATACTACTTTCGGCTTGCCAATTTTTATTAATATATAAGTTCTATGTATCAAATTTGAGAAGTTTTGCATTATGCTTTATTATGTTTTATTTTATATGTTTATAATGTTTGACGAAAATCTATTATGACCTTCAAGTAAAGCACCACTTCCGGTGACCATTTAGTGACCAAATAGAGGGGTTCACAACTAGATGCTACACCAATCCAAAATACAAAATTTTTTATAGCAAACAGTTTTCGAGTAAAATACGAACGAACGTACGCAGATACACCATGACAAAACTAGCCAAAATGGATTCAGGGATGGTCAAAAGGATATTTCCGTTGAAATCTGAAATCTGAAAATTTTCGCGATAACAACCTTTACTACGTACAAGGAAGTAAAAATGAAATCGATTCTTGGGCCGTGGTTAAAATTTTCTGTTAAATTAAAACCGAAAACAAAAATTAACTAATAGAATAGCTAAATGTAGGATAGTAATCTAATTCTACTCTTTATCACATACACGAATATGGTGCCCGGTTTTTAAGCACAACATGGTATAAAAAAACATTACCTTCCACGCACCTTACACGCAAGGTTCAGTACAGTGAGACCGACAGTGCTCTAACTCCCTACAGCCTCGCATTCACAATAGATAAATTTTTCGCTGGTGGAACTGTGAAGCGCACAGTTCCATACACTGATTTTTCTATCTTTTTCATAAACTGTGTTATGACTTCTGGCATTGAGCTTAAGGATTATATATTGAAAAAATTTAAAGAAAGAATTAATGAAAAACAGATAACATTATATTGGGTGTTATTGATAACATGAAGTGGAACTGGGGGTTCTACAGTTCCAAAGTATATATACGCGAGGCGCCATTCTTCGAGTATCTCAAATGCCATTAAATAAATAACTAGTCAACGTTTCACCAATTCTGGCATCATCTGGACAACCCTTAAATAATATAAGAATAATATAATATAATATTATATATATATATAATATATATATATATATATATATATATATATATATATATATATATATAATATTATATAATATATAATATTATATATAATAATATTATATATAATATAATAATAATATAATATAAGAAAGTACGGCTTAATTATTCAACTAACGATTATAAATGCAACGTTTATTACGATTTTATTGTTTTAGTTTTTACGGTAATGTTTTTTGAACCCTTGATATTTCACAACTGAGCCATCCGAAATAGAAATCCAAGACATGGCCGTGAGGTTCATCAGATGATATAGAATGCCGAAGTAAAAGACCATGATTATGGAGGAAGCTAAAGGTGAAGGACATTAAAGATTGAGCTCGAGAACTGAGAGGAATGTTCCCCCGGTTCTTGGCTCCTAGGGGCTCCTCCAATATTAAAGGGCCCCACTCCTTGCAAATGGATCCCCGTCGCTATAGTCCACGGTGGAAGGAGGAGGGGGTCTTGTACTGAGGTCGATATGGCCACGCTAGGGGTGATGATAAAGAAAGCGAACTATCTTAAAGTTATACACGCAGTAAAATGGCTTCTGACTCTTCTAACATTCAAGAAACAATTTCCTTCTGACAAGGCGACGTCTATCAACAACTTTGACGGCAGCATGATCTCATATTGCGAACCCGAGGGATGTGTGTAAATAAGCGATGTGTCTCGCGGGCCAGAATTGCCTTCAAGACCTTCCACAACTTTCTACCGCTATAACAACAGGCAATAATACTTTCCGAGAGCAGCCATATCTTCAACGTAATACATGGTTGCTTTTACTGGTTCCCTGTGTCGTATCAACTGCTGCAGCGATTTACAACTTCAAGGGCTCATTAGCTTATGGGAGAAAATTATGGGGGGCCACATCATGTTAAACATTAGTGCTAATGAAAATCTACAAATATAATAGAGAGATAAGAGTTAAGAGCAGAAACCAATATTATAAATTTTTGAAGAACTATAAAAACTTACAATTGTACGATTTGAGGGATTTTTTTTTTCCAAAGAAGAACTGAAATCGGAGGACCATGCAAGTGAATTTTTAAAAATTATTATATTATTATATTATATACCTCGGGTCTCTTTTTCATTAAATTAAATTTCGGTTTATTTAAAAAAAATTAAATTAGCTTCGGTTTATAAAGTTGGAGGGTCTGGCTTGATTGTTCAGTAAGTTCATATTACACCTCCATTACCATTTAGCTTGTTTAACTTGTGAAATGATTAAAAGAAAATTGAAATCGGGGTTCTTGTAAGATTGAAACGTAACTCGTTCTTTCAAAATAATAATTTAGAAAATTATGAAACATGTTGGAGACTCAAAGCAGCTATAAGCAACAAGTGGGCTTATAACCAGCATGCCTTCTGGTGTGCCCTTCAATTTGGCGTGTTGTTAGTTTAACTTTTAAAAGGCCACTTAATTATAGATAAATTACGTGCTCGTTACTTGTTGAACGGTTTGCTGTCAGAAATAAATATTTTCTTCAAACTGTGAAATATTTTCTGTTAATCGTATAAAGATTTTTAATTTTCCTTTCCTAAATCCTTCGCCCAGGAGAAATCGCTGCGAAAGTCGTGATTTAAATAATTACTTGCGGGAAACAATTCTATTTTTTTATGAATTGACACATTTCCTTGTGTACAAACAAAAAAAAAATACGGATTTGTTAGTAAAAAGTATTTAATCGAATAACTTTAAGATAGAATAAACAAATTGAATAACAAAAAAAAAATAACTTTCAGATAGAATAAACAAATAAAATGTTGGAAGTTTGGTGAATGTGGTATTAAAAAAAATGTTATATCTGTAATCTTTTTTCTGGGGAACAGTTTCAAACATTGAATAACTTCTGCAAATTGGCCATTTGAGGAATAAAGTTGTATTTATATTTTGTGATATCTCCCCACCATATTATTTTATTTCCCCCCCACCATATACATTTTATTTCGAATTGAATTGCTAGTAAAGTTTTACAATTGACTGGAGTAATTAGAGTTTTTAGTTTTCTTCTAATATTCTTGTATAATATATATATATATATATATATATATATATATATATATATATATATATATATATATATATATATAATTTCCTACAGTTGCTCTGACCTGCAGCAGTAGCAAAATAAAAGCATGTCTATAATGTTCAATGCGTTGAATCTTTGCTATAGTTATTTATATTTATATATCCAAAGAAAAAAAAAATATCTGATGTTGACACCGCAAAACTTCCTTGTACGCCTAAACTATAAAAATCGGTGACTCCAAAAGTAATCCTGAATTTGGTTACTAGTTTCCGAATGTTGTACGAGTACGGAAATTCTGTGCAGTTAATATTTTTGTCAAGTTATAATAAAACGAAGCATTATAATCAACGTCTTTTTATTAATAGAAAATTTGTTAGGAAAAAAACATTCGTAACCTTAGAAAATGTATTATTGCTCTAACCTACAGTGTAGTTAGCTTGTCTAATCTTTCCTGATTTCGAAACAGCGTTTACTTTATTATTAACAATGGCGATACTTCTCATTACTATATTTCCAAGTAGGCAAGTGAAAGTAAAAATTATAGATGGTACAACATATTCCATTAAAACAATTTTTCCCACCCGTCTCATCTGTTTTACTGCTCTTATTTCCGGCAATTTGTTTTCAACCTGATAAAATATTTCTCCTTTTTCCTCCTTTAATTAATTATCAAATTCTTTCATAGTTTATATTTATTTATTTATTTTTTACCATGGGAGACGGTCGATAATTTCAAATATATCAAATTAAAAGTACTTTAGAGGAAGCCATTTTGAAAATTCGGCTTTTAATCCCAGTCAGACTATTTCAATGAGGATAAAACCTATCTGATATAAAAGCCGTATTCGAGATAATTGTAAATAATAATCGATTATACAAAATAGTACTTCCGATTAGTCGATTTTTACGAAGACGTTGCTGCAACATCCCATAGATAATTTCAGTTTCGTATAACTTTTCATTTTTGAGCTGTTCTCAAGCACATACTATATAGTATTCGCATGGACACACGGATCATTTTGCTAGAATTGTTTATTTGGACTCGGGGAACCTAAATAAGTGTTTTTCTTTTGAAAAATAGAACTCTTATTTCATAAGAGGTTAGGTTAAGGTTGTTATGGCAACTAAACTGCTTGTGTCTTTAGTGTCCTTCTTTGTTTGTTTTTAATCTTTCACTTTTGGCGTTATATTATATTTTGTTGAAATTATAATTTTTTTTTTTTTTAGGAATTCAATTATTTTCCCTATATTTGTGATCCTATATCCTAACATAATTTGGAGATTTCTTTCTATTCCTAAATTTTGAATGTAGCTGTCATGTAGTGGGCATTTTTCTAAAATGTTACTGATGTTCAGCTGCAAATTGCACATTTCACAGTCGGGAGTCTTTAGTAATTGGAGCCCGTGCGTAAGTCGCGTGTGGTCAATTCTCAGCCTAATTATGACAACCCTTCTCTTCTGCTGTTGCGGTTTGAACTTTCCCATGCTTTTATTTCTTATTTTATTCTTTTTAATTTTTTTTGTCACTCGGAGGTTTCCCAAAGCTGGACCCAGGTCATCTTGGCTTGGTACTTTAGATATTTGCGTATCTCTGATGTAGTATGGATGCTGCTTCTTCGCCTGCTCGGTCGTTCACTTCATTCACTTTGACCCCAATGTGTAACGGTATCCAAACAAGAACTATGTTTTTGTTTAGTTTTGCTATCATTGTTGAATAAGTTTGGGGTTTCTTTATTACAACGCTATTTGAATATATGTTGTTGAATTCCATCATAGCAGATAGGCATTCTTTACTACATATAACGAAGCTTTCTTCATTGAGCTGCATAATAAGGTGAAGTGCTGTAATAATAGCGTAGCATTCTGCGGTAAAGTTGGTGCTTGGATGTGTTAGCTTGTATTTAATTATATTGGAGTCGATAACAATGGAATAGCCAACATATATAGGTGAGGGAAAGTAAAAATATATTAAAAATTTAAACAGTTTATACCTCCATGGGCTTATGAAACCTTTAAACGGCCGGCGTATGGAAACGAAATGATGGATGGACATGTCTAATTCCGAGGACCATCCTGGGATGATCTGAGCCTTCGGTACCAAATCTTAAAAAAAACGGCCTATCAGTCTCGAATAACGTATCTTGAAACGTAAAACTTCAAATTTTGAGGGCGTGGGTGGAGAGGAGAGATTAAATTATTTTTTCTTGGTAGATTACAAAGGCCCGCTATTGCTAATAATAAACAACGCCTTTGTTTAAACTAAGGAGAAAAGAAGACAAGACAATCAAAAGATTGTAAAATAATCAAGTTTCGAAGGTAATTAGCCTAAATGATGTCATCAAGATCAAAAGAGGAAATAGCTGACGACATTCTTGGGCTCCATTTGCGGAACCTTTAACGGCATCATCTACGTTAGATGCCAACCTTTAACCTGGCTCGATCCAATTAACAATTCAGATTTTTTGGCGAGCCACTTATATCTTCATTCTTCTTATATTTCAATTTAAAACGTATATAATTTACAAAAAAATATGTTTAAGAAAATGCATAATTTATTAATAATTCAAATACAAATAAAATACCGAAAAACATATTTTAATGTGAAAGGTGACACTGCATTTCTTCTGCCAGTTTCTTGTACTCTGGTACATATGATGTTAAAGCTAAATTTATGCAATCATTCAGATGTTCATTAGTTAACCCGAATCTGAACTAGGTTTATTAGCAAGCCTATTGTTGAAAAACCACTTCGCAAAGGTTAGTTGATCCAAAGAGGACCCTTTAAAAAGTTTCTGGTAACGCTTACGAAGTGTTCCTAACGGCTGGTCTAGAATCTCAGACCAGACTGTACTTCATCCACTGCGCATGCCCAATTAAATTCTCAAACCAACGGATCCTTCTCAGTTGGAATACTGGTGTAGGGTTAGCTCAAGCTCTGAGAATCTAGACCTGTTCAAGGTATTTAGTTGCAGTTCGGAAGGATTACCAGAATAATAAAGTGGGAGTTTGTAATAAATTCTGGAGAAGGCGCCATTTCTCCATGGTTCTCGAAATTTCGCACAAGAACATCAAAGACTAAAAGTGACCAAGGAATAATATATCTATAAAATTATTTTAAAACTAAAATTTAATATGTATTTACTATAATTATTTCGTAAGAAGAAGTGAACGCATCGACGAACATTTCGAAGAAGATCTGAAAGGCGCAAAATACGAAGAAAATATGAATAATACGGCTCAAGCTGATATTTAAACTTAAAGATGGTGTAGGAAAGAAGGCGGTGGGGACAAGAGATCTATTCGGTAAAAGGCGGGAAGTCTGAACTAACCCTACATGAGTATTCCAACTGATAAGGATTCGTTGGTTTGAGTATTTGTTTGGGCATGCGCGGTGGGTGAAATACAGTCTGGCCTCAGTCATCTAGTCCTATTCAAGACCGTTATTAGCAGTTCGGAAGGATTACCGACCAAATTAATACTTTTAATTGATGTATTTTTTTCTTTCTATAAATTTAAATTAAAGAAATATCTGAGTAACTGTGGCCATTAACCGCCATATTGTATTTTATAGAGCAATTAATTATTAAACATCCGGCACCCCAGGTTTACGACAGTGCCTTCAATAACTATCTATTCAAACTAGCCGAATATAAATCATACATTTCTCTCTGAAATGGTCCTGTAAATTAGTTTAATTTATCTACTAAAATAATTATTTAATTTACATACATTTTTTATTATACCATGATCTTAAACTGTAGAAATTTGGTTTATTAAAGTTGATGGTTCCCACAAGATTTTTTTTTTTTTTTTTATTATTAGGACAATTTATTTATTGAGAAATATAACATTCTGTCTCAGCAGGAACTATGGTAATAGTGATAAAATAAATCATTCGTACAATATTTACAAAAAACGAAATCATAACAACAAAAAATAACCTTAATACAAGAAATAATAAATAAACTTATAAAAACTAAAATAAACCGACTAAGGCGAAGGTGGGTAATGTGTTTAATTTGACCGTTAGTAGCTATCTAACCATTTTTTGAGCCAACGGCTTAATCGATTTTCAAATTTAATGGCTCAAATTATACATTTTGATCCCGTGAATGTTTTGAAACATTTTTAGATCAAAATACTAAAGAAATGTCGTATTAAATGTGTTTAATCTGTCCGTTTGAGGGTATCTTACGATTTTTTTAGGGAATGGCTCTACCGATTTTCAAGTATGATAGGTTCAAATTACTCCTTGTGATCTCGCGAATGTTTTGAACTCAAAATATTAAAGAAACGCTGAATTAAATATGTTTAATCTGTCCGTTTGAGGCTACCTAACGATATTTTGATCGCACGACCGATTTTTATATTTGATGGCTCGTATTACCCAGTGAATTCCCGTGAATTTTTCGAATTATCGAGAGCTCATAAATACTGAAAAAATATTTCATTATATGTTAAGTGTTTTCGGATTTTTGTAAATGTTTCTTATTTTATAATTCGTAAGTTCGGGATCATATGGTAATAAATTATAAACAACCGATACTTGAAAAACTAAAAACGTTAAAATAAAATTTTATTTAAAAAAAATAGTAGTCGAGTTCCTTCCACTACAGGTTACGGCCTCTTTAAAGTACATTCCCATATCAAAATACTGAAAACATACAGAAAGTAAATTAATGCATTGAGGAAAGAAGAGTCTTCATTTTCGTTTAGTTGACATCCGCAAGATGATATAGAAGGATCAATCTAATTGGTCAGTTGACATCCGCATGAAGGTATAGAAGGATCAATCTAATTGGTCAGTTGACATCCGCATGAAGGTATAGAAGGATCAATCTAATTGGTCAGTTGACATCCGCATGATGGTATAGAAGGATCAATCTAATTAGGGATTGATAAATTATTTGCCACTTCTATAATTTTTTTTTTTATTGAAATCTAGTTTCTAACTAGTTCATACATTCATCTTCATTTCTAAAAACACACAAAAAAAAAATCAAAAATAAGTAATTCAAAATATAGTCTGCATCCTATATTTCGAATTGTTTATTTTTTAATTATTTTGTGTGTTTTTATAACTGAAGATTAATGTATAACATTCGAAACTAGTTTTCAATAAAACAAAATTATAGAAGTGACAAATTAGTCGTTTATTTCCAAAATGAACCCCAATCTTCATTTACAAATTTTCAAGTACCGCGATAATTTCTATTCCAATTACGATTTTTTTTAATATAATTTTTAAATATATTAGAAAAATCATCAGTATAGCAAATATTTCCAAAAATAGTTGATTATATTAATATTACTTAAAAAGCAATTGAATTTTAAATATGCAGCGATTTACAAAAAATCGTTTTGGGTTCATTTTGGAAATAAACGTCTCAAATAATTTATTAATCCCTAATTTAAGGCGCCCGACTACAACACCGAGTATCAATATTCATGGCCGTCAACTTCACTAACAACCTAGCAATGCGCTTTAGTAGATATTCAAGTACTTTTCGTCCCTTAAGACGAATAGGGTTGTAAGAAATAAAAGTTATTTCTGGATTCGGATATATTTATATATATATATATATATTTATAACTCGTTTATAATAAAGGAGACTTGCCTGGTAAAGACGAGACACAATAAAGTTGCAGAGAGGATCATGAGCTGTTGGGAGAGCGCAGACTGTGATTTTTGCATCGCTCTGTGCAAGTCGTTCTAGAACAGATCATTCAAAATCAATCAGAACAAGTTCATATAATCATATAATTTCATTCCTCTTTGTATTCTTACTTATTTAATTAAAGCAGCCTTAGCTTATTAATGCCAAGCCAAAAGGCTTTCGAGATTTTCGTAAAGCTGAGTCCTACAGGGATAAACTATAGCTCAAATATATCTAAAGGCCAAACATTTTTTGAAACTGAAATTTTGAATATATTAAATAATAAGGGTACTTACGTATTTAATGGTTAATCATTGTTGTGAGTTATAACCTACACTATTATCATTACTGCATTAATTAGACAGCTGTCATTTCTTTTTCAGTTGTGATCGGAACCTAAATTCAATTAATGGCGTCACATTATAAACCTCAACATATGATCGTCCGTGAAATACGTAAGTACCATAACAAATATTAAAAACAAAAAGTTTACAATAACACATGCCACTATTTAAAAAAAAATAAATCTAAACTAAAAACCTTCAATTGTTCAACAAAATCTTTTGTCAGGGAGCTAGTTCAATTCAGATCAAAATCTTGAAATTGTGTTTCATTCACTAATTTCAAGTAATCGTTAAATTTAACTGAAGTTTCATACAAAACAGTTCATTACTTTGTATATACCATTATACATTACCATATCATGATTAGCAAAAATTTGTTTAAAAAAAAGAAGGTTTTTATGGTTTTAAAGAATTTTCTATAAAGGTTATGGTATAATTTTAAAAATTGACAGATTTAAAAAAAAATAAGC
Source organism: Rhaphigaster nebulosa (assembly GCA_948150685.1). Classification (NCBI taxonomy): domain Eukaryota; kingdom Metazoa; phylum Arthropoda; class Insecta; order Hemiptera; family Pentatomidae; genus Rhaphigaster; species Rhaphigaster nebulosa. The sequence goes on from OX411308.1 coordinate 1,484,540, forward strand.
CTATGAACGGATCAAAAATGACTTGGTGTTTTAAGTTTTTTCAAACCAGAGAGTTTTTAATCTTATTAGACAATTTTTATAACATATAATAAATATAATTACATATTTTTTTAACCAATTTTCTCTATTAATCCCTATTCATACATTCAGATGTCATTTATTAATAAATATAAATGAAAACCTATCTAATTAATAAAATGTAAGCTAAAAATTCAGTATAATAATAATGTATTAATAAATATAAATGAAAACCTATCTAATTAATAAAATGTAAGCTAAAATTTCAGTATAATAATAATGTATTAATAAATATAAATGAAAACCTATCTAATTAATAAAATGTAAGCTAAAATTTCAGTATAATAATAATGTATTAATAAATATAAATGAAAACCTATCTAATTAATAAAATGTAAGCTAAAATTTCAGTATAATAATAATGTATTAATAAATATAAATGAAAACCTATCTAATTAATAAAATGTTAGCTAAACTTTCAGTATAATAATAATAATAAATAAATACAAATCTAGAGTAGTATCGCACAAAAACATAAAATCTACTTTCACTTATCACTCTACTTGAAATGAATTTTAAAAGTTTCCAAAGAAATTCTATTTAGTGTCCATGGAAACATTTAGTTTATATTAAGTAATATAAAAGTAGTAATTATAAACTACAATTGTCATTTAAGTTTATGCGTTTTTGTCACTTTCCATTACCTTCTTTAGCTTTCTAACGGTATATCATACATCTATAATATATTACGACTATTATTTCCGGAAATTTGTTTTCAATCTTGGAAAATATCAAATTATTTCATAGTTTATATTTATCCATTTTTTATTACTAATAAAAAAATGAGGGGCAATTAATTATTTCAAATAAATAAAATTAAAGGTACTCTAAATGAAGCCATTTTGAACCATGTCAGACTATTTTGATGGTGGTAAGACCTAACTGTTATTAAAGAGCATTTAATTGTTCATTGATGAAACGAGTTTAATGAAAATCTTTTGAGCCGTTTTTGAAAAAAAATATAAAATAGTGTTAAGTCAATGATATGAAGTGTAAATGTCCGGCAAGATTTTGGAGAACATATGGCATGTAACATCCCAGTCATAAACATTTAAGTTTCATAGCTTGGTTTTTGTTTTTGAGTTAGGTTGTTCACATGCACAAACTCAGAGACCATTTTGCGAGACTTCGTTATTAGAACTCAGGGGACATTAAAACGTATATTTCCATTGAAAAATCATATTCGATTTTTTTCAGGATCGCAATACTCTTCTCCCTTACTATATCTTTCATATTTTATATAGTTAATTGAAAGTAATAAAATTGTATATAAAATTAAAATTTAATAAATATTTATGTACGTAAAAACATAAAAAGTTTCTAAATTAATTTGATTGGAAATAGGGAAAAACTTCCATGTTTTATTTTATTATTTTGCCATCGCTAATCAAGATGGAATTGTATCTGTAGAGATGATGACGACTATTATATATAGTGCGCTACGAGCTTCGGTAGGACTGAAGATAAAATAGAATTGTGAAGGGGAGGAGTATTGAATAAAGTCTTCCAGGAATATACTCGTAAATTTGGGGCTGGATTCTGGCTGACATTTCCCAGTTCCCGGGATATCCCATTCTCTTTCCTCTGGGTATCTTATCTATGACGGTCTTCACATTTGTATATTATTATTCGACCAACTCCGCCGCTTCCAATTCAATCTCAAAAGTATTGTTCAGTTAAACGAAGTCGGTAAATGTTTTAGCACCTTGTTTAACTAAGACTTCAGGTATTTTCATTAATTCGCTCCAGGTATTTATAATAATAATTTATTACAACTGTAGTATTGATAAAGGCCCATTAGTTAATACATTAAGAATCTTAGTAACACAAAATGAAAGTTTCACCTGCAGTAGAAATCTGATTAAGATGTTAATGGCTACTATTTACATACACGCCTCTGAAAGTTCGTATTATATAGTCGAGGTGTGACAGAGAAAATAATTTTCCAGTGGAAAATGGAATTAACAGAAGAATAGTATACACACAAATTGCATGCTTTAGATAAAATCGGTATGTAGCAACATGATGAAAAAAATCGAAGCTCACTTATATTTCATGAAAATAGTGTTGTAGTGAACCTCCTTGGGAATATAATAATAATAATAAAAGGCTTAGCGAACCCGAAGGTTCGATGCCGATACCACCAATCCTTGTCTACAAACCTCGGTCCACCGACTGCCGTCCAAACCCAAATTCATTAGATCATCCTTAATACAATCCTCCCACCTACGTTTCGGTCTACCCCTCGGACGTTTACCAGTCGGTTCAGCGTTTATTAACTTTTTAGGAATTCGTTCGTTACTGAGCCCAACAACTTTGCAAGCCCATTTCAACCGTCGCGATGATATCACTTCGATTATATTAACAGGGTGCATGCTCCGCAACTCCGCGTTGTGTAACCTCCTAAATTCTCCAGTTGTCTCATCCTTTTTCGGACCAAATATTTTACGCTATACCTTATTCTCGAAGACCTTATAGCGCGTGTAGTTTCTGGACAGAATGCGTGACCTAAGTAATGTTGATACCGAAAAATAACAACCATTTCCCACCTTTAACCGCGCCTTTATTTCCTCTTGAATTTCGTTTTTTCTATTAATCACAGACTCCAAATACTTAAATTTCTCAACGTGTTCAAACCTATTTTCTCCTATATCTATATCCTCAAAATCGCCTCCGTTTCTATTGCTAACCATATATTTCGTCTTATCCGTATTTATTTCGAGGCTAACATCTTTACCAGCTTTCATCAACGTTGTTGTATTCAGTTTTATAGTTTCCGCGTCCTCACTTAATAATACCAAATCATCCGCAAACCCAAGCACGGATATTTTATCACCCAGATCTAAACCCTTGGGAAATATATATATATATTTTTTTTTTTTTTTGCATACAATTTTTATGGTAGATAGGTACTAACAAAAAACCGCAATTTAACTCACAAAATAAGTTCCTGTGACAATTACAAATCCTGTAATAAAATGGCCATATTTCGCGGTTTTTAATATTTTTTTCTCGAAAATTTGTTGGCCGACTTCAATTGTTTAAAGCTCATTAAAGGCTATTACGCACTATTTTTTATTTTTAATAAAATATTGTTTTTCAGATTTAAACCTGAAAAAACAATTTTCGGTATTTTTTTTCTCACCATGTTGCTACATACCGATTATATCTAAAATATATACGATTTGTTTCTACGATTTTTCTCCTAACTATCGCGTTGACAAAGTCCATTGGTAAATTATTTCAAAAAATAAAATATCGTGCTGGGCTAACATTCGAAGATTTGTCTAGAGATAAATGTATCGATTGGAATTCTGTAATACATATATTACATCTAATTAATGAGAGCGAAAACATATAGATTGGTAATATGAGAATTGCTGTCTCTAGTCTGCATACATTTTTTTTCTGATTTTTTTTTGCCTGACCTGGCTGCTCAGTTATTTTCTGTTATTTGAGAGACCTAACTTTTTGTTTTAAATCTAGTTTCTCGAGGATTGTAATTAAAATATTCCAAGTAAAGTCCCGATATGTAAATTTGTATAAATACATTCCTTTTCCGTTTTTGGATTTTACAGTAGCTTTTAATTTTTGTTTTACTGCAAAGCTCTAATGATATGAAAACTGTTTTATAGCAATATTATAAATTATTATACTAAATTCACCTAATTACATAATATATAATAGTATTCCTGAATCCTTATTTTAAAATACCATTTTAAGAAAATTGATAATTGTGCTTTAGACTGCGTGAATCTGAGATGAGTTTGGCACGCTTGACATAGATGAATCCGTATGTCAGACTGCATTTTTCATTAAGAGTATGCGAAGGAGTGAGCGTAATTATTACATTAAATAATATGTAAATGTAAGCATAAGCCATTTATATCAGCTGTTTTATTATAACCTACTCTTCTGTTATTATGTTTCCTCTCTTTGTCTTCATTATGCGATTGGGTGTCTTGGGGTGATGTGATGTCTCTAGTTGATGAGATTTTTAGACTGTTGATGTGAGATGTGCTGTATTTGATCTTCATACATGTGATTTTATTTTGTATGTCCTGGTGATGACTGAATTGGCGAAACTTAGACTGGTTAGTTATTTACCGGTATTTTAGAGACTTCGTGAATCAGCCAGTTGTATTCTAGCAATAATTTATGTCTCTTTTTGAGTTTTTACTCTATTATATTAATGGTACTTAGATATTAAAGAGTCGACCATTGTTATGGATTATAACCTATACTATTATTATTACTGCTTTATTTAGATCGAAGCTGTCGACTTCCGTTCGCTGCGCTCGCTCAAGAGATAAACAAACCCACAGCAACCTTTTTTTAGTTGAGGTTGAGGCCTAAATTTGTACAAATACGAATCAGTTTAAGGTGCCAAGTTATAATTTCAATTGACGGTTAACCGTATAGTACCAATATATATATAAAATAATTTATATATATATATATGTATATATATATATATATATACATATATACACACAATATATATAAATACATATATATACACAATATATAAATATATATATATATATATATATATATATATATATATATATATATATTTATTATATTGAAGTATGCATGTACAATATTAAATAATAAGGAATTATAATTAGAATGAATTTATTTTTTTTTATACATTAATAATCTGAAGCAGAAATTGATATTTTAGTTAATTTCTAAAATTCGATTCGTCTATGCTAAATAAATATCACTATGATTATATAATATTATTGGATATTGGCTATTACTTACGAACATGTTTTCGAGTGACTTCTTGGCCAGCCAGCAATTCAGGAACACCGGAATGAAGAGATGCCTACAGGTTGGAAAAACAATCTGACAACAAATAAACACATAGTAAATTATGGAAATATAAATTGCTAAGACTTTTACAAATATGAAACTTTCAACTATATCAGTTGACATCCGCATGATGGTTTAGAAGGATCAATCTAATTAGGGATTGATAAATTATTTGCCACTTCTATAATTTTGTTTTTATTGAAAACTAGTTTCGAATGTTATACATTCATCTTCAGTTCTAAAAACACACAAAGTTTGGTATTATTATACATATTAAATTAAATGTAATATAAATTAGTATTATAAAACATTCATGAATTATGAATTTAATTAAGACAAGAAATCAAATACATGTTGGTACTCACCAAGATTTAAATGGATTATATCAAACAGAAAAGTTTTATTTATTGGTTTGAAAGTGTCGGGGTTTTTCCAGTAGTTCCTGTGAATAATTGGTTTTTCTGTTATAGATGGGAATAAATTTAAAATTGGGCTATTGCTCCATGAATGTATAACATTCGAAATTAGTTTTCAATAAAAACAAAATTATAGAAGTGACAAATAATTTATCAATTCCTAATTTTAACTATATTTTATCACAAAAACGGTTTTGTGGTTCCTGTAAAGTTTGCTAAATGGAGCATAAACCTTTTTAAAATAATGATATCGATTTATTTAGAAATTAAAGGTCGTTCGATTATTTTTTGGCTCATCTATGTAAATGCATCTATGAACTATATATATTCAAATTAAATGTTCTCAGTAAAATATATGCAAAGTAAAAGTTCTCAATAAAAAAATTAATTTCTAATTATTACGATGAATTTCGTTCATGAAATAAATTTGACCATGAAGTGGAACACTTCCTTGGCACTGTGAATTGAGTACACTTCATTTTTCGCCTCATTTAATTAGAAAACTCTGCGGACAAATAAATTTAACTCGGGCAAACAAAACAAATTTAATTAATTATTGAACACTGGGGAAGTTGGAAATTACTTTACTGAAAGCAAGGTACAAGGTCGCGCTGATGAGTTCTACATACTGAAACTGTCATCAAATATGGAAGGGATATTGTGAAATAGTTGGTCAATATTGATTGCAATAGTAGGAGGAGTGATAGAACTATTTGATCAGGTCCTATCTCATGAAGAAGAGATACAGGAATGTGAACTTTGAAGAGGGGCTGTAGGGACTGTATCTGCATATAGAGGGCACTGCCTGTCGAAGGAGGAAGTTGGGATGACAGGCTCCCTCTTGGGACGCAGTTTACAACCAGTCCCGGTATTTCGGAAGATACATTGTCACCCAATGATTAATAATGAAATATTACAAATCAGCTTAACACAAATGTACTATTGTGCTTATTAAAAATTAATAAAATAGAAGAAAAAATCGAGGAAAAAAATATTGTTATGTTATGTAAAAAATATTGTACTTAATTGGAAGATTCCAGAAAAAAAACCTTAGACCTCTAAAATATCAGTAAATAAATCACTAGTGAAGAGCCTAACACTCGAGAGTTTTTGATTTTGATAAGTTTCCAATGATTCAATGAGAGAGAAGTAGCTCAATAAGAAAGATTTGAGGCTACTTACATTGCACTCAATTTGGATATTCAGTTGACATCCGCATGATGGTTTAGAAGGATCAATCTAATTAGGTATTGATAAATTATTTGCCACTTCTATAATTTTGTTTTATTGAAAACTAGTTTCGAATGTTATACATTCAGCTTCAGTTGTAAAAACACACAAAAATTCAAAAATAAGCAATTCGAAATATAGTTTCGTATTATTATACATATTAAATTAGATGTAATATAAATCAGTATTATAAAACATTCATGAATTATGAATTTAATTAAGACAAGAATTGTATTTCTATAAGTATTTGATTTTTTGTCTTAATTAAATTCATAATTCATAAATGTTTTATAATGCTGATTTATATTTAATATATATAATAATACCAAAATATATTTTGATTAGCTTATTTTTGAATTTTTGTGTCTTTTTAGAACTGAGGATGAATGTATAACATTCGAAACTAGTTTTCAATAAAACAAATTTATAGAAATGGAAAATAATTTATCAATCCCTCATTAGGTTGATCCTTCTATATTATCATCCGTACGCCAACTGGTTAGTTATTGGCTAGGATTTGAGAGACATAAATAAGGCTTTGTATTTAGAATCTTCCAAGTAAATTAAATTTAGCTGCCCCCAAAGTTTGAGAATTGTATAATAAATTAGTAGTTTGCTATCAATTGTATTATGAAATGTTATATATAACATTCTAAATGTTATCCTATAACATTCGAAACTAGTTTTCAATAAAACAAAATTACAGAAGTGGCAAATAATTTATCAATCCCTAATTAATTTGGATAGTGCCGTAAATTTTAAAACCGAGAGCAGAACTTTGAATTGTTTGTACTCTGGAACGTTTAGCATTTTAGATAAATCTAATAAATTTTACTAGACAACCTTTTATATATTTTTAGGTTAGGTGTTTGAATATAATCATTTTCAGGTGTTATGTTTTGCTCTCGTTTCCTTCAGTATGTGTTGAGATGTCTTATAGTGGGGTTCTGTCTCTTGTTGGTGGCTTCTTTTTGGACTGTTGATTTGAGATGTGCTGTCTTTCTTCTGTATGAATGTGATGCATTTTTTTTTCTGTGCTGATGATGCCTGAATTGGCATCTAATTTAATATGTATAATAGTACCAAACTGTATTCTGAATTGCTTATTTTTTAATTTTTGTGTGTTATGTTTTTAGAACTGAAGATGAATGTATAACATTTGAAACTAGTTTTCAATAAAAACAAAATTATAGAAGTAGCAAATAATTTATCAATCCCTCATTAGGTTGATCCTTCTATACCATCATCCGTACGCCAACTGGTTAGTTATTGGCTGGGATTTGAGAAACATAAATAAGACTTTGTATTTAGAATCTTCATAATAAATGAAATTTAGCTGCCTCCAAAGTTCATACCTGTAGATTTGAGAATTGTATAATAAATTAGTAGTTTGCTATAAATTGTATGAGGAAATGTTATATTTTTTTTAATATGTATATATTATTGGATTGGCCGTATCGTCAGTAAATCTTGTCTTTTAAGTCTAATATCTGGATCCCAGGTTAGGCTTCTGACTAAGACGATGCCAATATCCTGAATTCTTATTGAAACATCCATTATCAGCGTTTCTTACTCATTATCATTAAATGATAGTATACCTTCTAGCCTTTTTTGATCTTCTCTTTCTTTAGCAAGACTTTCTGGAAACATTTTTAATAAACAATTACGCAATTTTTTTTTATACTATGGTGCCGGCGCACAGTGGTCAAAACGTGGAAAAAAGCCGAAATCACAACCCTTTCAAAATGCAGATTCATGTAACGGATATCCCATCATTTTAGAATAGTCCACGTGCCCGTTTCCAGGGTTACGGAGAAAATGGCATTTTACAGTTGTATTTCCTTAGCTTAAACTCGTAGGCTACTATGAATTCAAAATTCTGAGTCATTTTATAAATAGCTTTTTTTAAAGTGTGCATCTTTTAAGCGCGGCAGAGCGCAATGTTCCAACTTGATTTTCTTAACCTATTTGGCTTCTATTTACGCGATGAAATAGTACTAATCTCCGTAAATCTGCAAACTTTGTTGATATTTTGATTTTAATTCGTAACAGCATTGTTCTGACAGAACGTGTCCAGGAAGGATATAGATTACGAATTTCAACTTTTCCACCTCAAATTTTTTCTGGAAGCGTAAAAAAATTAAAAAAAAAACAACAACTTTTTTTTTCTTTTTTGCTCATTACTTGAAACTATTAATTTGAATATCTTCTAATATTCATTTCATATTAAATTAAACAAGAGTAAATTACCAAAAATTTTTGCTTAAAGTTTATTTTGCTAGGCCGCTCCGTTTTGAAGCGAAAGTGAGTCCAAATTAGAAGAGCCAATGTAGTAGTTCAGTCAAATGTGAACAAGAAACGGCATGGAAAGTTCTGAAGTAGTTCTAAAAATCTAATTATTTATCATTTTTTGGGGATGCTGGTTGTAATTTTCAACTTTGCCAGCTCACATTGTTTCTAGAAACATAAAAAAAAAAAATGAAAAAACGCTAAAAAGCTCAAAAAATAAATTTCTATAATCCGTCTCACTGTTTGATTGTCATGAAACCGCTAAACTATATCTGCAACTGCAATGACTGCATACCAATGAGGATCATCAACATCAACATCAACATGCTTCTAGTGACATCAACATGCTTCTAGTGACATCCGATGCTTTTGTTGATAAATTAAAGACAAACGAAAAAAAAAAAACACGCGAATTCCTGATATTCAAGATGTAATTAATATTGTTGCTCAATTTTTTTTTTTAATTTCTATTTTTTTTATATTTATGTTTATACTTATTTTATATCAAATAAAGAACAATGTATTAATAATATCTTGAAAGTTTTTAAATTATTATTTTTTAGTAAAATTATATTTTATTAATGCTCTTATATTTTTCTTTCAATTGTCCTTTTTATTTACCCAAATTATATTATATATAATTTGAATTATATCTTGGAATGTTTAACTCCTATTGAATCGGGGTTTGCTGCATTCGATTCAGCGTTAAAAAATACATTAATACATCCTTTTAATAATTATTAATTATTTAATAATAATTGAATAAAAATACATCATCTTGTAGTATTATTCAGATAAAGCCAAGAAAAGAAAGAGGTTAATTTTTTTTCTCGCAAAAAGGCCGATTTTTGACTACTGTGCGATGGGTGAAAAGTTTTGGAGGAGTTCTGAAAACTTGCTCATTTTTGTTTATTAGGGTACAGATTACGAATTTAAACTTGTCTACCTCAAGTTTGTTCTGAAAGTGTAAAGAAATGCAAAAAAAAAAAAGTGTTTTTCTTTTTTTCTCATTATTTTAAACCATTAAATTGAATAACTTTTAATATTAATTTCACATTAAATTATACAAGAGTTAATTATTTTTATTCTATTATTCTAAATGTTTTATTCTTTTTACCAATACGTTTTACATATATTTATATTTGCGATTAACAAGTTCGAACATTCCATTTGGTGCAGATATATAGGTAAAAGATTTTGAGTATATTTCTCTGCTTATTATAATATATCAAACTATACTCACAGTGGCGGCGAAGGGGATTGTGTTCACCAGCTCCAGGATGAAATGGAAGGACAGAAGTTGCTGCCAAATATTTCCCTGAAACAAAGAGCTAATAATAATATTTATTATTTTAAGCCGCTAAACCTCACAACCGTCCGGTATTGCGGGTACTGTATAACATGCCCCGTGTCTATTTCTAAGTTTTACCAATAGAGAATTTATCAATATCTGATAGTGAAATTGAGAATATCTGTAGGCTACTTTATTGTTTTATAATAATTAAATAAATATTATGTTTTTAGATTATATTATGTTAAAATATACCCATATAGTGTGGACCTGAATACAATATATGTATATATTATTTATGTGTATGCATTTTCATTAATATCTAATTTTAATCATTGTAATTACTATTATTACAATATATTTGTAAAGTTAATTTTGTTTGTTTTTATTTTATTGAAAAAAATGTTAGAAGATATATTTTTACTTCTGTATAAAGTATAACTTAATTTATTGTTTTCTGCTTTTTTGTAGTTTTTCATCTTTTTATTTTTTTTTCTGTTCTTTGTACTTTTTAACGATAACAATTTTTATTTTTTCTCATTATTGTAATACCAGGCTCAGGAATAGTCTAATGCATTCATTATGTAAATGTAAGTTATTCAAGGGGACATTAGTCCCAGAACAAAGTTAAATTTTCTATTCTATTAAAATATAATATTTATTATAGTTTCTTAAGCGCATTATGTAAATTACATTAACTTTGGCTCTAAGTATAATACTCATCTTATCAGTATCATATTTCATAGAGTATTCACAGTTTACCAACATCCAGCATTCTCGGTTAATTAGCTGCTTTAGGGTATTAGATACTTCAGAGCAATATTTTAATGTTTTTAATACTGCGCAAAGATTTATAGCAATAAATACAAACGACAATATACCATCGCTATAAAGTAGAATAGAATAGAATATATATTTTTTTAATTTGTGAAAGACAAAGTCTTGTACAAATTACAGAACAATATTATATTAAAAGATACAGTTGATCTTCTGAGTCTAGAGCTCTTCAACAAACACAAGAGAAAAAAAACAAAAAAAAAAATTAGATTGAATGATCCCAGTCTCTAGATGGCACACTCAAGATAAAGGACAAATATTATTATATATACTTAAGCGTTATATTATGTATATACTTAATCATTTAGCAGTAATATTCTGTTTAAATCACGTTCCAAATAATACTATATACATTATGAATTTATAACATTCAACATAGGTTTATACATACAGAATATTTAAATAATGCTAACAAAGCTGAAATAAATGGATAAATTCTATAGAGTAACAGTCGGAAATGCATCAATAATACGATAACAATATTTTTAAAATAATTAATATTGAAAATATAGTCGTAATAGGTAAGATATTGATATATAGATAAGAGATTGAAAATATAAGATATTGAAAGTATATAAGATATTGATAAGATATTGAAAGTATATAAGATATTGAAAATATAGTCGTAAAGTCATGACTGTAACGTTTTGTAATACATTATATTTATATATAATAATAATAATATAATATATCTTTATTTGAGAAAGACAAGTCTTCTACAAATTTTTCCTTTTTTTTTCTTCTTTTTCTTTTTATATATAAACAGCTTATATATAAATTAATTAACCATAAAGTCACTCTTAAGCCGAATTTAGCGTTTTATGTACTCCTATCATGTAGTAATACACTTTGTTTAATTTCTCGACACTATCAATACTTAGTATGGCTTGGATGTTGTGGTTATCGGAAGATTCTGAGATGAACGACTGGAGAAACTGTTGTCTGTATTCGTTATGTGTTACCATCGCGATAAAGTATTATTATTTAAATATTATATGGTATAATAATAATATGTTCATCTAGGAAAATAAGATAAACCCAAAGTTCAATTATTCAAGACTTTTATCGATCTGACTAGAAAACATTATTGATGCTTAACTATATAATAAAATTCATAAGTGCGTCCGACTGTGCCCGTCGAACATTGGGACCTTTTATATAACGTATGCGGTCAAAACGTATAGTTATTTTGACAAATTAATGATATTTAACAGAACTAGACAAAGCTCAAACCCGAGGATGTAAATGAAAGGGCCTCTGAATGCTTCAGCCTCTGAATATTTTTTGTGTATGAATAAATTATCTAAATTAAAACGGCTGTTTAGTTGAAATCAAATCGCTTAATTGTAACATGCAGAACGTAATCGTACCATAATGTGTAAATACATATTTGTATTTACATTTTGACAACTTGTAAATTTTAATTAATAAAAACGTTATTAAAAAAAATAAATAAAAACAAGTGGCATGTAGGTCCTGTTGAAGAACTATGAATTTTTATGAATAAAGTGGAGGCGAAATTTCTTAAAATGGTTACATAAATGGCTTTAATTTTTAATTTTAATTTTAATTTTTTCTTTTGATTTTGCACTAAAGTTTCACAAATTTGTAAGTTCAGTGTTTTTTAACGGAATCTTTTGTGAAAATACAACTGAAGATAAAAGTGTGAAATAATTGCCCAAAATAAAAAAAGAAAGTTCGCCTCCACCTAATGAATTTACAGAAATACACTTATAGTTTTTTAAAAGGACTTACATAACTAAATTGAAACTGGTAATTTTTTAATTTAGGTGATTCATGCTCACACGAAAAATTGTAACTGTTCCTTCAAGGCTCAAACATGGATTGAGACGAATTCGAAAACATTTATTCAAATTATTTAAATAATATAAATAAATTATTTATTTATTTAAATGATAAATATAAACAATCAATTTACCTTTCATTCTCTGGTTATATAATACAAATAACACATTATTAGTCTAGCTATGCATTAAAGCCCGCCGTTTAGAGCCGCTAAACCTCACAACCTTCCGGTATTGCGGGTACTGTATAACATGCCCCGTGGCTATTTCTAAGTTATACCAATAGAAAATTTATCAATATCTGATATATAGTGAAATTGAGAATATCTGTAGACTACTTTATTGTATTATAATAATTAAATAAATATTATGTTTTTAGATTATATTATGTTAAAATATACCAATATAGTGTGGTCCTGAATACTATATATGTATATATTATTTATGTGTATGCATTTTCATTAATATATAATTTTAATTATTGTAATTACTATTATTACAATTTATTTGTATAGTTAATTTTGTTTGTTTTTATTTTATTGAAAAAAATGTTAGAAGGTATATTTTTACTTCTGTATAAAGTATTACTTAATTTATTGTTTTCTGCTTTTTTGTAGTTTTTCATCTTTTTATTTATTTTTTCTGTTCTTTGTACTTTTTAACTATAACAATTTTTATTTTTTCTCATTATTGTAATACCAGGCTCAGAATAGTCTTATGCATTCATTATGTAAATGTAAGTTATTCAAGGGGACATTAGTCCCAGAACAAAGTTAAATTTTCTATTCTATTAAAATATTGTATTTTTCTCAGTGATTATAACCTTTCTCGGAACGGAAATGTACGAGTATTTTGTTTAATGTTAGGTATTACTAGAACTGTAATTTTTTATTTGCTCCTTAAGATTTTTTTTTAATATGATATTTTGATAATTCCAGATCGATGTGTTTGGGTTGTTTTACATTAAATGGCCGTTTTAATTATGTTGAAAATTCAAAGTGGATTTAGCGGTCTGTTATTGTTTTCGTTCTAATTCTTTACTCGCGTTTTAGTATACCTTCAAATACGACGATGGAGAGACGTGATTTCCAGACTATATTCTTTTACGAGTTTATAGCCACTTTGACTGAAAGCCCTACAATATTTAATCCAACTGGTAGGAACAGATTAACCCAAATGGGGGCTGCCAGTAAAGACCGCTAGGCAGCGCTAGTATTATTACAGCGCAATAAGATTTTATCCCAACAATCATGATATATATATATATATATATATATATATATATATATATATATATATATATATATATATATATATAGGTAATTTATATATATAGGTATAATAATATATATAGGTAACTTATATATATATATATATATATATATATATATATATATATATATATATATATATATATATATATATAATTTATATATTATGATTTATCAAACGATGTATTCCTTCTGTCGGAGATTCGTCTGAAATATATTCTATATTATTTCCGCCGAAAAGCTGCTCACAGCAAAGATCTCCGATTTCAGTTTTCTTATAGGACAAATTGGAAGTGAATCTGAGAGGAAAATGATTTCCAATTTGTTCCTATTGAAGTGTATTGGATCGAATCCTATGGAGTTATTTCCTAATGCCAACACCAGTTCTCAGCTGTGCTATATTTCATGAAATAATCATCAGAGTTAAATTTTGATTAGAAATCAGGTGGAGCGCTGGCTGGTTCGTTAAGAGAAAATTTACTGAGGTGATGTAACGATTTAAGGAAAGCAGTAAAGTAAATCAGGGACTTGCGCGTTCTGAAGCTATTTTATCCTCGCGATTAGTCGACTAACGATTGTGAATAACAAGCGCAAATTGCATTGGTACAAGTGAAATAAAAGCAAAGAGTGCGGAGGGAGAGAGGGGGGGAGGGACAATTAAAGAAATGTGAATGGTCGATTTTTCCCATTATTTTATAGCCACAGAGACCGCATTCTCATGCAATTACATGCTTATTTTGCCCGCTTAGAGGATTTAGACGCATTTGAATATTTATTTTTCATATTGGAGAAAGTTTTTGTAATCTAAAGGGAAAAGTTGGTCGGGGGGTGCGGTCATAGAGTTACACTTATATAAGTAAACTTATATATTTTGTGCCGAAGTTTCATCCTAAGTTTTAGGCCATCTTCAGGGCTAAAAGGAAAACAAAATAACAACAATGAAAAACGACATAGGCAGTACCAGTAACAGTAAAAAATGATAAAAACAGAAATTACAAGTAAGATAAAAAAGTACGAAGTAAAAAAGAAAAAGATAAAATTTTTTTTTTACTGTTACTGGTACTGCCTCTGTCGTTTATCATTGTTGTTATTTTGTTTTCCTTTTAGCTCTGAAGATGACCTAAAACTTAGGCTGAAACATCGGCACAAAATATATAAGTTTACTTATATAAGTGTAACTCTTTGACCACACCCGTCGACCAACTTCTCCCTTTATATTTATTTTTCATATTTTTTGAAAAATGCTTGTATTTAATCAAATTTTAATGTTGGTGTATTATTGTTCATAATCATCTTTTTTATTGGACCAAGAAAAAAAATTAAATCCCATACAAATTTCAAGTTATACGTTTCAACATAGAGAAAATAAAAACGGGATAAAAAAACAATCCGGCGAACGCTGTCCGCGGTTTTTTCCAAGGCTAATGGTCCGAATTTTTTACATTTGGCTGAAAAATCGAAGTGAACCCAGAATGATCCTCGGAACTCGACATTATCATTAGCTGTTTTTTCACCTAGAGTGCGTTTACACCAGCGAGTTTATCACTCTGGAGAGTGGTAGATATACTCTCGAAAGTAAAACTCGCTACTACAAAGGCTCTGATATCTTAGGAAATTCAAACCTGGTTCGAATGATTGAAATTACTCTTGGAGAGCTCGCCTTCGAATCTCGGTTATATTAACTTCAATTAAAACCGACAGGTTTTAACCGATGCAGATAACCGGTTTTTGGAAAAAAAACCGAGGAAAAAAACGGTTATTTTAAATTAAATTACTTCCCATCAACACATTCATTGACGACGTCACAAATTACAGTTACTAGAATTGTTACAAATGATTGCTCATTGGCAAGACCTTTTATTCTAGTAACTTACTCATCGTTCTCCTAGAATAACCTATTAAAAAAACTTTGAACAAGTAAAAAAAAAAAATAGCTAAAACCTTGGAAAATCACTGACATAAGTCGGTGTATAGTAGTATAGTGTATAGTGTATAGTGTATAGTGACACATTAAAAAAAAACTGGTATATACTTTTCCTTTTATCGTTTTTACCGTTATGTTATTTTGAAGAGCGTATATTTCTGAAACTATAACAGATAAGAAAAAAAATAATAGGAATATTCTTGTAGGAAATTTAATGCTTTTCAGTTTTATATATAGAATGTTTTAAGCTAGGACCAACCGTTTTCGAGATATAAACGAAAATGTGACCTCTCCCCTCCTCTCTTTGCCTCTGCTCTTAGATCCGGTAACTTTTAGGTTGGTTACATCCTAACTAGTACTAACAAAGCCCTGAAGTCAATTTTGGCCAACCAGCCATTTCCGCCTACACTTCCCTTTTTGGCTAAACTAAAGTAGTAGTTTAAGTGATTAAAAAAAAAAAACTTTTAAATCTTCAATTATCTTAAAGAACCTAAAAAACTGACTGACTTGAGAATAAGACAGAGGATGAAAATGAGTAATAATAAACTAAAAAGAAATCTGTAAATCTCAAAACCACTACTGCGTTATTGGTCAATGTGATGTAAACAATGGAAATTCTGTTATCGTTTTAGTCCGTTATGTGACGTGTAACGGTGTAACTTTACCAAGGAGGTAAGCACAAGGAGGTAGGCAGGTTGAATAGGAGATACATAGAGTACGGAATAATATTATTATATACTCTTTATAACGTTATTTATTGTATACTCTTTGTGAAGGATATCGTTTTTTTTGCTCATTAGATTTTTTTTTCTTATTCTCCGTTATTTTTTAATTAAAAAAAAACCCATTACAACCGATAGTGTAAACAATTCGAAAAAAACGGTTATTCAATACAAAAGGAAATAAATTTAGCGTACACAGAAGATGTACAAATAAACACATGGTTTCTTTCAATCACGTCGCCCTCCCCCCCTTCCCCCCCCTACTCTATATATGTAAGAAATTGTACAAAAACATTTTTTTAAATTTGCTTATTTTAAATATTACAGAGTATATCCAGAAAGAGGTCTAGCTCTTACATACTTTTTAAATACTTTCTGGGTAAAGAATTCCATCACCCAACGTTGCGAAATGGCGACAGTATTGCGTTTGATATAACTCGTAAAAAAAAAAAAATATTGTTGATGATAGCTCTACTCTGAATAAATTGAATTTTATATTCTATAGGACTTGCAGCAGGGTGACAGATAATTTTTATTTACCAGTCTGTAAGACCAGTTTGGCCTCTTGCTCACCAGTCAGTAAAATGTTAAAGATTTGGAATTTAATAAATAATGAAAAACAATTAGATTATTCTTACAGTATTTTATAGTACGTAATACAATTGGGAATATCATTTAATCCATTTTGAAAAAGTATCTGAGCTGACTGATTTTTCTTTTTCTTAATTATTATTATTGTTTTTCTTTTATTTCGTTTCTTTTTTAATTTTAATTTTATTTTCATTTTTAATTTTGTAATATATATATACATATATATATATATATTTATATATATATATATATATATATATATATATATAGAGAGAGAGAGAGAGAGAGAGAGAGAGAGTGAGAGAGAGAGAGAGAGAGTGAATGACCACCTGTCATTGGCCACAACGTCTGTTGGTGGACTATGTAAATAAATAAACATAGCCTGTACTTTTATTTTATTTAAAAAAAAAACAGTATTGGGTTGTTTGTTTTCTTGTTTATTTTTACCAATAAATAAAATATATTATGTTTTTAATAAATTGTAAAAAAAAAAAAAAAAATGAATTGTAAAAGAGAATACCCCGAATCAATTATAAAAATAACTATAATACTATGTTAAAAAAACAACACAAAAAACATCAGTTATATCCAACAGGTTATTGACATCCCTTATCTACAGCCTAACTAAGATCAGAGTTGAAGAGATTAAAAATTTATATTCTATGTTGTTATTGATGATTAATATCTTACCTTGTAGCCGAGGTAGGCGAGAAGGAGGGCTTCGGTGAGGCTGATGGCAGCCAGGATGACCTGGACCACCCACAGGGCCAGAGGGCGCTTCACCCAGAGGATGGCGTCCCAGTTGATGATGGGGTGCTCCTGGAACTCCTCTTCCGTCAGGTCTCGCGAGGCCCAGAACTCCGTCTTGTTCTGCTTCTCGCACCCATAGCTGCAAACCAGGGTATGTGAAATCATATACAGTTACTAGCACACATGTATGAGATCCCAAATGTTTTTAGGAAAGTGCTCTATTATGAGATGCTTTACACCATAGTACAGCTTGCATAGTACAACTTAATTTATCAGTAATTTAGTAATTAAATGAAAGTATATAATTAATAAAAGCAAAACTGAAAAATTTCCATACAATAAAGATAGACCAGATACTTCAGTAGTTGCTATCGCAGAGTAATATTTAGCTTGCCTGGTAGTATGCTGACAAGCATCTGATTAATTCAGATAATATTTCTATATCTCCATCGTCATTGAATAAATCATAAAATAATGTAAATGATAAATTATTTTTTCTTCCTACTTTACATGGCTTCCAACAGCTCAAGTGGCTAAGTCATTTTAAACTTTAAAAAGTCATCAGTAAAGGAAGCTCTAGAGGATAAAAGAAATTGTGAAGATCATTGAGAATTTATATTGAGTTGTTAAGAATGGAGGAGAAATAGGATTAGGTTAAGCCACTCTGAATCATGAATGATATTTCTCCCTTCTCGGCTTAGTCAAAAAGTTGAGTCTTTATCTATCTCAGAGCCCTATTATAATAGTATAATTTGAATTTAATTATGTCTACTTGATCGGCTTTAATTATTACTAAAAATAGAAGTTTAGTTATGATAATCAGCTGTTTGTATAAAGCATCAGTCTTTACAATGAAAGGCTATTTGATAAAATTGATTAATCTAAATCATCAGAACAACATTATGATTAGTCTTTTTATGATGTTAAAATGTTTTATTTGTTAATCGCATTTGTTCCGAAACTAATAGACGTTTGCACTGTATGAAAGGTTATCGGAGAGTACATTTTAAATCCGTTTCTTCATAATCCATGGAATGGTTTTGGAGGTTTCGGGGTGCTGATATAAATATGTTCCCCTTCTGCATTTTGGCATATTTTGTGGCCCCCTTCGGATCAAATGAGTTGTAATTCTTTATGTATTGCTGTTTTCCGACGTTTTTCTTCCACCCCCACTATTTTAATATTTTCAGTTTTGTATTTTAGTGAAAATACGATCTTAGTATCGTAGCTCTGCTGCTCACTCATTTTTTTTGTATTAACTTAAAATCAGTATTCATACCTGTCT
Organism: Rhaphigaster nebulosa; assembly: GCA_948150685.1. NCBI lineage: Eukaryota > Metazoa > Arthropoda > Insecta > Hemiptera > Pentatomidae > Rhaphigaster > Rhaphigaster nebulosa. The sequence goes on from OX411308.1 coordinate 1,503,850, forward strand.
ATTACACAAACCTGCAAAATTTGGGTTGTAACAGATTTTTTAACTTTTGACAATTGATTGATTCCTATGTATTTTTTAGCGCTGAATCCACAAATTTCCCTCATTTTTTCCCATCACGTCAGGATTTTTATCAAATCTGGAGATAAATATATGGAAGAAAATCCTTTTCTCTGTAATCTTATATCAGGTGCCCGCGGCTAGTACTAGGGTCTTCTCTTTAAGCCTCAGACCAAGCAAATCTGAATTTTCTTTGGTCATATGTGAGTCTCGAACCAAATCGTTCAGCTCAGACTGTGAAATAAGCTTTAAGGTTGCATAGAACAAGCCAAAAAATGAATAAATTATAAGAGATAAATTTTTTTGATGTCTCATATTTCCGCAATTTTTTTTACTTTTTACAAATTTTAAAATTTGCTAATTGCGAACAATTCTGTCGTGATCGAAGAAAATGAAGGTCATTTTTGGATTCAGCGCTAAAAAACACATCAGAATCAGTTATAAAAAACTAAAAACACCACCATCGCAGGCTTGTGTTATTATTGAATCGACACCTAATGAATTAGATAATAAATAACTCATGGACGTGGTATGAAAGGCATGATGGGGATCAGTATTTCCTGGCGAGACTTCAACATGAATTGTTAGTCGATGAGGTCCCTCATCCAGCTCCTCTTCAGCCTTCTTTGGGCGATACCTGGCTGGAGTGTCGGGGTCATGTCATTTATGAGTGCGTTATGTTGGTATGTGAAGGTTTGTATGTAAATAAATGTTGCTAATATACCAAGGTGCGTTTGTTATTGTTCTAAATGTTTTGTCTGAAAGATTCGAAGTTTATTAATGTTAGTCTTTTTAAATGTCTCATATATCTGTGATGCGTAGGTGCACATAGGTTTCAGTAGGTAAGTGAAATAGGCGGTTTAGTCACGAAATTAGTGTTTTAGTAACCAAATAGTTGTTCTTAGTCTGAGTGAAATCTTAGACTTTAATTTAGAGTTTTTTTTTTCTTTGATATGTGCACCTCACGTCATTTTTTCTGTCAAATTAGGGATTGATAAATTATTTATCACTTCTATAATTTTGTTTTTATTGAAAACAAGTTTCAAATATTATACATTCATCTTCAGTTCTAAAATTACACACAAATTAAAAAAATAAGCAATTTAAAATACAGTTTGGTATTATTTTACATATAAAATTTAAACCTAATATAAATTAGTATTATAAAACATTTATGAATTATGAATTTAATTAAGACAAGAGATGAAATACATGTTGGTACTCACCAAGATTTAAGTAGTAATTAATCTCTTGTCTTAATTAAATTCATCAATGTTTTATAATACTGATTTATATTACATTTAATTTAATATGCATAAAAATACCAAACTGTATTTTAATTTTTTAATTTGTGTGTGTTTTTAGAACTGAAGATGAATGTATAACATTTGAAACTTGTTTTCAATAAAAACAAAATTATATAATAGTAGTGACAAATAATTTATCCATCCCTAATTAGATTGATCCTTCTATACTATCATGCGTACGTCAATTGACTTATGCCAAATGCCAGAATAAGTTAGTGTGCAGTATCTGTTTCTGTATTGTCTGAAAAGCTGTACATTGTCAAGAAAAACTGGAGGACACGTTTTCTGTCGAATAATAAAGGTTATGTGATGTAATATATCGTGGTTTAATCCCCTTTTCCAAAATAGATGATATAGTTTTATTAAATACTGTTGGATCAATTAGGCATGTGTTGGATTTTTATATTTTGTTAAGATTGCTGTATCATCTGCATATGTTATATCTTATATAGAAGCAAACCTTATAGAAGCAACAGAACTTTAGTTAGAATTAAAAATTAATGCAAATACTCACCATGTGGCCGTTATAGGATCTTCGTCTGTGACCACCCTTAGGATGTATAGCATACATGACAGTAACTTGAACAGTAAGTTCGCTATCCGAATCCGCAAACCTGAAAAAACAAAAGTTCATTAATAATTATAATAAACTAATAAGAAAGGCTGCATAAAATATGTAGAGCATATGGTATCACCAAAGACCTCTACAATAAAAAGAGGCTATCCTAAAATGCAAAAATAAGGCATTACAATACAGTAGTGAAGCCGGAATGCCTACATGGGAGCGAATGTCTGGCATTAAACTACAATTTAGATAAGTCAGAAGTCCTAGAAAGGCTAATTATAAGGAAAATATTAGGACCACAAAACACACCAGAAGGTTGGAAATTAGGAAGTAATGCTGAAGTATACGAAAATATAGAAAATATTTCAAACGTAATGAGAAAAAGAAGACTCATGTTTTTCGGACATTTATTTCAGATGCAAGACAGTTGAGTAACCAATAAGATATTCAAATTTCTATGGGATAAAAAGTCCACAACAAGCTAGGTCAACGAAACAAAAAAGGATTTAGAAAGAAACGATATACAAACAGAAGATATGTGCAACAGAGAAGCCCTTCGGGAAAAAATACGGAATATGAAAGGATTCCAAGGCAGGGTAGCTAAGAAGACTGGTTCAAAATGGTCTGAGGACAGAAAGTAGAAACGTAGTGAAGAGATGAAAGCATACTGGAAGAGAAGAAAATAACAAAGAATTAGGAATTGAAATTGGGACGTGGTCCTCAGGTGGTCTGTTCGCAGCAAAAACTAATAATAAGGAGATAGCTTCCTGAACTTATTGTTCCGCGAATCCTCTCCTTCGAGAGCTATAAAGATGTGTAGTCAAAATGAGTGGAGATTTCCACTTTCGAACCGAAAGGATGCTATCATAACAAAATTAAGGATATACGTCATTAAGATACAGACTGCTTGGATCTAACAAAATCCAAGAACAAGAGACTCCCGTCAATTTCATTGGGAAAACGAGAAGATTCGATACGGAGGGTAAATATGTCCCCATGTATAGATTATAGGTCTATTGGTGAACTCCCCCGGGTAGGCAAAAAGGGCCACTAGGGCCAACAGCAGGACTTTGTACCTTCCGAAAGCAGATATTATTAGACCAGATGGTCACTACAATGGGAAGTTACCACTAAGGGAGCTACTTTAAGGAAGTGTTTCCCCACTATCCAGTCTCGACTAGTTACCAGACGGGTCCAACCTGACTATTGGATCTCTTGATTCCTCACGGGGCGTGGGAGGCTTTCGTGCCAAATTCCACAACATTGGAATAGACTCTCTATGCACCACCAGTTGTGGTGTTGACACTGTATTTGGGGCACTGAGGTTCAAGATAAAGAAGAATACGGGACTCTACAGCCTTGAAGAACAAAATTTCCCCTCTTCTCATTCCTGAAGAGAACTACCCGTACTACGAAGCCTTCGTGTACGGATGGAAGGAAATAGTGGACGTAGTCCGCTATAACATTGGATCCTGAAGAAGGCAGCACGGACTTAGTAATTGAAATGAGAAATAATTAATTTTATTGCTTCATGTAATAAAACCAAACCCCTTATTAGGGATTGATCCTTCTTCTATGTACCATCATGCAGCGAGCCAAGCTAAAACGTATATTACACCAACCAACGACTCGTAGAAGTGGCCAATAATTTATCGATCCCTAATTAGATCTATCCTTCAATATCATCATGCGCACCTCAACAAACCCCTTATTGTCAAAAAGTAGGCTGAAAAATAATATAAAATAAGTATGATAATTGATGATAACCAAATTGATGATAACCCATTTTTAAAAATTCAAAACAGAATATTTATCAAATATATAATCAACATTAATATTAAAATTCATTTGTTTTTTGTATATTGGACTCAAAATTTTAGGATATAATTCAATAAAATTACCTTAATTCAAGAATTTCCTTAACTTTTTTCTCTATTTTGTCATCATTAAAAAAAAATCCACCTCTCGCTTACAATGATCCTTCCATAAAAGACAATGGCTTGCCATGGTTTTACTTCTTATGTTAAGTTATTCTGTTTATTTGTTAAGGAATGCCATTGGGTAATCATTTAAGAAGATTATCCCAAAATTATTTATGCAAAAGAATAAAAATTAAATACCTTTTGAGCTCTCAAAATTGAACTCTTCTCCAAGGGCCTGTTTTGCCTTTATCATTATTCACTAATTAGTCAATATAAAGACCAATACTTCTTACAGAAATAATGATATTGTTATATGATTAGAGTTTACAGTGGCTTTGGATAAGATGAGCAACAATTTTCTTTAGAAAACTACATTTTATTTTATTGAATTATTTGTTATATTCATATATATTATATTCATCTTATTTCTTATATATTTTCTCCGAAAAAAATAGACTATTACAGTGGATCGAAGGTCACCGGTGAACGGCGGGACTGCGTTTTCTATCCGTTTCATAACCACTAGCGCACGATTATGGAAGTTTTGGAGATGTCTGATATATATATATATATATATATATATATATATATATATATATATATATTTCCCCGCTACTTTTGAGCTCCTCCAGCGGTATGTAGGACTTTCTTCCAGTTAGAACGATACCATTAAGGAATGGATTTTAAAGTTTTGCGCATCTCTATAACTCCACCATATTAGTTTATTGGGTTGAAAATTTGTTTGTGAATTGGGTTGGTGTTAAGGAAGTATCTTTTGGGGGTCTCACCTTGGTTACTTCCCTCTCCCGCGGGTTTTCCGATTTTTTTAAAACATTTGTGCGTATTTGAGACCCCTGCAAATTCAGTAAAGAGGCTGTTGCTTTTGAAAGGAACTTAAATTACCTATGAAACAAAAGAAGTTTCATCGAAATCGGATCATTATTATCCAAGATATGGCTATTTCAATTCCAGCGGCCCCCTTTATGTCAAATGAGCTGAAATTCGATATGAAGAGTTTTCTGTATCGAAGGTCAGCGGAGAGGCAAAGCCATATAATAAAAAAAAATCCGTGAGCAGTGGAACTCCGTCACTAAAGTCGTATTTTAATTTAAAAATATATATTAAAAACGGGGGAGTAAGAAAAAAATTCGAAACCCACAAAAGACAGTTCCCTAACAAACCAAAATTTACCCGTACTTTTATTATAAGGTTCTGCATCTCCGCTAAGCTTCGATACAAAAAAAAAAATATATATATATTTTAAAAAGTCGAAAAACCGATAAATCGAAAAATGGTGGGATGGGGGAACCAAGTCGAGACCCCCAAAAGTTACTTTCCCAACACCAACTCAGTTCACATACAAATTTTCAGTCCTATAAACTCATATGGTGGAGCTGTAGAAATGCACAAAACTTAAAAAACGCCGAAATGTCAGGTAAATATACCGAAATTTTGACTGGAATTTACCCATTCTTTAATGGTATCGTTCTGCCTGGAAGAAAACCCTACATACCGAATTTCAGCTCATTTGACCCAAAGGGGCTGAATATATATATATATCAGACATTTCCAAATCTTCCATAATCTTGCTCTAGAGGTTATGGAACGGATAGAAAACGCTGTCCCGCCGCTCACCGCCGACCTTCGACCTACTGTAATAGTCTATTTTTTTCGGGGAAAATACACTAATTATGGTTATATTTCGGTATCTTAGAAAACTGTCTTTTGTGGGTCTCAACTTTTTTCTCACTGCCCCCGTTTTTATAATATTTTTTTATAATTGAAAATGCGACTTTAGTGACGGAGTTCTGCTGCTCACGGATTTATTTCTTAATCATGGAGTGATTCATATTGATCAAATTAATTTAACTATTAAATGTTTAAAACAAAATATCTCTGGCTATTAGTTATATCTTACGAGACTTATGTGAGGGAATTGATGATTGAAGAACATCTAGAGGTTCTAGGAATGATCTTCTGCCGGCCATCTCTTTTCAGTAAGTCATCAGGACAAGGAGGCATTCCAGGTAAAAGTAAGTGCCTCACGCCCTTCCCCATCCGAACCAGAGGGTCTCTCCGCGTGTAGAGTCCCGAATCTTCCTCTTGTTCTGGGCTTTTATCCTTTTTTCGGGTTGCTCCCACCTCTTCTACTGGTAGAGGATAGATGATTTTTATGACTTACTATAAAATTGTCGGGGTGGAGTTTCCATCTTCAATGTCGTTATTACTGGCCAATATTTCTACTAACTCTTTAACGACGTCGAGTCGGGAGGGGGAAAGGGGGTATGATAGCGGGCCCTTGGGACGGTGACCTTGAAGTGACTAATGGGACGGAATGCTTTTATTACTACTACTGCAATTTATTAACCCTACCGCAATATCGCATTATTGGACGAATGTTTTTATTGTTTCTTCGACATAAAATGTAAAAAAAAAGTATTATTTTTATCAATAATATAAATAAATATTAATTATTTTAAATGATTTAATTTTTTTCTAGAGGAAATTCGGGAAATTATTATTTTATTGTATTTAAAATTTTGTGAAAAATATGATGTTACAGTGCATATAAAAAATAGATAATATTTTCTTTATTTATTTATGTTTTACGATGTTCGCTCTATCGAGTAGTTTTTAAACAAATCATGTCTTGTTTCATTTGTTTTAATTTACACCTGTATATTATATATTTTATAGAAGAAATATAGGTGTTATTTATGATAGAATCAAAAATTAATTATTTTTCTCATGATGGTAATTCGTGAAATTATCACTTTATTAAATTGAAGGAATTCTATTTCATTAATAATTATAAGAAATCAGATAGGTAATAAGGAACGCAGAAATCAACTTTGGTGCAACTTTACAAGAGTGGCGCGTTATCACTTGTTCCTCCCGAGCTCATCCGAAGGTTGCCGGACTAGCACACTCTAGCGCCATTTGTGCTAACTAACTGCTTTGCATTCTATTGTAACATTCGTGTTCATTGGAATTATTAAAATTATTACTGCTTGAACTATATATTATTTAAAATTATTGGTGCTGTCGACTTCCGCTCATTACGTTCGCCCAAGAAATAAACAAAATAGCTATGGATCCTTTTCAGTTGAGGTCGGGTCTCACCGGAATTTCAATTATTACTGCTTTAAATATATTACAGCTGATGATTTCCGCTCGCTACGCTCGCTCAAGTGGTAATCAAACTCCGAAAGTTCCTTTTCAGTTGAAGTCGGGTCCTTACCGTAATTTAAATTATCACTCCTTTAAATTATTACTACAAGTTCCCCAGATCACCGGCAGTCGGCAGTACTAACAATTTTAAAAAAATTATAATTAAGACTTTAATAATTCCAATGAATACGAATGTTACAGTTGAATGCAAAGCAGTTAGCACAAATGGCGCTAGAGCATGCTAGTCCGGCGTACCTTCTGGTAAGATCAAAAGTACCAGTGGTAACGCGCTCATCTTGTAAAGTTGTACCAAAAAGATTGGGGACTGATCCTAGGTACTTGGAATTATTAAGCAAAAAAAAAGGCACAGAAGACGAGGGTCGACTTCGAGGGATCTGAATTAACTGAATTCTTGCGATATCTATTAGCAGGAGTAGGTACTACAAGCTCTCTAGAAGACCTAAGACTATTTAAAGATCCAACTTCAGCAGAAGTTCACCGTCGTCATATGAAAAACAGGCAGAAAATGGTGGACTTCTACAGCGTCCTAGGAGCCCACCCTTAAAACTAGCGCTAAGGGAGGAAGTATTCTTGGTAGATTCAGGCTAAAGCTCCTCCCTCTACGGCAGCTGCTCTAGAGCCATCCGAGAGTGTTTCCAAAAAACTCTTTAACTCAATTTAAATCTTCTCTGATTCTTTACTAGTTTTCACGAACGCAGCTGTTGTACAGGATGATCGGCTTTTCAAAATTGATTATTTCTTCCTAGTGAAGCTAGATCCAGGTCCTGTTAACTCCCTACTGGTTCTCAAATCGAATTATCCTTCTATTTTTGAATGAGATTCTCCAAAACAGAATATTTGCTATGGCACTTAAATAGACCTACACCAGTGTCACTCTGAAGTGATTCCTTCTGTCAACTCGTCAATTACGCTTGGAAGAGTTTCCGAATGGATGGTTGTGTTTCCAGCCGGACCCACCTTACAGTATTGACCGGTGACACTTATTCAATATAATTTAACTAAATCATATTTATGCTATAATAATATTTAATTTACTAAATCAAATCATATTTAAATCAATTATTTAGTTAATTATTCCAGAATCTGTTAAAAATTTAATTGTCTTGTTCAAGATCTCTGTGATAGTTATGACTTCTATTAAATTAAATTAAATGTAATATAAATTTATATTACAATCATTCAATAATAAAGAAATTTCTTTAATTTGATATAAATTTTGATTACATTTAATTAATACCAAATTGTATTTTGAATTGTTTATTTTTGAATTTTTGTGTATTTTTAAAACTGAAGATAAATTCGAAACTAGTTTTCAATAAAAATAAAATTATAGAAGTGGCAAATAATTTATCAATTCCTAATTAGATTGATCCTTCTATGCCATCATGCGGATGTCAACTGATTATATTAATTTCATTTTGAATTTGTTTTTTTCTTTGGGTAAAATTTTAATTTTATAATTTTTTAAAATGTATATAATGTACAGTCTAATAAAATATATAAATCCCATATAAAAATTGAGTTTGTGAGTACAAATTTCGGTGTTAATACTATTACTGATATCTAATAATTATGGATTGTGAAAGACCAGGTATTTAACTTTGTAATAAAATGAAATGGCTTGCTTAAAATATAATAAAGGTATTGTAATAGAAAGCTAATGTTAATTTTTTTTCTGATTTTTATTGTTATCGAATTTCAATATCGCAATAATGGAATGCCCCTGCGTTACGGGTGGCCTCCAAGGGGGTAAAAAAATTAAGTAATAATTCATTCAGATTCGTGATCAGGATGTTTTGTTTTCGTACTGTATTTTCAGATAGTTAAATAATTAAAAGTTAAATGAGATAAAGGGGGAGTCAGGATCGACTAGCGAGTTTGGCACAGCTTTAAATTGAAAATGAACGAGCTAAAGAAGTTGTCTTTTCTAAGATCGTTGATATTAGATCACAGAAAAAAGTCATTTAAGTAGTCTAATATCGTCTACACGGTTTTGCAATATCGTTTAACAGTTAGACTAGACACCCTAAAAGTTCATGTAATCAATTAACCTTAAGCAACGCATGCTTACATTGTCTCTATACATTTATGGAATTAATGGAAATATATAAAATAACTATTACATTTCCATTCCTTTTATTATCTTTATAATTTCCATGTCCTTACTGGCACATATAAGATTGTGCTTCTGATATTTTCCATCTGAAATGCTTATTTTAATTTAATATTGTAACTGTATTAATAGTTATATTAGGGATTGATAAATTATTTTCCACTTCTATAATTTTGTTTTTATTGAAAACTAGTTTCAAATTTTATGCATACATCTTCAGTTCTAAAAACGCACAAAAATTAATAAATAACCAAGTAGTATTATATAACATTTATGAATTATCAATTTAAATTAGACAAGAAATCAAATACATGTTGGTACTCACCAAAGTTTAAGTAGATTATATCAAACATAAAAGTTTTTATTGGTTTGTCCTCGCAATGAACCAGTAATGGAAGAAAAGTATGGTGTTTATAAGTAAACGGCTTAGGGGTTAAGGTTTTTCCAGTAATTCCGGTGAGTAATTGTTTTTTATGTTATGGATGGGAATGAATTTTAGATTAAAAACTAAATTATAGAAGTTGCAAATAATTTATCAACCCCTAATTAGATTGATTCTTCTATACTATCATGCGGATGTTAACTGAATAGTTATATTGAATGTATAGTCAAAAATATAAAAAAAATATGTTCTTGGGATAGATGGTAATTTTTGTTTACAGTGAATAGAATGAATGCATAAATCGAATATCTTACCGTTTTATTGGGAAGAAATTTATGAAGCGTGGGAGGAGAGGTTTCAGAAAAATATTATATATTTTATTATTTACTAAGGTGAGCCTGTTTATATAATGAGTTTATATCAATGCTATCTTTCCTGTTGATATTTTGGATTCTGACAAACTAAGCCGTTATACACCAAACAATCGGTGGGTTCCTATGCTTTGATGTCTTTAATGTACAGAGGTGGACGAACTCAGGTCCTTTGGAGATGTCTCTGCTCTATGTGAATGGATTAGGCATTGTGGAAATCGATTTAATATATTGCGGTAAAATCCTCTGACCGCGCGGACCTGCCAATCCAGTGCGCGTCAGTGTCAGATCATAATCCGATTGGATTGGATGCGCTGCCCCGTCACGGGAGGTTGGACTGACAGCGCTCTCCGGCTCTGGAGGGGATCATCTCACTTAGCAGTAACCGGTTTAGCTTCCAACAGGTCATAAATTTAATAAACAACCGGTTTTATTTTAGAGTCCTCTTAAAATTAGAAAAAAAAAAAATAGAGGCGTATTGTGGCCCGATGAAGGGTTCATCTTTCGGAAAACTTAAACCTAGTTTATACGGCGACAGTGTGGCAATGCCTTCATCTACACGCTGACAGTAAACCTCGTGACAGTTGGGAAAATGGTGGATATAGAACAGCTGACTGAATAACAATTTGTAGATCGTCATAACAACTAAAATATTTTTAATTATCCTCTAAGAATTTAATAACCTCAAAACGTTGGATTCAATCAATTTCAAGTTCAGAAATTATCGAAACATACAATCGATAAGTAGGTTAGTTTGATAAGGTGCAGTTACTATGACAGTATCTGTCACTCTCGCGACAGGTATTTTAAACTTCCGCGTCAAACTTGATAGTTCGACAGTACTGCCACGATCGTAAATAGCAATAATGTAACTGTAAATCTAGGTTGTTACAAAAGCTTTTGTTCATTAATTCATTGCTAACATTAAAGTCTCCATTTGAATCCTAATTCAACACTAAATATAAACAATGCATATATCCTTTATTTAATTATGTATACCAACCGTCTCTACCTTTCATTCCATTTTATAAATTTCACTGATAATGCTGGAAGTAAAAATTGTCATTCGTGGTCTTCTGAGACACTAATGCTAAAATAATTAAGTGCGAAGGCATCTGCTGAAGAAATTTGTGCTGTGGAAGGTGAAAATGTGGTGCATCGTAATACTGTAGCGTTTTGGTTCAGGCGGTTCAATTCTGGGAACAACAGCCTTCAAAGTAATGCTTTGTGTTTGGTTGAATTATGAGCATGTTTTGCATTTTGATCTGGTTCCAGATGGCAGGGCTACTGACGTTGATCGAAATGATGAGGAATGTGAACAAATCGGAAGAGTATATAGAGTTTTAAAAGAGGAGTCTCCTGCTTTGGTCAATCATATTAAAGTGATGTTTCAGCAAGACAATGCTCCTGCCCATCGTTCACTCTTAATCAAAGAAAGATTCTGAGAAATGGAGGATGTCAGGATCTTACAACTTTTGCGGTCAATGGCACATTTTTTGAAAGGTGCCTGCACTTCAAAAACACGAGGAATGCCAAATCAGGATGTGAGGAGTTTTCCGCCTTGAAAACAAAGGACAATCAATTTAAAATTCTGGTAGAAAGATGTGTTAAAGTAATTGGCAATGATATTTTGAAGAATAATTTTAATGTTTGGATTTTATACTGGTTTATTGTAAAAACCTAGTAGTAGTTGCGACATTTGCTGTCTTGTTAATTATACCGTGACTAACTAATGCGGTTACTAAAGCCGTGTAAACTCGCCTCAACACACTACTTTTTTTTATAATTATATTTTTTGTACATAATAATAACAATAATAATAATAATCTTGGCGAACTCGAAGGGAGATCGCAGTCGTCGCCAATAATTGCTCATTTGAAACCTCCGCCTACCGAACCATAACAAAGTACTCTCATCTACATTTCGATCTAATATAATTACGAATTATTCGAGATAACTGCCAAACATCTTACATAAATGGATTTTTAATAACGACCAGTTTAATACAGTTTACAATATTATAGTGCTCTTCAACGCTCTGAAATATACCGACCTATTTGTTCTTTCTCTTCGATGAGAGAGGTTAGAGGTTAGATCGAACCGCTGAAGGTGGCGCTGAGGTATCTGTTACCGATGGCTGATAGATGACTACAACGCCAGGGCTTATGGTCTTCCATTCTTCAGGTAAGAACGCCCCTTGACTCTCCCTCCCTCCCCTCCCCCCTAAGAGTCCTCCCCATCTATTCTGTAGATGGTTCTCTGTTCAGGATCGGGCTCACTTCTTTTCACACAGTCTTTTCAGCATCTCATTATCTTCACTGTAGTACGGTAACTCAATATTCGCATATCTTAACTCTTAAATATTCTTAAAAATCTTAAACATAGTAACAGTGAATAAAATCCTGAGGAGTTCTGAATACTTGAATAAACGGAGGTAGGAAAATATTTTTTTCCAGCATTACAAGCCCAAAAATTTCTTTTTATTTATTACCATGAATATTCCTATTTAATTGTTTTAACGGACGCTAAGAACGAATCTGACTTGTTTTTTCATAAAATATTTTTTTTTGGAAAGTGCCAAAAATATGTAACTAAAAAGGTAAAATATTTTTTCAGGGAAAAATAAAGTTAATATTGATTTTCGTATCCCAAAAAAACATCTAAATACGTTTTTTTTTTCAGATCCACACAGAGCAGAGGCAGAAAACAATATAAAAAATTGTTGAAATTATAAAAAATAATTTTTCTCGCCACCTTGTTAGTCAGAGCATAATAAACCGTAATTTAATAGGAGTAATATCTGATGATTCTATAATTTCTCGATTCGCTTTTCGCAAATATTTTGCAATTATACTATCGGAAAATTTTAATTTACTTTGTCTTTTTACTGCGTACAAGGAAGTATTGTAATTCTGAAAATTTTCGGTTTTCAGGTTTCAACGGAAATATCCAGTTTGACCATCCCTGAATCCATTATGACTAGTTTTGTCCGTGACGTCTGTATCTCGCATAACTCAAAAACGGTTAGCCGTAGAAAGTTGTAATTTTGTATTTAAGATTGCTGTAAAATCTAGTTCTGAACATCCTTTTTTAGCCACTACTTGATCACCGGAAGTGGTACTTTACTTGAAGGCCATAATTCATTTCCATCAAAAATTATGTTAAAGTACTATGCAAAACTTCTCAAATTTAGTATTTATAAGTTATATATTGATTTAAATAACATACTAGATTTTTGTCTAAATTGTCAAACCGGAAGTGATACTTTACTTGAAGGTCATAATGAACTTTCATCAAAAATTATATTAAAATATAATGTAAAACCTCTCAAATTTACTAAATAGGATTTTATATCAGTATAAATAATATACTAGATTTTGGTTAAAATTGGTGAGCCGAAAGGGGTACTTTACTTGAACGCATTTTTTTTTTCACTCTAATTAAATATTTTTATTACTTGTTTTAAGTGTTAAAACTGAGTGTAAAATAATTGTTTTCCTCCCCATTTGTGAGCTGAACAAGTCTGCAGCAAGAGAATAAGATATAAGTTAAGAGGGTTCTTTCACTTAAAATGTCGAAACCGTCGATTTCCAATGCTTTATTTAATGACATTGACAGTTCTAATGTTGTCACGGACACGAAGAAATCTCTTGGAAGCTAGTTACCAACTGAAAGAAAACGATATATAATAACGGAATGAGACCTCCAGAAACAAGAGTATCTGAGTGTGTCTGTGTGTTTCAATGGGCATTGCGACATCGAGTGTCATTTTTGTGATACTGCAATCATCGGAAACTACTAACCAAATTCAGGATCACTTTTTGAGCCACCTATTTATAGTTTAATAGGCGTACAAGGAAGTCATGCGGTGTCCGCATCAGATATTTTATGGAGTGAACTCGATTTTTCATGTCGATTTTATGTACATTTAAAAAAAAAAAAACTTTTGTAACCGGTAAGAACAACATACAAGGGTAGGTAGGCTTAACTTTATCAGTTTTTCAAGATCCTTATAAGTGTCTAAGAATTTCGAAATTTCGGTTCATTTATTTTATTATTTTAAAATAATAATATCGTTGCAATCGTAGACTTTTTTGTGCTTACATCTCATTCTTTTGGACCGTTTTTGATGCAACTTTTAGAGTATAAACAGTTCAGGTATGTAGATCTCATTTCAACAATCTTAAAAAAGACTAACCAAATAGAATGGGCCCTAAAACTGTATATAAATATAACTAAGAATATTATAATCAACTGTTGGTATTATAATGAAATTGAAAAAAAAAAAAAAATAAGGAATGAAGAACAAGATATGCTGTCACCAAAATGAAACGATTAAATTGAATGTGCCAAAAAAAATAAATAAAAAAAAATAGGAAATTCAGAATTAAAAAACATAAAAAGTACTGCCTATGAAAACATATTTAAGAATTTTTTATATTCTGACTTCAGTAACGGCAAATAGAGTTTAAAAACGGCTAATGTTTTTGTAATTTTGTAAAAGAGAACAGAAAGACTAAACAATAAAATAAAGACTTTGTAAAAAGTTTTTATTAATAAAATAAATCTATATTGATCAGACAGAATCTTATAAGTTAGTTATGGACTCATCCAGTCCTCAGCAACCCCTGAGTCAGCAGTATGATGGTTCTAGTATATATATCCCTCAGATCTAGAGCATCTCGTTCATTACCGTCTAGTTAGTCATAGTTGTAGCTTCCTATAGTTGTAACGCTATTTCAGTATTGTAAGTTTTCCTTAAATAAAGTTTTTAAAAAGTGATTTAGAGTGTCCAGTTATTTAATTGGCGCCCAAACAGGGACTGGTGCGCTTCAAGTCAGAAGAGAAGAAGGTTGAATTACATATTCAAGAAAATCCGAAGAAATAGTTCCATTGTACTTTGTACGGACAACAGGATTTGGGATATTGATTCTACCACTCTAACGAACTGGTCAGGAGGGTCCGAAGAAATATTAACAGGATCTGGAGCAGCTCACTTGAAGGTGTATTTAAATACTTCAGCATCAGTCAGAAGAAATATTAATCGCTGGACATCACTTCTAGAACTTCACATCTTTATTAAAGGTAATGCTTATTATATTGTTAAAGTAGTTATAACTGTATGCCTAACGACAAATTAAAAGAAATTCTAAACAAAAATAGAGTAACTTTAGATTCAGAAGAAATTAATTTAAATACAGTAGATTCAGAAAAAATTAATTTAGATACAATACAAGAAGAAATTAATACAATGGCTATTAAACAAATGACAAAAGAATGTTATGACCATTTGCCTAGCTATGATGGTGATCCATCACAACTTGTATTCTTTATTAAAGCCTTAGAATTAATTTATGATGCTAATTGTCATGAAGGAATTTCTAATAGAGTTGAGAACGAACAATTATTATTACAAAAAGCTTTATTTAAATTGCAATGTACAGCCAGACATTTGTGTATGTATGAAAATTTCTCTTCAATTGGTGAATTAAAATTAAGATTAATCAACCAATTTAAGGACAGTAGGACGATAACTCACTTACAATATGAGGCTTCACATATTACCATTCAAAAAAATGAACATCCTATAGATTTTATTAACCGAGTTATTCCATATGAAATTTTAATTAAAAATCGTATCATAATAGATACATCAATTGAAAATAAAACACAAGAAACTTTAACTCAAATGCGTTTTTTAATTGACCACGTCATCAGAAACTTGCACCCTAGATTAAAAGATACTTTAAATCACGTTGTAATTAAGGAACTCTCGAGACTAAAAAATACTTTATATAATGAATGCCGCATTATTATGGAAGATTTATATCCCCAAGGTCATGGTAGAACTTCGCCCTACCAAACACCCCATAAGGAGCATAATAAACCTCGAGATAATTTCACACATAAAAATCAAAACCCTGCATTTAATAGATTTAATTACCCAAATTTTAATAAACCCCCGCAATTTTATCAACCGCGCAATGATTATTACCCGGGATCAATTCAACAAAGATTCCGTCATAATTATAACCCGCAAAACTATTACCGGGAACAACAACCACAAAGAACCTTTAGTAATCAAATAAGAAATCCCTATAACCAAACGCATTTCAATTTTAATAATCCTCAGCAACAACAAAATTTTAATTACCCTCAGCAGCAACAAAACTTTTATCCTCCGCAGCAACAAAATGTGAATCCTAATTCACAAAATACTGTCTCAATGAGAACGGTGAGGAGTAACAATCTCCACCACTTACAAGAGGAAAATGATGAATTGAAGGCAAGACTAGCCGAGTTAGAGAATAAATTTGAAAATTTTTTAGAAGTAAGCCGGCCGGAACCTGCCCCTCCGGAACCTGGCCCGTCTACCGGTTAAATCTTTTGAAGGAGTCTCTAACATTTTGTGACAACCTCGGCGACCATTGGCTCATTGATACAGGCTCAGAAATAAATTATATAGACCCACGTTCCGTACCCGTAGGAACTCAAATTATTTCGGAAGGATTCGTTGTTATCACTCCAGCCGGAAGCAAGAGAGGAAATAGTTCTGTACTAATTGATCTTGCACCGAGACTAGGTTTGGAAGACGAATTTTTAGTTAAGTTTAAAGTATTTAAATTTAGTGATAGGTATAGATTATTGTTAGGGATGGAAACTATGAGAAGTTTACAAACAAAAATTAATGTAGGAGATACAAATGAATTTATTAAAATAAATAAACTAAAAATAAAAATTATGGATGGAAAAATAATTAAGGAAGATGAAAATGAATTAAATATAATAAGAAATAGAAAGGAATTATTTGAACTAATTAGACATGATCACATAAATAAAGATATTAAAGAAAAATTATTTAATATTATCATGAAATATCCGGAGATAGTAAAGTCGGATGATGAAAAATTAAAACCTACCAATCTTTTGAAACACTCCATTAGACTTAAAACAGATAAACCCATTTATACCAGAAATTATAGATATCCCCAACATTTCAAAGAAAAAGTTGATGAAGAAATTAATAAACTATTGAAGAACGGTATTATTAGAGAAAGCAATTCCCCATATAACAGCCCAATATGGATTGTCCCTAAGAAAGAAGACGCGTCAGGTCAAAAAAAGATCAGGATGGTCATTGATTACAGGAAATTAAATGCAGAAACAATTCCAGACAGATTTCCTCTTCCAAATATTGAAGATTTATTGAATAAATTACATGGATCAAAATATTTTTCAACAATTGATTTAACATCGGGATTTCATCAAATAGAGATGTCTGAGGAGTCTATAGAGAAAACTGCATTCTCAATAGACACAGGTCATTATGAGTTTCTAAGAATGCCGATGGGATTGATGTCATCACCCCCCACCTTCCAAAGGGCAATGAATTCTATGCTATCTAATACTGATAACACTCTCGTATACTTAGACGATATTATAATTTATTCTGCCACACCTGAAGATCATCTAAAACATATAGAAATTGTTTTAAAGAAATTAAAAGAGCATTCCTTAACTATTCAACTTGACAAAACGGAATTTATGAAATCTGAATTACCTTTCTTAGGCCATGTATTGACCAGAGACGGCATTAAAACAGACCCTAAGAAAATTGAAGCAATTGTAAAATTCCCTTTACCAAGAAATATTAAAGAAATTAAGCAGTTCCTCGGAATGTCAGGTTACTACAGAAAATTTATAAAAAATTACGCTCACATAGCAAAACCTTTGACAAATCAATTGAGAGATGAAATTAATTTTAACCCTAATAATTACAAAAATGCTTTTGAACAACTTAAATTACATTTAATAAATGCACCAATATTACAATATCCAGACTTTAACTCTCCAATGATTTTAACAACAAATGCAAGTAACATCGCATTGGGAGCGGTGCTCAGCCAACTTAGACAGGGGAGGGATCACCCTATTGCATTTGCCTCTCACACTCTCTCAGCAACAGAACAAAAATATTCCACCATAGAAAAGGAACTCTTAGCTATAGTTTACGCATGTAAACACTTTAAACCATACCTGTATGGAAAAAAATTCACATTACTAACAGATCATAAGCCTTTATTGTGGCTATTCACAATGAAAAACAATAATACACGCATTATGAAGTGGATTTTCTTATTAAGTGAATTTCAATTCGATATAAAACATACAGATGGTAAAACCAATGTAGTAGCTGATGCTTTAAGTAGAGTTAATATAGACAGCAATTATGATTTACATGCATTAACCGAAATGGAAATAGATCCAGAAGAGGAATTAGACAGAATATTACAGGAAACAAGTAATGTAGAATTACTACCAATACCTTCGGAAGATTATGATGAAATTTTACAGGAATTAAATCCTAATCAAGATGAACAATTAAGCATGGCTCCAACACAACATTCCCAAGACTCCAGCAATGAACAAATTTTAATAGTTCCAGAAGACAGAGCGATAAACGTAGACAAATTTCAAATTTTAATTCAAAGAGGTTCAGCTAAACCCATTATTACAAAACCTTTCGGTAAAACTCGGATCTATTTAGAAACTTCCTACCCTTGGAAGAATAATTTAGAAGAAACTCTCATTGAATTATTAAAGCCTAAAACAGTTTATGGTGTCTACTGTGAACCTAATGTAGAATCAGTCAGAATTGAATTTGAAGCTATATATAAAAAAATAACTGAAATTATAATTGATAAATTTCCTACCGTTAAGATTAAGAGATACAAAAAGAAATTGATTGATGTATTGCAAAATGAGGAACAACAAGAACTTTTAGAGAACTATCACATAGGAAAATCATATCACAAAGGAATAATAGAAACATACGAAAAATTGAAAAGAAATTATTATTGGCCAAATATGAAGGATGACATATCTGAATTCATAAATAAATGCTCGATTTGTAGACAGGTGAAATATGAACGAAAGCCTATTAAAACTAAATACCAAATTACACCCACCATGGAAAGACCTTTTGAAGAATTAATGATGGATATATTAAAATTTGATTCTCATAATATAGTGACAATAATAGATACATTCTCAAAGAGACTTTTTGCCAGATTATGTAAACATGTAAATGCAATTAATATATTTCAGACATTAACAGAATACCTAGCACTGTTTCCAAATCCCATTAGAATAAAAATGGATAATGGAAAGGAATTCAATAATAATCTAATTCGTAATTTTCTAGAATCTTTAGGAATAGAGGCATATTATACAACACCAAATCACCCTAATTCCTTAGGACTCCTAAATAGAGCACAATTAACTCTAGTAGAAACATTGCGAGCCTTAAAAGAAGAAAATCCTAGAAATGATTTAAAAATTAATCTAAATCTTGCTACATTAACCTTTAATAACTCTATTAATCAAACCTTAAAACTCACTCCAAATGAAATAACATATGGAGTAATAAAAGACCCAGACAAAAATGAGGAAATAATTAAGGAACAATTAGTAAATGAATATCACAAAAACATGAACATTGTTCATAATAAACTCAAAACCGAAATAAATCAAGAAAAGAAGGAGAGAACTAATAAATTAAATAAAAACCGCGAAGACCCAGATGTTGAACAGGATAGGCCTTATGTTAAAAGAAGAATAAGAAACAAGGGTGAAAAGGTTTATAAACCGGTCATACCTTTTATAGATAGAAATCAGAAAATTACTGTTCATGCTGACAATATAGCAAGAAAAAGGAAGTCCAGACGAAAATCTAAGAAGAAATTAATTACTGTTTCAGATGGAGAGATGGTCTCTAGTGATCTCAGTGATATTGACAGTAACTACAGCGTATAAAGTTACAAACGTTCAGCATTCATCAGGACTAATAACATTTAAGGTTCCAGACTCAAAACTGATATCAGACTACAAAACGATTGTTCATTTTTTAGATTTAACAAAATTAATCAATGAATTAAATTCACTAAGGTTATCACTGAAACCCAAAAGTAGTACAGTAGTTAGTACAGTAGCTCAGGAAATGGCATTTAAGCAATTAACTTTCCTAACAGATAAAATTAATAATATCATTCCCAAAAATCGAACCAAGCGTGGTATTGTGAATGGCCTCGGGAGCGCCCTAGGATGGTTGGCTGGAACAATGGACGCTGAGGATAAAGCCCACTATGATAAAGTAATAGAAACTTTGGAAAAAAATAACTACCATATGGGGCATAATATTGCTAATGAAATAAAAATCAGTAAACAATTAACGGAAACATTTGAAAAAGATGTTAAATTATTAAATAAAAATAATGAAAAGATGAGTCAAGTTATGGACACAATGGACAGAATACAAATGACATTGTATTTCAATGAACTGTATAATGTTCTCACCTATTTAACCATTCAAGTAATTGACATAGAAAATTCTTTAGAGATGTGTAGAATGGGAATTCCCCACTCTAACATAATTAAACAAACAGATATTGATGATAATACCTTTATTTCAAACGATTTGGAAACAATTTGGTTAACAAGCAAAATCTCTTGTACCATTAGGCAAAATATCATTCATTATATAGTAAAAATTCCAAAATTATCTAAAATCTTTAATACAATATATCTTTTATCAGTCCCTATTAAAGAAAATAATCAAGTTATAACTACTCTTGTTAAGCATAACCTAATATTGTATAATTTACATGAAATGTTTACTGGAAATTGCACATTTGTTAAAGATAATTATTATTGTACTAACCTTAGAATAGTTAATGACACTTGTATTCTTAATGCCTTAAGAAATAATCTCTCTAATTGTATTTCTACTAACGTTCTTAATATTTCTCCTTTTATTAAATATGTAGATATTATAGATGCTTATGTATCTTTTGATATATCCTATGTTGTATTGTCTAGTAACGGAACAATCCCTGCAAATTTGCCAACTACCTCTATTATTAAGTTAGAAAGTAAGGAAATAATTGTAAATCAAACTAGGAAATTTTATATCAACTCCGATACCTTATCCATTAATCATAAATTAAATAACCTTAAGAAATTAAATATTACATTTGATAAAATAGACTTACCTATAATCTTGCATGAAGAATTTGAAACATTAGAAACTATTGATAATCCCATATTGTACTCCACACCTCTATTAATTGTATATATTACTATATCTTATTTTATTGTAATCCACATACTTCAAATTTATTTTAGGATAGTAAAATATTGTAAACAAAGGACCTTTCCTAGCCCACCTATAAATTTCCCTCTTATTGTACAAAATGAAAATATGTTCTCCCAGAGTTCGAATCTTCAGAAGGGAGGAGTTATGGACTCATCCAGTCCTCAGCAACCCCTGAGTCAGCAGTATGATGGTTCTAGTATATATATCCCTCAGATCTAGAGCATCTCGTTCATTACCGTCTAGTTAGTCATAGTTGTAGCTTCCTATAGTTGTTTCATATTGTAAGTTTTCCTTAAATAAAGTTTTTAAAAAGTGATTTAGAGTGTCCAGTTATTTAATTGTTGAAGAAATATTCTTCGAAAACGGATAAATGGAGTGAAATCTATAAACAACAAAAGGCTTACCCGTAATTTAGCTATACATCCTCTGTCTTAGTGAGTTGTAATCAGAAAGCAATAAAAATATCACATAAAAACGAGTAATATACCAAGCAGTGAACATGAATCGAATTTTATATAAAGCATCCTCTATTTATCGTTTCGGCTCTCTATTTCTAAATCCCTTTTAAGCGATCCGAACAGACCTGAAGCTGACCCGTTCAATGGTCCACGGACAAAAGGCAATTCACTGATTCTGTCATATCAAAAGGGAAAATTACAAAGCTCGTCCCGATTGAACTTTCTAGAAGCGAGCCGTGAATAAGTGCTTTCATCAAGCACTATTTTCCTGCCACGGTACAACTTTTTTCAAATTACAAAAGTCATCCCACACAGGGGTCGTAAATGTCCAAGCTTCGATTCTTTATCCATCCGGGTTTGGGATTTCAAAGTAAATCATAAAAAAAAACGTTCTAAAAAACCCGATCATATCGTCAGTCCCATGTTAAACTTAGGAATGTGAAAAATTCGATTTTTTGTTTTTATAACTTTTCAATAGTATTTCGATTAATAAAACCTAAAGTAAAGCCGCGACATTAAGAAAATGATGAAATTATAAAATCCTTCAAATAAAATCCAGATTTTTGCTTAAATGACCAAATAAATATCTCCAATAGTCCAATCTTAAATTTATTCCCATCCATAACAGAAAAAAAAACAATTACTCACCGGAATTACTGAAAAAACTATAAGAAAGTATGTTATAAAAATATAACTTACAACTTTGTTAACAGTTTACCTTTTAATTATCACTAATTCACTTTTAAGATCACTAAATCAGAGATTAAAGGATTCAATTAAAAAAAACTATAAATTCATCAATCAGGGATTAAATTAATCATCATGTAGAAAACATCCTCAAATTAAATATATATGAAGCACTTGAAATAATAAAATCCTTCATATCCAATCCAGATTTTTGCTTAAATGACCAAAATAAATATCTCAAATAGTCCAATCTTAAATTTATTCCCATCTATAACAGAAAAAACAATTACTCACCGGAATTACTAAAAAAACCTAATCCCTATGCCGTTTACCTTTAAACATTCCACCTTTCTACCATTACTAGTTCAGTGCGAGAAAAAACCAATACAAACTTTTCTGTTTGATATAATCCATTTAAACCTTGGTGAGCACCAACATGTATTTGATTTCTTGTCTTAACTAAATTCATAATTCATAAATGTTTTATTATACTGATTTATATTACATCTAATTTAATATGTATAATAATACCAAACTATATTTTGAATTGCTTATTTTTGAATTTTTTGTGTGTTTTTATAACTGAAGATGAATGTATAACATTCGAAACTAGTTTTCAATAAAAACAAATTTATAGAAGTGGCAAATAATTTATCAATCCCTAATCAGATTGATCCTTCTATACCATGCGGACGTCATTTCAAAGTCTGAAGCTTCTATTTTAATTTTACGAATACGCTTATTATTATAAAGGTAAACGAATAATTACAAAGGTAAAAGAAATGAAACGACAAAAAAAAAAAAAAATAACTAATCGAAATCGGCCCTTATACCGAATAATGTTATAGTTTTTTTGCTCTCCTGAAAAGTATTGAATTTCACATGTTTAAGTTTACGGTAGGAACGATCCAAGTTTACCGTTGGACCTGGTATAGCCAAATCGCCCTCAAAATCTTATTTTTGAGTTATTGTTATTTTGAAAACAAATAATCAAATTTAAAAGAACTAGACCAAATATTGAACCCGAGAATGTAAATAAAAGGAATCTTGATTTTATTTACAATTCGAGCCTCTTAAGAACTGTTATATTTTTTTTTGTGTTTGCATAAATCACTTTAATTAAAAATGTCCAGCTCAAAAACCGATGTATAGGTCTTATTGAAAATCTATTAATTGTTTATTATTTTTTGTTGCCCTACATTGTTTTAGGAAGAATAAGCTAATAACGATCCGATTTCGATGAATTTTTTTTTTTTTTGTTCGCAGTTTAATTATCTTCTGAATGACAATATATTGAGGCAAAAACCAACCTACAGAACGAAAGAAAGAGCAATAAAATAGGTCCATCTGTTCAAGAGATAATCGTTCGAAACTAGTTTTCAATAAAAACTAAATTATAGAAGTGGCTAATAATTTATAAATCCTTCAATCAAACAGACCAATGGCCGAAAATGTATTTTTCTAACCCAGGGGCCTCTGAAACGCATAGTTCCATTGAAAACTTGACATCGAAATTTTAACTCTATTACAATACATTCTTTACGTTGTAGCGGTAAGAAAATAAAAGGCAAAATTACTGTTCCAGAATTTTCTTCATATTTACGGAACATACTCGTGCTGTAAAAAGATCTTATACCCTATAAACCCTATGGAACATACCCTATAAACCCTATGGAACATACCCTATAAACCCTATGGAACATACCCTATAAACCCTATGGAACATACCCTATAAACCCTACGGAACATACTCGTGCTGTAAAAAGATCTTATACCCTATAAGACTTTCTGTGTTTTAACTAAAACACAATTTTTGAACAGCAATATTTCATTATGGATGCACCTTGAAGATGAACTCAGATGGAAATGTCCTGGTAGTTCTTTATTAATACAATGAGATATAATTATATATATATAATGATGATACCTTGCATGAGGTTACATTGCATCACTAATATATTTTTTCAATGACGTTATCTATTCATCATTACCTGTATATTATTTTACAAAATAACAATTAGTTTGTCATGCTCATATTTTTACATTTGGGGCAAAGCTACCAATATGAGCAGGACACTTTGAACCAAGCCAGTTATCTCAATTGCGTGAGGGATCTGGTGCATAGTAAAATACTGAAATTTAGTATTTTTAAAGAATTATCAATATTTTTCCTACAAAAAAAAAAAGGGAAAATATATTTTAATAAACAAAAATAATGTAATTAGGGATTGATAAATTATTTGCCACTTTTATAATTTTGTTTTTATTGAAAACTAGTTTCGAATGTTATCCATTTATTTTCAGTTCAAGGTTCAAGAAGATTATATTAAACAGAAAAGTTTTTATTGGTTTGTTCTCGCACTGAACTAGTAAATCATAAATTTTGAACTGAAGATGAATGTTTAACATTTGGAACTAGTTTTCAATAAAAAAAATATATATATATATATAAAAGTGGCAAATAATTTATCAATCCCTAATTAAATTGATCCTTCTATACCATCATGCGGATGTCACCTGAACACTAATTTAATTTATAATAAATTCAAAATTAAGTAAGTGCATCATATAATTTGAAAATGATTATATCCACTAATATATATATATATATATATATATATATATATATATATATATATATATATATATATATATATATATATATAAATAAATAATATAATATAAAATATACTTAATATGAAAGTTAAGAAAACCTACCAATTGCAAATGAAAAAAAATCTGGTTTCTGCGTCCATTTCCAGGCTTTTAGGGACTTGAACATAAAACATATCTTAGCACTTAATTTTATTGTCTTGACTATTTTCGATGGGAATATTTCTCCTTTATATACACTGTCGGTCAATCTTCTCTTCTGGGCTGGAGGAAAAGAAATTTGTTTCTTTTGGCTAATGCTCCATTGCACCTATGGTGGTGCAATCTAACTCCATCTTGTTGTGCAAAGTTAGACCATCTCATAAAATTTAATAAAAGTAGACATACCATGCTCGTTAAACAAACGCAAATAAAGGAATAATTTACTGGATATAGTAAGTTATAGTATGGGAACTCTGCTAAGTGGATTCATAGGAACAAGAAAAAAAATATTTTTAACCTTAACAGTCATTTTGCAATAGGTGAAGTTGAAAGGATATTACATCCACTGGATATAGCACTCAAATGATATTACAAAGGATATTACATCCACTGGATATAGCACTCAAATGATATTACAAAGGATATCACATCCACTGGATATAGCACTCAAATGATATTACAAAGGATATTACATCCACTGGATATAGCACTCAAATGATATTACAAAGGATATTACATCCACTGGATATAGCACTCAAATGATATTACAAAGGATATTACATCCACTGGATATAGCACTCAAATGATATTACAAAGGATATTACATCCACTGGATATAGCACTCAAATGTCGTAATTAAAATTACGTAAAAGACAAGACTTCCTATCACAAAAGTTAATAACAGTGTTTTTCTGATTTCATAAAATAAATACAGGTCACAGAACTTGGAACTTAATTATAATTTTGTGCAATGTAATCCCAGATTACGGTACATACAAATGAGAATATAATATAGTGCAATTATTACTTACTGGATCTTTGATTCTTGATAAAATAAAGTTGTAGCCTCTCTTTGAATGTGTTCTCATTGACGTAGTACTCGACACGAACTCTGCAACAATAATATCCGATTTATTTTTTACATCAATACAATTATAAAACGAATTCTATAAATATTTAACATGATAAGATAGATATAAACCTAATAATGGATTTGTTAGATTATATATCTTAGCGCGTAGAGCAAGTGTTTACAGAGGGCTAATTAAACTTGCTCTAGAGACTGTTTTAGAGTTGGACTAATTGTAAGGGCAGACTCCAGGACTCCAGGACCTTCCAGCATCAGCGCTCGGTACAGGTCACCTTGTATTTAATTCAGGAATAACTTTATTTCTAAAGACTTCAATATTTCATTTTTTGCAGAATAGATTTCAGCCACACAAACCCTCTAGTTCTTAACCTGTCATCCCAATCCATTCCCGAAATTCCTCCGTGGCGATAGAAAAGAACTCAAGACAGTCATCGAAGCGCTACCGAATTATAATATTATCACGTTTTATAATTCAGATATAGTATATACATATATATATATATATATATATATATATATATATATATATATATATATATATACATATATATATATATATATATATATATATATATATATATATATATATTTATATATATTATATAATTCAGATTCAGATATAACAAATTTCAGATATACAAAATTCAGATATAGATATATTATATAATTCAGATATTCTGCATTTATAAGCTGAAAGGCCCTAACTCCAAATTATTTTTGGAATCATCATTCAATCATTTTTCATTCAAGGCATTTTCGTAACGTAACCGATTCGTCTAAATATTACATCTTTTTATGACGTAAAATCCAAATAGGTGGGTATAGATCATTGTTTTTACGGCTTTCTAATGTCATAAAAAGGTGTATTTTTTACACTAATTCGGGTACACTAGAAAGGTCTAATTTAGTTAGTTCTAAAAATATCGGCTGCTTGTTTTTATTTTACAGTCACAGGCTTAAACCTCAACACGTATAATAAACAGTTGACATCCGCATGATGGTATAGAAGGGTCAATATAATTAGGGATTGGTAAATTATTTGCCACTTCTATAATTTTATTTTTATTGAAAACTAGTTTCAAATGTTATACATTCGTCTTCAATTATAAAAATACACAAAAATTCAAAAATCAGCAATTTAAAATACAGTCCGGCATTATTATACATATTAAATTATATGTCTTCAAAATACATATATTTACGTTTGTATTACATTTAATTTAATATGTATATAAATATTTTGACGACATATAATTTAATTAATATGTATAATAATGCTGAACTGTATTTTAAATTGCCGATTTTTACCTCGGAAACAAACTTCCGCCAAGCTTCCTATTGGCTGGATCCTAACAATTTTTGATGATATTCTATATTTCACATATGTACATAATATATAATATACTTTTTTTAGGTAAAACTGCCATGTTATAATCTACACTATTATTACTACTGCTTTAATTAGATCACAACTGTCGACTTCTGCTCGCTACGCTCGCATAAATACGAATCAGACAATGGTGTCAGGTTACAACTTACAGCATATTGTCGACCGTAAAACACGTAAGTACCCATTTTTATTGTTTACTTAATTATGCCAGTTTACTTAATTGTTTACGGAGAACTTAATTGTTAGAGAAAGAATAATACTGGAAAGTTCTGTTAATATAATTTATTCTTAAGATTTAATAACTACAATTAATTAAGAAGAGAATTTCAACATTCGTTTTAGTATTTGTTGAAATTTCGTGGACTAATGTAGTATCTCTATTTGAATAGTCTTTTTTAGACTGTTAATATGAGATGTGCTATATCCGGTCTGTCACGTGAGAGGATGTTATTAAATGATTCCAAAACGGAGCAAAGGCGCTCCCAAATACTAGTAAATAATTAACCACTGTGGACTAGTAACTGTGCACAGTTGAATAAATATAATAGAATACAATTAATTCTCTAAGAACGGATAAGGGTTCAACATGTCCAGCTAAGCATGTGAGAATCGGTAACATAGCTGGGTACACAATACCAGTGTAGCTGCTAAGTGGCTGGACGTGTCTGTATGTACAACATCCATGCTAGGCTACTACCAGTCGTCCTATGCTAAATCAGTCTTACAGAAGATACGTCTTAATGATAGAAGACATCAACAACAATCTGGACAAAGCGTAGGGAAAATGTAAAAATACTCAATTGTTACTCGTTTTTTTTCTGCGGATAAAAACAAATAACTATATAAAAAAAATACTATACAGAGGATTTACTATCAGGATCGGCAGACCATAGGCCAGGGGGGCGATTTTCGATCAGAACTAAAAAGTTCATCTGGACTATGTCCAGTTAAGAACAGGGACGGAGTAAATTGATTAAATTTTGTGTTTTTTAAAAGATTGTAACGTTTTTTACTTTTCCTTGCACCACTAGGAAAAATATTTTAAACGGATCAAAATTTCGATGTGCAGTTTTCAATAGATGCGGCTCAAAGCCCCCTGAGCTAAAAGAAAACCTTTTTCGGCCATTTGTCAGTCTGTGTTTCTGTGCCACGATTATCTCTTGAACGGCTGGACAGATTTTTTTTTTGTTATGTACGTTTTTTTTTGTTACTCCCCCTCTCCCCCAATACCTGCGTACCGAATCGAGCATCCTGTGCGCAATAGCGGCTGCATAATATCCGAAAAACATGTTTTTCTACAGAGTTTAGCGCAAAAACGATTTTGATTAACCTTGCCTGAAGTCTTCAATTAAAGCTTTCTAGCTATTCATATATAAGATACATCCCCGAGAAAAATCAGAAAAAAAAAGTTATGACGAAAAGAATGTTTAATTTGCGTATAACTCGAAAAGTGTGCATTTTGTGAATATCCCCTTCAAAACTGATAGAAAGTTAATTATATTTTCTAAAAAAAAAAAAAAAATCATTTAAATCGATCCAGTATTAGCAGAAATGTAGTATTTTGAACTCTTTACATATGCTATAAACTATTCTGCACACCTTTCTGTGGACACCGTTCCACCTTTGTTTAGTTTTGGGATAAATCAAAAACTATAAATTTCCTGGAATATTATAGATGTGCATTCGAAAGATAATTTGATTGTTAACAAAACTGCACATAAAAAGAAGAAATATTTCAACTTGACTAATATTAGGAAAGAAAGAGCAAATATTTTTCATATTTGACTTTAAATCAGAACGGTTAGGAAAGTTGTGTGAGTGTACACGCTATCAGGTATTGTTGAATAGGGAGCGATAAATAAAAAAAGTATTTAAATTTGTTAAAACCAATTTAAGGGTGCTTTGAATGCTATAAAGCGGCTAAATTACATTTTACGAAGTTCTGTTCTTCGTAAAACCATGGATTATTCATGGTTTATGGTTTATCAGCTTCCTACTGGATTACAGACTCCCCATTTTTAGAAAAACTTCCTTGTTTAATAAGTTTTAATTACATGCTAATTAAGTTGAGGTCTGTTAGTGAATAAGCTGGATGAATACCCTTCCAGTTTTGTAAAACAATTATATGATATGAAATTATCTTTCCTCAAACTACCAATGTTTTCATCAGATATAATTACAATAAATTATTACCAAGCTATTTGACTGTGACCTGAGATGTATTGTAATAAATTAATTAACAAAATGCTTTTTATTTATTTATAAAAAAAATATGTAAAATATTTACATTGGGAGTAACAAATGAAATGTAATTTATTAAAAATTTGGTTAGTGGGAGAACCTCTACCTCGTCAACCCTCATTACGTTGCGTTTTTTTATTCTTCGAACGAATGCTACTTAAAAAAAAAATTAAGTTATAATGCGTGGCTTATCTGGTATTTTAGGAGTAGGTAAATAGGGATGGATCAGTGAAAGTATGGATCAGTTGCTGAACTTGGTAGATATCTTAGTATTCTGCACCTGTTCCTTTCCGGAAACGCTCCAAATGCTCATTTAAAAGATATTTTTATTATGTAAAGTGTAAATCAAAGCAACACAGAAAGTCCTGTGAATAGATAGACCGGATATTTTGTGAAATATTTCCATTTGAAAATAATAAACCATTGTGTAATAATTTGCAGCGTTTTTTATCCAAGTAATTATTGTAAGCGTATGAAAAAAAAAATTATACCTCCGAGTTGCTACAAACTGGATTACATATAAATAATTCATGAAACGTGAATTAATCATATGAAGAGAGTGCAGGATAATGAATTTAAGAAATAGATAGGGCTTGAGATCCGCCGAGGAGAGTGATGATGATGATGATGTTAGGAGAAGCAGCTGTTGAGTCCTTGTCGAGCACTTGTACCTACTTGAGCACGTATCCTTCTGCCTACAGGACATCGCCATCCTTCTGGATCTCTTCTAAATCCTTCTGCCTACAGGACATCGCCATCCTTCTGGATCTCTTCTAAATCTAAATAACGAACTTTTCAGTTAAAGACAAAGTTATCAGTTGACGAAAGCATGATGGTATTGAAGGATCAATCTAATTAGGGATCGATAAATTATTCGATAAATTTCAACAATATTTCATATTATTGTTTTAATCGATTTTTTGTTATTGTTTAAATAAGAAAACAATATTACCAATAGTAATAAATGAGCTTAAATGTACCAAAAATTGCAGCGAACACCAAAAAATACTTCCAGTGAAGTAGGCTAACAAATTTTTTTAGAAAAAAAGCAAGTCAGATTCGCTTTTATCGTTCTTTAAAACTGATAAAAACGAGTTTCATCAAAGAATTTTCTATCGAAAAATAGAATTTTTTTTTTTTGTGGAGAAATTTTTTGTTGCCAATTTCCTGGGTTCACTTAAGCATTCATAACTTCTCAGGATTTTATCAAAATTCAATTTCACATGAATTTCTGATCTCTAGTCCATCCCAATAGCTTTTAATTAGGGTTTAATAAATTATTTGCCACTTTTATAAATTTTTTTTTTTACATATCTTTGCTTATAGTTGTTCGATATTTTTGTTTGTTTTTTAGATAATTAAATTATCTCTCAAACAATTAAATACAGAATTTACCATAAAATACATACTTTCCGAGTTATGCGCAAATAAAATATTATAGTCGTCATTACTTTTTTCCATCGTTTTCTCGGAGATGTACTTCATTTATTAATAGTTAGGAAGCTTTAAATAGGAGACTTTAGTTTTGTCCGAAACGTTACAGATGTTTTTGCGCAACAGTATGTATAGACGTTTTTCGACTATTGCGCAGCCGATATTGCGCAAATAGTGTCGATTTAGTACGCAGGCAACAGGAGTCGAATGCCTGACAAAATAAAAAATCTGTCCACCCGTTCAAGAGATAATTCTGACACAGGCAGACAATGGAACGAAATAATAGTAACTTTTCCAAAAAAAAAAAACTCCAAAAGGGTCGATTTAAAAAAAAAAAAAAATTATTGTTGATTCTGACAGATTAGACTGTGCCTGAGAACCCACTCCTAACATATATATACACATATATACATATATATATATATATATATATATATATATATATATATATATATATATATATATATATATGATTTAGGAAAGCCTGGATTTATAAAACAGCTAACTAAAATATAAATTTATATATATATATATATACATATATATATATATATATATATATATATATATATATATATATATGTATTAGGAGTGGGTTCTCAGGCACAGTCTAATCTGTTGTAAACTGTTCTGTACAATCTGTAATAAATTGTTCACCATAAAATCTTCACTGTTAAAATCTTTTAAGTCCTAAGATCCAACGGAGGTTTATATTAGATTATTGAGATAAATTATTAACTGTAAACATTATGTATGACACATACAGAATTGAAAATGACGGGCTTAAAAATAGTCAAATTATACAGATTTTTTTCTCTCTCCTAGAAAATTGTTCATTTAGGATGTAGCTATATAAAATAATATTTTAAAATGATTCTAAAATATTGGTTTGGAAATAGGATTAACGATCACTCAAAAAATAGTAAAATAAAATAGTACCTAAAGAGATAAATATTTGCCGGACGAAGGGGGTATTAAAGGCCAGTTTGAACACAACCTTTTTTTTATAGGCACTTGTGTAGACAATAAGAACTGCTCCTTAAAAAATGTTACAACTCTTTTACAGCAATTTAAGTAAATTGAAGTTTTCACTCTGTTCGATTGGTAGCCTTGCAATAGTTTGTTTATGTGATACCATTACACTCTGAAGGTAATGTGTAGTTGAGGTATAGGTGAAAAAAAAACCGGTTATCGGTTATTCCAGTTATTTGACTTTCAATTATAACTGATGTATGTAACCGGTTTTCGGAAAATCCGGTTATTTTAAATCAAGACAGTTTTTTTTTATGACGTCACAAATAACAGCTCCTGGAATTGTTACAAATAACTGGCCACTGGCAAAACTTTTAATTCAAGTAAATTTCACATTGATCTTCGGGAAATAACCTAAAAAAAACCTTTACGCAAGCCAACAAATAGTTAAAACCTTGGAAATAACTTATTTAGGTACAAATTTACAATGCTTATCTGTAGCGGACGCCGCTCCAGTGCCATTAGTACCAACTTATTACTTTGTACTCTCTTCAATGCTTTGTATTAAAATTAATAACGCTTTAATTACATATTATAAGTGCTATCGACTTCCGAAGGTTTGGGGAATGAAGTCGATATCATTAATAATTTGAATTCATATCTAATTAAAGCAGTAATAATTTTAATAATTCCAGTGAATACGAAATTTAGTATTGAATACAAAGTAATTAGCACAAATGGCGTTAGAGAGCGCTAGTGATAAGAGCACTACTGATAAGTCGGTTGCATTGCAAAGTACTTTTTTTTTTTAAGGGTGAATTTCACGTCCTGTATTTATTCTTACTCAAGCTGTAGAGCTATAATTCAATTGTAAGCATTTTTTTTTTCACATTTCAAATTAGAAGTTAAAGTTGTTCTTTTACGAAATTTATTTTTAATCGTTTTTTTTCTCCGTTTTTTGGATTAAAAAAAACGTATTATAACCGATATTGTAAAACCTCCTCACCCGATAAAAACCGATTATTTAATACCAAAAAACCTGTTATCGGTTATAAACGACCGATTTTTGATATCCCTAATGTGTAGCGTTCGGTACAGCAATATTCCATTGATCCAGATAAAGGTAAGGAACTCTCACACGTGTTTCAATTTCCTATTAGCCTATTAATAGCCTATTTGTTGGGTTTTGAAAGAGTTGTGAAAATTTAATTTTATGACGAATTTGAGTTATTATCGAGCTTTCCGTTGGCACCTTAAGCAACGTTACAGACCAGTTGATGTACGCATGATGGTATAGAAGGCTCAATCTAATTGGTCAGTTGACATCCGCATGATGGTATAGAAGGCTCAATCTGATTGGTCAGTTGACATCCGCATGATGGTATAGAAGGCTCAATCTAATTGGTCAGTTGACATCCGCATGATGGTATAGAAGGCTCAATCTAATTGGTCAGTTGACATCCGCATGATGGTATAGAAGGCTCAATCTAATTGGTCAGTTGACATCCGCATGATGGTATAGAAGGCTCAATCTAATTGGTCAGTTGACATCCGCATGATGGTATAGAAGGCTCAATCTAATTGGTCAGTTGACATCCGCATGATGGTATAGAAGGCTCAATCTGATTGGTCAGTTGACATCCGCATGATGGTATAGAAGGCTCAATCTAATTGGTCAGTTGACATCCGCATGATGGTATAGAAGGCTCAATCTAATTGGTCAGTTGACATCCGCATGATGGTATAGAAGGCTCAATCTAATTGGTCAGTTGACATCCGCATGATGGTATAGAAGGCTCAATCTAATTGGTCAGTTGACATCCGCATGATGGTATAGAAGGCTCAATCTAATTGGTCAGTTGACATCCGCATGATGGTATAGATAGATCAATCTAATTGGTCAGTTGACATCCGCATGATGGTATAGATAGATCAATCTAATTAGGGTTTGATAAATTATTTCCCACTTCTATAAATTTGTTTTTATTCAAAAATAGTTTCGAAGTTATACATTCATCTTCAGTTTAAGTTTTAAATGGAGTAAAACATATAGAACAGGTTACATTTGTTGTTCGCACTGAACTAGTAATGGATTACAGATAACAATCACTTCCAACGACAAATCAATGTAACCTGTTATCTATGATTTAATCCAGTTAAACCTTGAACTGATGATGAAGCTGTAACATTCGAAAATAGTTTTCAATAAAAACAAAGTTCTTTAAGCTCATAAACAAATCGAAAGTATTCGGCTTCGAATTTTTTTCTATTTCCGACGTTGGAAATCCCATTGAGTACAGTTAAGAATGCTTTAACGAATCATTAAAACTTTTTTTCTAAACAATAGATATCCATCTTATTAGGAAGTTATATTAATATCTAAGAGTTGTTTTGAAACTTAAATCCTTTATCATCGAGAAGTAATTATAAAAAGTAATTCAATTTAATTCTCCTTCTCTTTATTTATTATTTTATTCTTAGTTCGCTCCTATTTTCCAGAAACTTGAAACTAAAGATTTACAAAAGTTTTATCCTTTCTAGTGTCCATTATAGGTGCGAAAGGCGGCAGCTTGGTATGAAGGAAGAACAAGCGTTTTCTAGTTCTATTTACGCACTACTTTATGTACTAACTTCCTCCCCGGTTACACTTAGATAAGGCCATCTTCTCGAGTTCAAAGGCGATCTTCCATGTTATTTTGAAAAAAAAATAGCTTTGAACTTAGCGAGCGAAGGGAAATTACCAGGAAGTGGTCTCAAGGACAAAGCCTTTGTGAGCCTCCCTCGGAAATTATTCTGCAAGTTGGAAGTGAACTATAGAAGCAGAGAGGCTACAAAGGCAGGGTATGCACCAAATGAATTATCAAGGTACACCAGGTAAAGGTACAGAGAGTTCGTAGCAATGAGTTTAGGATCCTATAAATAAAACTCAGAGAGTTTAGAAAATACAGGTTTAAATATAATTTACTTAGGTGTTTGATTACGAGCACTTAGTTCGTTAACATTCTTTAAGGAGCCAATCTTGTCGATTAAAACTCTTAAATCTCCAACTTGTTATATTAATCTTCCTTAACTTCATCGATCCATCTTTAGCGTGGGCGTTCTATCTTTTTCTCGATAGATAGATTCTAGAATGGTAATAATCCTTTTATTTAAAACATTTGAAATATCAGTTTATGAATAGTTAAAATATCTAAATATTTTAATTTACATTATCAAATTTCTTTAATTAACAACAATTTCGATGCACTTATATTTTTTTTTTTGGTCCAGCAACTTATTTCCTTAAACTTTATTTATCTTGCTAATATGGATAGTTTAAATAGTACCTTAAGAAATAAATATTCGATAATCGTAAAAAAAAAATATACTCACACAAAAAATATCTTCCACTGACAAAAACAGACGAATTGGTGGATTAATAATTTTATCTTCAAATTAAAAATTGAAAATATTTTTTCTTACATGTGCCTTTAGCCACTGACTTAACACAGTGACACACAGGTTTCGTTTTAAAATACGTATGAAAATAAAAATTAATCCAATTAGAAATTTCATTTTTCTAAATTGCTCTATGTTTCTTTAAACAAAAAATAATTTCTGACATCTATTAACTGTGTATTCCATATTATACGTTATATATAGTGTTTGAAGGAAAATTCTTGTATAATATAAAAGCATATTATGCTTAGTTCTGTAGATCAGAGGTTTACTTCCTTAATAAAGAATAAAGAAAGCTCCATAGACGGGTTTCTTTATTGTTTATTTATTTTTATATATTATTTTTTATTATCCTACAATAAGAAATATTTTCTTTTACAATAAAGCTTTCTTTATTTAGGTAGTAAACCTCTGATCTATAGAATTAAGCATAACATACTTTTATGTTATAAAATAATTTTCCTTCAGACAAGATATATAACGTATTATATGGAATACACAGTTAATATACCTATATGTTATACAATAATCTGTGAATATAAAAATAATAATGAAATAATACCACTTTAAGATTTTTTATAAAGAAACCCACTTTTTTTCTCGATATAAATAATTAATTAATAATTAAATTCTCTAACTAATCGATTTCGGTATGAATTTTCTTTTTTATGATGTAAATATAATTTTTCATAATCCAGATCATTCATCAATTGCAACGTTTCATTTGGATAGAGTACCTTTTTTCCTAGGAAAATCATCCAAAATTGAATGAACACTGGACGGATCGAGATAAAATGCATCGTATCCTATGGAACATTTAAATAGCACAATGAGCAATTATTTATTTTATTTGTTTAAGGTTGGTAGTTTAGATTAAATAATTCTCCCCTAGCTTTGAAAATAAGCCTAATGTAATTTATGTCTTATCCTGGCTCGAAATAGGTGATATCATAATTTAATTTGCTGTACATTATATGATGCTCAGAACTCCCAGCTTTTTCATTTAATTTGGATATAAAAGTAGTTTTATTTGCTACCAGCTGGCTTCGGAACTCTTTAGATAAAAATTATTTACCAACACTCCTGCCTAATTTTCTCAAGATCATATTTAATTTTTTTTTTAACATTTTTAGTAGGGATTGATAAATTATTTTCCACTTCTATAAATTTGTTTTATTGAAAACTAGTTTCGAATGTTATACGTTCATTCTCATTTCTAAAAACACACAAAGAATTCAAAAATAAGCAATTCAAAATATAGTTTGGTATTATTATAATTAGATGTAATGTAAATCAGTATTATAAAACATTTATGAATTATGACAGAAAAGTTGTCAGTTCAATGCGAGAATACAAACTAAACTAAACCAATACAAACTTTTCTGTTTGATATAATCCATTTAAACCTTGGTGAGTACCAATATCTATTTGATTTCTTGTCTTAATTAAATTCATAATTAAAAATGTTTTAAATTCTGATTTATATTAAATCTAATTTAATATGTATAATAATACCAAACTATATTTTGAATTGCTTATTTTTGAATTTTTTGTGTGTTTTTAGAACTGAAGATGAATGTATAACATTCGAAACTAGTTTTCAATAAAAACAAAATTATAGAAGTGGCAAATAATTTATCAATCCCTAATTAGAGTGATCCTTCTATACAACAATGCGGATGTCAACTGATTTTAAGGGCTATTATTTTTGATAAACCATTATTTTTCAGACTTAATACCTTTATAAGATGATTTATGTGTATCGATATGGTGTAACTATGTAGAGGATTGAATTTTGTCTCCAGCTAGAGCATCTAGTTTGGTGAAGTAACGTGGTGTAAAGAACATTTTTCGCTTCAATCTCCTTCCTTGCTAGACACAATGTTAAACCTGTTAATAAAGCATGCATCGGAATATCCGCTATATTTAGATAAGAAAGCTGAACCAACCACCTTTTTTTTTTTTCTAGATAACGAAATGGTACTGTTTATTTATGTCTTCTTAAAACCAGGAAAAACTGCAAGACCGGTAGAGTGTATTTTAGGACGAGAGGGGACAAGAAATGAATACGTAACTAAAGCCATGTTTATGTATGAGACGAGGAGAATATGCAATAGCTCTATAACGACCCTCGGCAGTCGAGAGGTTAGGATATCGTCGGGAACAGGAAGGGGGAATGCGGAGGGAAGAAGAGGGGAGACGCTGGTGTCGGGTGTTCGTAATATAAAGCAAGAGCACCTGTGGACAGTCTTCGGTGTCCGATTCTTCTTCTTCTTATAGTGCAATCTTCTATAATAAAAACTAAAATGTCAGTCGAAGGCTCTGTATTACTCGGAGGGCTTTGACGACTTCACAAAATAAAGACTCAAGTCTCTCAAACAGCAGTAAATAACTAAAGATTTCGTCAATCCAGGCATCATGAGGACTCATGAACATAAAATCACTATAATACAGACCTGATATAATAGGAGAATATATATATATATATATATATATATATATATATATATATATATATATATATATATATATATGTATCATACATAAGGCAATATATGATATAAATGTTAGGTGATGTGGGGTTAGTTATTAATTGTCTCGTTAAATCCAAGCAATCACCTGGTAAGAGCTGTTCTCGTGTTCCCTGAGGATTATCCACCATCACTTGGCGGTTAATTGAGTCGATATTCGTTATTTATTTATTATTATTATTGTTAATTATTTATTTTATCTTTAACTATATTTGTTGCTATTGGTATTTATCCATATATTTTTATTTATTTATTATTTCTTCTACTAATTTGATGTCTAAGTGTGCTTGTCTAAAATGTGAACATTTGATTAATTTTTATGTAGTTTATTTTATTAGCTATTTTTCTTTTATTTATATAAAACAAAAAGCGTCGTATCAAGTAATAGTTGTAGTAATAGGTTCACTGGAAAAGAGAAGTAAGGGATATATATTAGAGAGTGACAGAAGGTTTACAGCAAACTAAAGAGGGGAAAAAAAATAGATATAATATGGTAAACTAGCGATGAGAGTAATGTATTTAGAGTTAAAATGAAAGAAATAAATATTTATATATATATATATATATATATATATATATATATATATATATATATATATATATATATATTTATATATACATATATATATGTTTAGCATTAGATTGATGAGTATGCTGTGTGTGTTACAACCCAAGGTATTTAGGCAGCATTGCAGTTAATAAAGTCTGAAACTCTCTGTACCAATACTCGAAATAATGCTCACATAGATGGCAGGTATTTTTTTAGGTTTACTGCGAAAGAAACAAGTACCAGTGACTTGTAAAGTCACAGCTCAACACAGGGAGTGACAAATTTAGCATTATATATTTTATAACTGAATAACCATTAATTATTGAAACCTCAAAGTGAGATGGAAATATAGGCCTCGAGGGGAGAGAGGGGGGGGGGGTAATAATAGAATAAAAAATCATCCTCATTGAGATGGTTGATCATTTTTAATCATAACTCTATGACTGAAATAGCACTGAAATTGGAAAATGACTCATACTTATATTGGTATTTGAGAGACTTAAACCCTCGTTTAAACGGTGACAGTTCTTTGTCGAGATAGCACTTTCACGACAGTAAGATAGTGCGGTAGTGCGGCAATGTGCTTCTATAGACCCTAAAAAATAAACCTTGTGGAAGTTGGAAAAATATAGCACAGCTGATTGGACACTAGCAATTTGGACATCAACATAAAAACAATTCCTCCGTCCAGAATGAAATAACGTTTTATATAATCAATATAAAGCTCACAAATATACAGTTAATAAGTAACTATGCATAACGTTTTAACAATTAAATCTATTATATTTATAATAACAAATACATAATATAAAAATATCGTAGATGCCCATAATAGTCCGCTCAAAAGACTACTGATGCGCTGGCCAAGAGACTTATTACACTGAGATTTTTATGTTATTATTTTGATTTCCTTATTTATTTTACTTTATTTAATTTTGGTATTAGTTTTTCTTTTATAGTTTTTTAGTCGTATTTTGCTCGCAAAAAATAGACTTGCACTGAGTCGAAAGTCGGCGCTGAGCGGCGGGACTGCGTTTTCTAACCGTTTCATAACCCTAGAGCACGATTATGGAAATTTTGATTTTGATTTTAGCCCCCTCTCCCTATATTTGAGCACCTCCAGCGATCCCCTTTGGGTCAAATGAGCTGAAATTCGGTATGAAGGTTTATCTATCAGGCAAAACAATGCCACTAAAGAATGGGTAAATTCCTGTCAAAATTTCGGCATGTTTACCTGACATTTCGGCGTTTTTTAAGATTTGCGCATCTCTACATCTCCACAATATTAGTTTATAGGGCTGAAAATTTGTATGTGAATTGAGTTGGTGTCGGGGAAGTATCATTTGGGAGTCTCGACTTGGTCCCCCCACCCTCCTGGGCTTTCCGATTTTTTAAAACATTTGCGCATCTTTAAAGTCCCTCCAAGTTGAGTTAGGGAGCTCAAACCCTGTTGCACTTGAAAGAAATTTAAATTACCAGTAAAATAAAAAAAGTTTCATCGAAATCGGACCGGTATTAGCAATGATATGGCTATTTCAATTCCAGTCCCTGTTGGATCAAATGAGCTGAAATGCGGTATGAAGGGTTTTCTGTATCGAAGGTCAGCGGAGAGGCAGGACAATATAATAAAAATATCGTTATGTTAGGAAACTGTCTTTTGCGGGTCTCAACTTTTTTCTCACTCCATCGTTTTTTTTAATATATTGTATTTTAGTGAAAATACAACTTTAGTGACGGAGATTTGCTCCTCCCGAATTTTTTTTAAATGTTTTGCATCTAAATGTGCATCTTCCATCTATATTTGCCAGCATATTTGATTATTGTATTAGCAGCTGGTACATAATATAACGCTAAAATAAGTAACACTCTTATAAATAAACTCTAATAATATCGTCATCTAAGAATACTGTTGATCGTATTTGTGGAGGAAGAGAAGGATATCCTCCGAGTTAGTGGTTACAGGTTTGACCTACTTGTAGAAAGTTGGGTCTATTTACAACTAGACATCTTCACATCATTACAACTAGATGTGCCCAATACCTATATGTTCAGCAAATGTTTTATATTTATTTATATGTCTTGATCGAATACTAAATAATTGTTAATTTAATAATTCCTAAAATAAGTATTGTTATTTTATAACTCTTAACTAACTGGTTACGGTTCTTCGCTTTTTAGTATTTATTATTTTGCTGGATATTGATCTTTTCATCTTTTGCTGTAAACTCTAACAGTGTTTTACAAATTAATAAGTCCAACGTTATAATGGAAGCTTTGGTAAAAATATATCACTATTATTGAGTACAAAATAATATTTTAAACATAATTAATGATGTTTTCAATTATTCATACTAATTATTCATAACTAGTAAAAGAACAATTTTATTAAAACATTAAAAATAATTTATTACTATCTTTATCGAGGCAGTATTTATAATGTTACTATGGTAACCTCTAATTACAGTTTGAAGGAAGCCAATACGTTTAACTATTAA
The DNA here is from genome assembly GCA_948150685.1 of Rhaphigaster nebulosa. Lineage (NCBI taxonomy): Eukaryota > Metazoa > Arthropoda > Insecta > Hemiptera > Pentatomidae > Rhaphigaster > Rhaphigaster nebulosa. The sequence continues at coordinate 1,544,795 of OX411308.1, forward strand.
ACTTATAATAGTTAAACTAAAAATAATTTTAAATTGTGGTAAATATTGAAACTATTTATTTATTTGGTACACCATTACCTTACCCTTCGGCAACACGGTCTTTAACGGAGGGTTAACGTAGCATTAGGAAATATCGAAACAAAAATCTAACATTTATTCTCAAAGAAACATCGTTAGAAGCTTTCCAAGCAAAAACTAAAATGTTTATATTGTGGCACTTTCTTCCTTGTGAACGAAATAAAGATGACAGTTAGTAATAGAAGTCATGAAAAAACATTAAAATGGAGGGGGGGGGGGGAGTATCTATCTATTTTCATTCATTCAGTATTCAAAATATCTGGAAAATGTGATTAAAAAAATATAAAATCTGGTTGTATGTTTTTTACCACTATATATATATATATATATATATATATATATATATATATATATATATATATATATATATACACATATATATGCATATAAAAACCTGTACAATCCATGAAGGGTCTTGGATTCAGTACTTGGTAAGGACCGTACTGTTTCTAACCCAATGGTTGTGCAAGGAGGAAATTTGGTCGAGATCACACTCAACCGCCAGGTTTTTACCCCAATTAAGGATACACAATTTGTAAAGGCTATGTGATCCTCAGTACATCCACTGGGTAGATCCACGGCTAATAACAGAATAAATAATTATCTGCCACAGCTGGTCTCAAACCCGAGATCGGTAGTAACAGTGGTAGCACAGTGCCTTACCCCTGAGCTGCTCCGCTTCCCATATAAATATATATGTGTATGTATATATATATATATTATGGATTTGATACTCCTGTTTTATTAAACAAAACTACTACAATTTTCAATGAATTCGGTTCAATACTTAAAAAAAAGAAAAAAATATTTCAAAACAATTTTGTTTCGGTATTACTACCATTAGGCATATATATATATATATATATATATATATATATATATATATATATTTATGCTTCAGAAGCTGTTCTTTAAAATACTTCGTAATTTACATTTATTCCCTGACAGTTTTCTAGTTTTTAAAAGCTAGTCCGCAGTTACCCCGGTAAAACAGGATAGTAGGGGTAAGTGCAGATCTCTATTGTGGGAAAAGTGCGTGTGCTGTACATTTACCACTACTTTCATGTTTTGTCTGGGAAATATCGGACTAGCGCATTGAAATAAAACTTCAGTTTTTTTAATAATAACATTCTATTATGTTCTATATCCCACTTCAATATCTAAATTGTAAAGATTGTTAAAATGTGAATCTCTAATATGTAACTTTTTTCGATTATTACAACAGTTTAATTATCCTCCGGAAACTAACTATTTTGCACTCGTCTCACAACCAGTACTATAACGATTATTATAGATATCTTGTATATACTTACCCCTTAAGGCAGGGGCAAGTGCGTACTAAGTACTAATAAATTCCGTCATCACTACTTGCCTCATTCCGTAAATATAAACAAGTCAAATTATGTAGAGTTATTTAAAATTGGCAATAGCGATCTCCTTATGAACCTGTTTTACTACGTTAGGCAATGTTGTATATTGAAATCGCTTATTGTCAATGAATGATATTGTTGATTTGTTGATCATAGCAGCGGGTCTATTCATGTATCATTTATTATTTATTTGTGAATTTAAGCTGCTTAAAAGTATTTATTTGTGCATTGTTTATGTTATATTGTATTATTGTATCTCTATACACTTATTTATGCACGTATTTGTAGATGACGTTGACATTGCAACGTAGTCGAATAATATTTTTGACTTAAGCACTTAGTTACTGTTTTGACTTAAGCACTTAGTTACTGTTTTGACTGAAGCACTTAGTTACTGTTTTGACTTAAGCACTTAGTTACTGTTTTGACTTAAGTACTTAGTTACTGTTTTGACTTAAGCACTTAGTTACTGTCTTGACTTAAGCACTTAGTTACTGTTTTGACTTAAGCACTTAGTTACTGTTTTGACTTAAGCAAAATTATAGTTATTGTAGCCATCATCATCAGCCTACTCTATATGTATGGGTTATACCCGAAAGCAAATAAAATATTCGTTCATTCATTCATTCAAGTACTAATAAATTGAATTATTTATTATCATCATGGACGTGTTTCAAACGTAGGATTGAATTTAATATTTGAACATAACCGCCTAAGGAAAATTTCTAAAAAGTAGGAAAAATCTATTATGCACCTACGTCATATTACCTCACCTGTTTTTTGGCAGGAAATTATTTAATTAAGCTGATTTATATATATATATATATATATATATATATATATATATATATATATATATATATATATATATATACTGTTCCTTAGAGGCTCAAATATAGAACATTGGATTGAGTGATGTAATCATCAATGATAAATGTGGCTTCTATTTACATAATCGGATTTTATCTTTTGTCTATTTCCTTTAAACATCATTAATTTGTCAAAATAAGAATTAATCAAAATTAACATTTTGAGCGCGATATTGCATAAGGCCATAATGTACGACGCTGCCATCCTATGGGTATATATTTATTAAAGGTAGGGTTCCTTCCCAAGAAGGCTGATTCAGTAGGGCTGTAAATAATTGAGTAGCGGTCTCAACTCAAAACCGAACTCTCAGTTTGCGAAGAATTATTCATAGGTTGGTGTTTGGTTTGGCGTGCCGGACCACAGGGGCTATAACATATTAACTCTGTAAATATCTTTCCCTATAATAAGAAGCCTTGGAGACCACAATATAGTTGTTATTATTATTAATACAACCAAATAAATAATAGCCCAGTGTTAAGACGATTGAAAGCATTAACACTGAATTTAATGACATACTTCAATTTTTACTTCCTTGTACGAATTAAAGGAAGTATTGTAATCGCGAAAATTTTCGGTTTTAAGATTTCAACGGAAATATCCATTTTGACCATCCCTGAATCCATTTTGAATAGTTTCGTCGTGGCGTCTGTACGTAGGTACGCTCGTACGTTCGTATCTCGCAGAACTCAAAAACGGTTAGCCGTAGAAAGTTGTAATTTTGTATTTAAGATTGCTGTAAAATCTAGTTGTGAACCTCCTTTTTTAGTCACTACTTGATCACCGGAAGTGGTACTTTACTTGAAGGTCATAATTGATTTCCATAAAAAATTATGTTAAAATACTATGCAAAACTTCTCAAATTTAGTATTTATAACTTATATATTGATTTAAATAACATACTAGATTTTCGTTTAAATTGGAAAACCGAAAGCGGTACTTTACTTGAAGGTCATATTAGACTTTCATCAAAAATTATATTAAAATATAATGTAAAACATCTCCAATTTGGTAAATAGCACTTTTATATCGATATGAATGTATTTACTATAATTGGTGAGCCAAAAAGGGTACTTTACTTGAAGGTCATAATAAGCTTACATCAAAAATTATATTTAAATTAAATACATAAATCATATGTTTTGGTAATAAAGGTTACAAACGCAATTTGGTTTCCAATCCAATTAAAAATGTTTATTACTTCTTTTAAGTGTTAAAATTGAGTTTAAAATACTGGTTTTCCTCCCAATTTGTGTGTTTGTGTGTTTGCGTGTCAATAGATGGATTCGCGACGCCGAGTGTCGTTTTTGAGATACTGTAATCTTCGGAAACTAGTAACCAAATTCAGGAACCACCGATTTATAGTTTTATAGGCATACAAGGAAGTCACGTGTTGTCCACATCAGATATTTTTTTTATCTTATCCTCCGTTTATTCAAAAATCTCGTTTACATGTATAAATGAACATTATATATACAATATTATTAGATTAATCAAGAATTGACATCATTCAAACGTTTAATCTAAAATATTTATGTTATTTATGAAAATGAGATAAACCGGGAACGACATTATTAAAAATTTCTTTCTTTTTTTAAGCCAGCGAACTCTAAAAAAGTAAATTAACTGAGATAAAAAAAAAAAAAAAAAAAAAAAAAAAAAAACGTACTTTCATTACCGCAGGTAGTAAAAATAGATTAAGACCATATTTAATATTACGGAGAAATTTTCCTAGAGTTAGTTAGGGAAATTTTTAAGAGGCAGCGTTTAACAGAAAATAGAATGGGCCTAACCATTATTCGTTCTTTATAAAAACTTGGATTTCGTTGGATGAGGTGAGTTATCCATAATAGTGAAAATTATGGTGAGAAATAATAGTGTAACTTAAGTGATAATGAAGTAAATTAACACAAAATGTAAAAAAAAAAAAAAAAATTAAATAATAAACCCATTAATTTACCCATTAATTACTTAACCCATTGAACATTTAATAAACAAGGTTTCACGGCGGAAAATGTCAGATTCCTGTCAGTTGATATTTATAAAAACAAATCAGGGCTAATTCACACTCAATATAGATTTGAACTTTTGGTATTTTGACCAGGTTTTAAAATCATTGGCCCAACTGTGCGCCGGCTGAATTTTCATAACCTCAATCGAAAGAACAAATCTGTTGCAATGTCTTGAGGCTTATCGCTGAGGCAGATAGAACGTGTTCTGTCATAGCGAGCAGAGATCGCCCGATCGTTGTGACGCGCAGTGGTAAAAATTGTCGATTTAGTAGCCAAAATTCTATAACTCTTTATTAAAAGACGATAATCAAAAAAAATATTTTGTTCGTTTAAGAGCATGAAGTGTCCTTAATTCGTGGAAGTGAAAAAAATATATAAAGGGTTTTTTCCACCTTTGAAATTAATTATTTCATCACTTTATTTTCAATAAAACAGTTTATTAGGTATAAGACCAACAAAAGGATAAGAAATGAACTAATATTCTTCTCTATAGAGTTTTCTACGTATATAATTGCCTTTTTCAGGTATTTACTACGTTTACAAGATTTATAAATAATTATTATTTCAAGAAAAAAAAATTAAGTTAACAATATTCTATTTTATTATTTATTCGAAATTTATCGTGCGTACAAAAATTATAAATGACAAATAAGATAACTTGAACCATATTTTAGGCTTATGCCTAAGTTAATGGTCTAAAAATATATGTAATGTTTAAATATAGGATTTCAGATCTTCAAATCTATATAACACTGATTGATCGCATTTGATGGATCAAATTGTATCCTGGTATTTTAGACCATCTCCTACTGTGAAAAAAATTATAACCATCTGTTGCCACCTACAAATTTTTTTATTTTTATTTTTATTTCATCTACTATATTTTAGAAATGTGGCCATGCCTATAAAATATTAAATAACAATTGCGACGTAATATCGATCATGTTAAATATATCAGTTATTAAAAAATAAATAAATAAAAAAAAACATAAATAATTTTAAGTGGCAACAGATGGTTTTAATTTTTTCACAGTAGGAGATGGCCTAAAATACCATGATACAATTTGATCGATCAAAAGCGACCAATCAGTGTTATATAGATCTGAAGCCCTATTTTTAAACATTACATACATTTTTACACCATTAACTTAGGCATAATCCTAAAACATGCTTCAAATTATCTTATTTGTCATTTATAATTTTTGAACACACGATAAATTTCGAATAAATAAAAAATAGTATATTGTTAATTTAGTTTTTTTTTCTTAGAATAATAATTATTTATAAATCTATTAAACGTATTAAATACTTGAAAAATGCAATTATATTCGTAGAAAGCTCTATAGAGAAGGATATTAGTTCATTTTTTTCCCTTTTGATGTTCCTATACCTAATAAACTGTTTTATTTAAAATAAAGTGATGAAATAAGTAAGAAAAAAATTAATTTCAAAGGTCCGGAAATATCCTGTATATAATTTTATCATCCTCACTAATAAAGGACATTCCGTGCTCATTAATGAAAAAAGAATTTTTTGTTTATCGTCTTGTAATCAAGACTTATAGAATTTTGGCCATTAAATCGACAATTTTTCGCATTGTGCGGCGGTCGGCGATAAGTCACCGTCATATACAGATCGATATTGTGTGTATATCGATATCATAGTGTGTATATCGATATTATCCATTATCGTGATTGCTTTCCGGCAAACTTTTCTCTAGAATACCTGACAGTCCAACGAAGCCATTATGAGAAGGTAAATCATTTTGGATCTTTTATAGTATTTTATGTTGTGACGTTCGCCCTAATTTCCTCTAGTGTGTTTATAAATGATCATTCCTCAATTTTCAATAAAATAAATGCTTATTGACATATTCAATGTATTTTTTAATTAAATCTATCAATACTTTAAAAAAGTAATCAAGTTATAAATCTATGATCCATTAATTTGTAGGGATGAGAAGTGTTATATATGATAATATTTAAATAATTAGTGATACTTGAAAAGCTTAGCTCTCCTGCAATCTCGTTACACGCATCTACTTTTTCATAGCACTTCGTCCCTTCCCCTGGGAAGTATCGAGCAAATACTCGTATGTTCTCTTTTTTTTTTTATTAATACCTCCGTTTCTCCTTCCCCTCCCCCCTCCATGACACCGAACTGATCGAACCAACTGATCAATCTGGAGGTTAATTTTAAAACGATGAGAGATCACTGATTGTCACGACAGCTGTGCCGAAACCTTAAGACTTTTCCATCGCAAATTGGTGAATGATTTATCAAATCCTGTAGATACCATGCCCAAATACTTCTCTTTAATATAGTCATCATATATACATATATATATAAATATATATATATATATATATATATATATATATATATATATATATATATATATATATATATATAACAATAGGCAATCAGTTTTTTTTTTGTCTTACCGATTACTTCGGCCGTATTCATATTAAGAAGAAATAGATATATCATTGGGTAAGTATTGTCGAGCAGATCTGCACAATATAAACATATTTTTTCTTCCTTGTACGCAATAAAGGAAGTATTGTAATCGCGAAAATTTTAGGTTTTCAGATTTCAACGGAAATATCCAATATTTATATATAAATATAAATATGTATATATTTATCATCCTTGATAAATTTTCTTGGAAATATTTATCATTCCTGAATCCATTTTGACTAGTTTCGTCGTGGCGTCTGTACGTACGTACGTTCGTATCTCGTATAACTCAAATACAGTTAGCTGTAGAAAGATAAAATTCTGTAATTGGAATTTTGGTAACATCTAGTTGTGAACTTCCCTTTTTGATCACTAGAAGTCGTACTTAACTTATAGGTCATAACAGACTTTCATAAAAAATTATATTAAAATATCGTAAAAATATCTGATGTGGGCAACACATGACTTCCTTGTACGCCTATTAAATTATAAATCCGTGGCTCAAAAAGTGATACTGAATTTGGTTACTAGTTTCCGAAGATTGCAGTAAAAACGACACTCGGCGTCGCGACATCCATCTATTGACATACACATACGCACGCACGCACGCACACACCCACACGCTACTGGAGGTCTCATTCCGTTATTAAATGTCGTTTTTTTTTTTTTCAGTAGGTAAATAGTTTCCAAGAGATTTCTTCGTGTTCCGTGACAACATTAAAACTGTAAATATCACTAGATAAAGCATTGGAAATCGATAGTTTCTAAATTTTAAGCGGAAGAACCCACTTAACTTATATCTTATTCTCCTGCTACAGACTTGTTCATCGCACAAATGGGGAGGAAAACCAGTATTATATGCCCAATATTAACACTTAAAATAAGTAATAAAAATGTTTAATTAGAGTATAAACAAAACCTTTATTACCGAAACATATGATATCTCCATTTAATTTTAATATAATTTTTGATGTAAGTTTATTATGACCTTCAAGTAAAGTACCCTTTTCCGCTCACCAATTTTAACCAAAGTTTAGAAAATACATTCATATTGATATAAAAGTCCTATTTACTAAATTTTAAATGTTTTACATTCTATTTTAATATAATTTTTGATGAAAGTCTAATATGACCTTTAAATAAAGTACCTCTTCCGGTTTTCCAAGTTAGACCAAAATCTAGTATGGTATTTAAATCAATATATAAGTTCTAAATACCAAATTTGAGAAGTTTTCCAAAGTATTTTAATATAATTTTTGATGAAAATCAATGATGACCTTCAAGTAAAGTACCACTTCCGGTGATTAAGCAGTGACCAAAAAGGGAGGTTCACAACTAGATTTTACAACAATCCTAAATACAAAATTTCAACTTTCTACGGCTAACCGTTTTTGAGTTATGCGAAATACGAACTACGTACGTACGAACGTACAGACGCCACGACGAAACTAGTCAAAATGGATATTTCCGTTAAAATCTGAAAACCGAAAATTTTCGCGATTACAATACTTCCTTTACTTCGTACAAGGAAGTAAAAACATCTTTGTAACAATATAAATTATATCTATTATCTAATATCTATTATATGATTTTGGTTAAAATTTGCATACTTTTTTTTTTTTTTTTTTTTTACCAGTTGTGCCTGAGTACCAAATATATATAAATATTCTGTACGCGATAGCGGCTACACAATATCCGAGAAAACCTCTTCTACAAACTGTAGCGCCAAAACGGCTCGGAATATTTTGATGAAACTTGCCTAAAATCTTCTCCTTGAATCCTTGAACTATCCATAGATATGAACTATCCCTGTATATACTTTTCGTTGATTGTACAAAAGATCATTTGAAAGATAAGTAAATTCCCTTCAAAAAATAATAATAATAAAGGCTTAGCGCACCCGAAGGTTCGATGCCGATACCACCAATCGCTGTCTTCAAACCTCTGTCCACCGACCACCGTCCAAACCCAAATCCATTAGATCACCCTTAGCACAATCCTCCCACCTACGTTTCGGTCTACACCTAGGACGTTTACCAGTTGGCTCAGCGTTAATTAAATTTTAAGAATTTGTTCATTACTGAGCCCAACAACTAAGCAAGTTCATTTCAACCGTCGCGATGATATCACTTCGATTATATTAACAGGGTGCATGCTCCGCAATTCCGCGTTGTGTAACCTCCCAAATTCTCCTGTGGACTCATCTTTTTTCGTACCAAATATTTTACTCAGTACCTTATTCTCGAAGACCTTAAGGCGTTGTTCGTCCTTCAAGGTTAGCGGCCACGTTTCACACCCATACAGAACTGTAGGCAAGATAATAGTTTTGTATATTCTAAGTTTTAAGTTTCTGGACAGAATGCGCGACCGAAGTAATGTTGATACCGAAAAATAACAAGCATTTCCCACCTTTAACCGCGCCTTTATTTCCTCTCGAATTTCGTTTTTTTATAGTAATCGGAGACCCCAAATACTTAAATTTCTCAACGTGTTCAAACCTATTTTCTCCTATATCTGTATCACCAAAATCGCAGTTGAAAGAAGAGGCTACCCTATGTATTTTGAGTTGGAAATTCATACAACGGAATATCAAAACTCTTGGTATATCTGGTTATATTATTAACAGTCGGCTCAGTGTTAAATAAACTTTTTAGGAATTCGTTCGTTACTAAGCCCAACAACTTTACAAGCCCATTTCAACCGTCGCGATGATATCACTTCGATTGTATTAACAGGGTGCATGCTCCGCAATTCCGCGTTGTGTAACCTCCCAAATTCTTATGTGGGCCCATCTTTTTTCGGATCAAATATTTTACGCAACACCTTAAAATTAAAAAAATTAAAAGTATAAAATCATGTTCAACCATTTCGTCTAATGGGCGATTCTAAGAGAATAATTGAGAGAAAATTCAAAATATTTCTAATAGATAATATTAGCGGTTGCTATATTACTCATGAAGGGTAAAGAAGAAATTCTTGAAGGCTTGCGTTGAAGAGAAATTTATTCAACTGAGGAGACCAGCTGGGACAATAGGGCGCCTCTGATCTTATTTCCAGCTCCAGCAAAAGGAAGGGGGGCGGCAGTATTTCCAGCTCCAGCAAAAGGAAGGGGGGCGGCAGTAGTTTTTAGATATTTGCTATCGATATTTGAGAGCATCGAACCTATAACCCGACCAGCAAGTCGATTATTGTATCTCCACCAAAGGAAATGTTCTAGGGGAGTGCAGGAAGGAGCTGCTTATCTTAGTTGACAGAATATCAAGATTATTTGTTTGTCCAAGACTCTGCAATGTCATAAATGGCATCCAACAAGAAACATGTCGCATATACTGGGTTTCGCAAAGAAACCTCATTAATCGAAAGTTAATTATTTATTAAAAAATTAATTTTTCTTGTCTAAATATAAAGTAAAAGAAACCACTTCTAAATCAAGCACTGAAAAAACCCTTCCAGGGATATATTTACCCGTTTATATATTATTTATTTAATTCGACACTTTTCTCGATATATCTAAATGATTATTAATATTAGGCATTTTGCCTTTCAGAAAATATAGGAAATTTATTACCGAGAGAAAAACTAAAATAAAATATATTATTTTTATTAATAATAAATTAATTCATAAATTGCTATTTGACAAGAAAAGAGAAAATATTGTAAGGATATTATTGAAGGATTTAAAATTATTCCCTTTCCCTTTCCTTCAGTATTTGTTGGGTTGTCTTGGATTCATGTGGAGTCTCCATTTGGTTAGTCTTTTTTAGACCATTGATCTGTAAAAACACATCAATCTTTTTAAATCCTGTATTGGCGAAACGTTGACTGGTTATTTAAGAGAGACTCGGAGCTTTTGGATTTTTCCAAAACTTAACGATTATATGAAATTCATATTCGATAATCATTAAAATGTACATTTTATTTTATAAATTAGTTATTTTATTAAATATTTAGGTTAGAATTTAGTTAAATATGAGGTTGTAACAATTTTTTGATGTAATTCTGTTTTTACCATGAAAGAGTTGGATATATTGTGTCAAGATAGATTAACTTTAACGCTCATGGTTGATATGTGACTCTTAAATTTCATACCAGCTGGGGCAATGATAAACGATGGTAGCTCAAACAGGAGTAGCTTAATAAATGAATAGAAAAAAAAGAAGGATTAATCGATTGGAGTTAGTGGACAGTGGGGCGCCGCGGGGTCACTCCAGGTCCTCGGCAATCAACAGCTACTGGACAATTTATGGCTGACCTTGTCCTCTCTCCAGGATTTACTGGAGTCTCTCTCTGTCACTTAGTCTCCCGCCTTCTGGAGCCAAGGAGCATTTGGCAAGGGGCGATATAGAGGAGGTGGTTAGTGGAAAAATAAGGATAATCTGTTATGAGCAACAATTACAATTTAAACAGTTTTGTTGAAATCAAAAACAAAACAACAAGCTAAGATATAAACATTTGTTTGGAACTAACTGGTTACTTGTCCTTCGTACAGATAGCGCTAAGCACGGTTCTTAGCCTTACGCGAGAAACACCAGTGCCCTGTTTCATTTATAGTAAAAAAGTACTAGTCAGTTGACGTCCGCATCATAGTATAGAAGGATCAATCTAATTAGGGTTTGATAAATTATTTGCTCCTTCTATAATTTTGTTTTTATTGATAACTATTATAAAATGTTATACATTCATCTTCAGTTCTATTAATACACAAAAATTCAAAAATTAGCAATTTAAAATACAGTTTGGTATTGTTATACAAATTAAATTAAATTTATATTTATATATAAATTATATTTATTTTAGATTTAATTTAATATGTGTGATAATACCAAATTGTATTTTAAATTGCTGTTATAAATTGCTCTTTATAAAGAAAACAGTTGATACACGTCTATTTCACAAAATATATTAATATGCAAGAGCAAAAGCTCAAAATGAGACATAAAATTATTTTGAAAAGTTTTATATAAGATATAAAATTATATCTCATTTTGAACTTTTGCTCTTGGATATTAATATGTTTTGTGGAATAGCCGTGTATCCACTGTTTTCTTTATAAGGACCTTCCTCTTCTGTGTATTTTAACTTTCCGTTTAATCTTGTATTTGGTAGATTTCTTCTTATTTAATTATTTGATTTATTTATTTGATTTAAGTATTTCCTTTTTTTTTTTAATAATCAGCTGATTGTAATTTAACTTTTCCCAGCTGTTGTCATCTAACCTCCCTTTTCCCTCAGTATGTGTCTGGGTGTCTTGGTATGGGGTGCTGTCGCTAGTAAGTGACTTTTTTGACTGGATGTGTTGCATTTTGTTCTTTACATAGGTATTTTAAATTTTTTTTCTTTCTATTATTTTCTTTTTTCTTTCTATCATGGTGATGACTGAATTGGCGAAATATCGACAGATGATTTATTATTGAGACTCTTGGCTTCTTGTTTGGAATTTTCCATTTATTTCCTAATTAAAAATAAAATTCTAAATCGAATTGAAGATGCAGCAAACAGTTTTTATTTTGGAATATCAACCAGAGGAGTAAGAAAGTCGTTTGAGTAGACACACCAGATATTTTATAATTTAACAGAGATATAAAATCATAAGCTGCTTGTTACAAGAGAATGTACAATAATAATATAAGCGTACTATCACATAACCCTGTACGCCAGAAATGCCAGAAATAAAAAATATTATCACCGTAACTGTGTTATCGAATCGCTAAGTATGACATAAAATGGATCCGATGTCCAGCTTACGTCGCAAGGAACACTGGCTTTTACAATCTGCAGGAACATGTCTATCGGTCGCTATAAAACTGAAAGCCCATCGCAAGCAGTTTATATTGCAAGTCACCCTATAAAGGAGTTATGTTCCATCGTCTTCGATAATGCCTTTATTGAGAGTTGAGATCATATTGCCAATACTCGTTACATAACTTTACGATTTTAAGTATAACTTAGAAGATTCAATTATTGACAATTATGTTTTTATTCCATATTACGGCCCTATATCCACCAAATTCGGAAATGAATTGGAAAAACTAGGGTTAAAGCCTGCATTTAAAATAGAAAAAATCTTTCTTCCTAAAGACAAAATCGACCCTTTCCAAAGTATACGAACTAAATTGTAACGATTGTGCAGCCAAATACACTGAAAAAACTGGAAGATCGCTAAATCAGAGGTTAAAGGAACATATACGTGCATATAATAATTAGAGAATTCCAACTTTGCAATTCATTTAAATTTTAAAAAAAGATAAATTCATCAAAGACTCGGGAGTTAAATTAATACATCACGTTGAAAACAGCCTCAAATTAAATATATATGAAGCACTTGAAATAATAAAATCCTTCAAGTCCAATCCAGATTTTTGCTTAAATGACCAAATAAATATCTCCAATAGTCCAATCTTAAATTTATTCCCATCTATAACAAAAAAAACAATTACTCACCGGCATTACTGGAAAAACTCCGATCCTTAAACCGTTTACCTAAAAACTTCTCACCTTTCCTTTCTTTCATTGTTAGTTCAGTGCTAGAAGAAAGCAGTACAAACTTTTCTGTTTGATATAATCTATTTAAATCTTTGTGAGTACCAAAATGTATTTGAATTCATAATTCATAAATGTTTTATAATACTGATTTATATTACATCTAATTTAATATGTATAATAATACCAAACTATATTTTAAATTGCTTATTTTTTAATTTTTGTGTGTTTTTAGAACTGAGGATGAATGTATAACATTCGAAACTAGTTTTCAATAAAACAAATTTATAGAAGTGGCAAATAATTTATCAATCCCTAATTATGTAGACCCTTTATTGTCATTTACCTGAAACAAATTAACTCAGTTTACTATTCAGAAGCCAAATATGTAGAATTTGCAAAACTATGACACTTCCTAATCTCGTAATAGTGAGATATTCAATGAATATGATTGAAGTAGGAGAGTGTATCAAATATAAACCGCATTAATTTTTGCTTTATTATTTTCAATAAAAGATCTTTGTAATCGAGCAAGAAACCAAATGTTATAAACCCCCTCAAAATTTGAGGTTTTACGTTTTAAGATACGTAGAATCCAAATATTGAAAAAAAAAATCCGTCCGTCCGCCATATGCCGTACGGCGATCATCTTGGGACCAGCTTGAAATTTCTGTTCCTTTGGTGCCAACTGCTTAATTTCTTTGCTGGACTTGGTAGTTATATTTTTTAAAGTATTCTGCACTTATTCCTTTCCCGAAACACTCCAAATGCTCATTTGAAAGATAATGCAATTATCTGAACTGTAAACCAAAGCAATACGGATAGTCTCCTTAAAAGACAGACCAGATATTTTTGAAATATTACTGTTTGGAAATATTAAACTATTGTGTAATAATTTGCAGCGTTTTTATTTTATATTTATTGATTAATGTTATATACAAACCATATTTTCAGCATTTCTCGATGTACTTTCCTACTTGATCTATATACTTTTGCCACCGATTCGGAAGCTAGGGTATCCCTTGTTCATAAAAAGTTTGAAGGCAACTTGCCAGCCAATTGCGCAAATTATCGAATTTAAAACAGTAAAGACTTTAACATATACTTTTATTATCATTAGCGATTGATAAATTATTTGCCACTTCTATAAATTTGTTTTATTGAAAACTAGTTTCGAATGTTATACATTCATCCTCAGTTCTAAAAACACATAAAAAAAATTCAAAAATAACCAATTCAACATATAGTATATTTTAATATATATAAAATGTATACTATAATTTGAATTACTTATTTTTGATTTTTTTTGTGTGTTTTTAGAACTGAAGATGAATGTATAACATTCGAAACTAGTTTTTAATAAACAAATTTATCGAAGTGGCAAATAATTTATCAATCCCTAATTAGATCGATCCTTCTATATCACCATGCGGACGTCAACTGACTTTTATTGTCAAACAAAATGCTACATTGACCTTTAAAATACTTCTTACTGACTAGATTCAGTATCTGACCTAATGTTACATGTCAGTAGACTGATATGGAATGAATATTTATTATTTTCAGAGGAGACTTTATAGGTATGAGAATATTGAGGGGATAAACAAGGAGCCGAAGGAGAGAAAAATTCCTAGGAGGGAAAGATTCTTGGAAGCTTATGTGAACTTCTTGTGAGCGCTGTTCTGAGGATTTAGTTAAAGTATACAATTGACATCTGAGCAAGAATATGGTAGCAATAAACTGTTGAATATAACACGGAGTTTGACAGGGTTTCCGGATGAAAGACAGCAGATCTCTGGTCAATGGACAGTGATGAATCCATACCAAGTGTTTTCCCAGAGGATGAGGCCACCCACAGGTTGGGTCTAACATGTGGACACAATAGCTCTTGGCTGAGATGTGCAAATTAGTATGAACTAATAGAAATATAACTATTCCGTCGTAATAATTATAAATAATAATAATTGCCCCTTTAATGTCTGGACAAGATCGCGGTGTGAGACCTGGCGTTGTCATGGAGATGGATGATATATCTAGTGGGTATACCTCGTATTTGGTTTCAGTAGGCGGTTTTTGCCGACAATAACAACAGGTAATAATGAGCTGCATTCACTGTTCGTTGGTCGTGAAGAAAATCAGCGAGGTAAACTCTCCTTAAATAAAAAAAATCTGGTGCGGTGCGCGCATCACTCAACTTTTCCTTACCGCCCTACAATAATTATCTTTTTAATATAATTCTTAAGAGTTCACATAAACAATACTTGAAATAAACTCAGCAGCATTCAATTCTTCTCCCACTTAAGTATAATAAAATAGTTTTTAAAAAAATTTTATTACAACAATTCTGTACACTACCTATATATTTTAACTTTGTCAAGTTGCAAATATATTTTAAAAGTTGCTGGTTTAGTTTCTATGGAAACATTTTCTTTCCATTAAATAATGTGATAGTAGAAATTATTAAGTTAATTTCCGTTTTTGTATTCTTAAATTACTTTGTTACAGAGCGAATTGTTTACAACAGATTGGCGGATTGGTGGGATGAGGTTCGGTCGCATCTATCTCCTTTCGGATGCGCTCGGTTATCCATCTATTTTATGCTCCTCATAAAATGCACTGTATCTTTGCTAATACTGGTCCGATTTCGATGATTTTTTTTTTTTTTTTAGATACTTTAATAACCTTTCTGTTCTGTACTTTAATATCATTCTGTACATAATTTACTATAAATTGCTTACTTTTTAAGCCATGTGAAAATAAAATATTCTTTTCTTCATAACTTTTTTTCCTGCGTTTTCTCGGTGATTTACTACATAAATGAAAAGTTAAAGGCCTTTATGAAGAATAATTTAGGCAAGTTTCATTAAAATCGTTAGAGCCGTTTTTGCGAAAAATATAAAACAGTGTAAAATCCATGATATAATAGCTATTTCCGGTTAGTCTGATGCGCTGCATCTTTGCTATTATTGGTTCGGACCAATCGGTTTGATGATTCTTTTATTGTTTTTTAAATAATTTAATTATCTTTCATACAAGTCTATAGATGATTTACCATAAATTGCACGCTTTTGAAGTTAAGCGCAAATAAAATATTCTTTTCATCATAACTTTTTCCCTGCAATTCCTCGGTGATGTACTACAGAAATGAAAAGTTAAAGACCTTTATGGAGAATAATTTAGGCAAGTCTAATCAAAATCGTTAGAGCCGTTTTCGAGAACATTGTAAAAAAGTGTAATATCCTAATATAATAGCTATTTCCGGTTAGTCCGATGCGCTGTATCTTTGCTATTATTGGTCCGATTTTGATGATTCTTTTATTGTTTTTTAGATAATTTAATTATCTTTCATACTAGTCTACAGATAATTTACCATAAATTGCACCCTTTTGAAGTTATGCGTAAATAAAATATTCTTTTCATCATAACTTTTTCCCTGCAATTCCTCGGTGATGTACCACATGTATGAAAAGTTAAAGGTCTTTATGAAGAATAATTTAGGCAAGTCTAATCAAAATCGTTAGAGCCGTTTTCGAGAAAATTGTAAAAAAGTGTAATATCCCTAATATAATAGCTATTTCCGGTTAGTCCGATGCGCTGTATCTTTGCTATTATTGGTCCGATTTTGATGATTCTTTTATTGTTTTTTAGATAATTTAATTATCTTTCATACAAGTATATAGATAATTTACCATAAATTGCACGCTTTTGAAGTTATGCATAAATAAAATATTCTTTTCATCATAACTTTTTCCCTGCAATTCCTCGGTGATGTACCACATATATGAAAAGTTAAAGGTCTTTATGAAGAATAATTTAGGCAAGTCTAATCAAAATCGTTAGAGCCGTTTTCGAGAAAATTGTAAAAAAGTGTAATATCCCTATTATAATAGCTATTTCCGGTTAGTCCGATGCGCTGTATCTTTGCTATTATTGGTCCGATTTTGATGATTCTTTTATTGTTTTTTAGATAATTTAATTATCTTTCATACTAGTCTACAGATAATTTACCATAAATTGCACCCTTTTGAAGTTATGCGTAAATAAAATATTCTTTTCATCATAACTTTTTTCCCTGCAATTCTTCGGTGATGTACCATATGTATGAAAAGTTAAAGACCTTTATGAAGAATAATTTAGGCAAGTTTCATCAAAATCGTTAGAGCCGTTTTCGAGAAAATTGTAAGAAAGTGTAAAATCGATTATATAAAGTGGCACTTCTGGTTAATTGATTTTGACGAAAATGTTTCTGTAACATCACATGCACGTGTCAACCTTAAATACGTATTTTCAGTATCGTACAAATTTTCGTTTTTGAGCTAGACTGTTCACATACACACAGACCATTTTGCGAGACTTGGTCATTTGGACTCAGGGGATCTTAAAAGGTGTATTTCCTTTGAAAACTCGAATTCGAAAATTTTCACGATCGCAATACTTCCCCTTACTGTATACTTCGTATATATGTAAGGGAAAGTAAACAGAATTTTGCTATGGATTAAATACACACCCTAGATCCAAACTAATAAATAAGGAAACAAAAGTTACCCTGTACAAAACCTTAAATAAGACCGATATTAATCTATATTCTGAAAGTTGGGTTCTTAAGAAGGATGGCAATCGATTTAGGTGGATGGCGAGATTATAGGTATTCGAAAGGAATGTACTATGCCGAATTTACGGAACAATTCACGAAAATGGAATATGGAGAATATGTATGTATATCGATATTTCTAGATATAATTAAGATTTTGTTTTTATAATATCGATATTTCTGTTCCGATATTATTTTATAGTATCGACATTTCTTTGCCGTTATAACTATGTTATTGTTTTTGTAATATCGATATTTCTGGGACGTTATGATAAAAATATTTTTTTATAAAGTTCATTTACAGCAGACTTTTAATAATCAGAAGCAGGTTATCTCTTAATCGCCTTCCGATTCGTTTAGTTTATTTATTATCATTATTTAAGATCATGAATCAGTACAGTACTGATTATGTCAAACGTGATAGTGTGACAGTACTTCCATTAACAAAAATGTAGACTATCTTCCAAGTTTTCTGCAGTTCTTTATTCTTCGTACGATGAGAGTTTTCTTTCGTGGTAGTACTCTCTCCGCAGTGAGATAGTGTGGCAGTGGGGCAATGACTATAATCAGTAATTTTCATTATGAGATTATGTAAACGGGTCTGAAAGTCAGTTATTCAGAGATTTCAATCGCTACGCCATAACATAAATTCAATTTCCTGGATAAAGGTCAGGCGATTGCGTGCTGCCTAACCGCTTCCAGGAAATATCGTCAGGACCTTTATTTTACGTAAAAGTTTTATTTTGAAAATCATAATTTATTATCTTTAGCAGTTGCGTTTCTACCCATAAATAATATCATAGTATTAGACTTTGTTGCATTAATTAATTTTATGTTTTTTGAAAAACAAGCGGATAATTTGATACCAAAACTTATATTATATTTATTTTTCTTAAATATTTGTTATTTGAATCTCCCTAGTTTCCGTATTTATTTGTCTTTTATATGGGCCATTTTCACAGAACTAACCGCTTTCCAGATCGAATTGCGTGCAAATGCAATTCAACGTTTCATCGCCAGCCACGACCACACTTTTTGCTTCCTTGTACGCAGTAAAGGAAGTATTGTAATCGCGAAAATTTTCGGTTTTCAGATTTCAACGGCAATATTGACTATTTTGACCATCCCGTTCGGTTGTTCGTACGTATCTCACATACCTAAAAAAAAAAACGGTTAACCTTAGAAAGTTAAAATGTTGTATTTAGGATTATTGTAAAATCTAGTTGTGAACCTCTCTTTTTGGTCACTGCATGATCACCAGAAGTGGTACTTTATTTGAAGGTAATTATTGCAATTCATCAAAAAAATTACTAAAATATAATACAAAACTTGGTACATAAGACACCATATTAATATAAATGATATAATAAATTTTAGTTAAAATTGGCAGACCGGAAGTGGTACTTTATTGGAAGGTCATATTTCATAAAAAAGTATATTAAAATATAATGTAAAACATCTCAAATTTGATAAATTAGACTTTGATATCGATATAAATAATATAATAGATTTTGGATGAAATTGAAGAGCCGAAAGGGGTAATTTACTTGAAGGTCATAATAAACTTATATTATTACAGAGATCATATCGTTCAGTGATAAAGGTTATAAACGCGATTTATTTTATTAATTAAACAATTTTATTACTTGTTTTAAGTGTTAAAACTGAGTGTAAAATACTTTTTTTCCTCCCCATTTGTGAGCTGAAGAATTCTGTAGCAGGAGAATAAGATATAAGTTATCGGGTTCTTTCGCTTAAAATGTTGAAACCGTCGATTTCCAATGTTTTATCTAGTGACATAGACAGCTCTAATGTTGTCAAGGAACACGAAGATATCTCTTGGGAGCTTGTTACAACTCAAACAACATATAATAACGGAATAAGATCTCCAGAAACTAGAGCTTACGTATGTGTGCGTGCGTGTGTGTCTGTCAAAAGATGGATGTCACGAAGCCCAGTGTCGTTTTTGAGATACTGCTATCTTCGGAAACTAGTTGCCACTTTTTTTTTTCTTTTTTTTTATTTGAAAAATAATATAAGCTGCCACACTCAAGGGCAATAGGTATTAGGGCTATGAGAATCTATTCATACCATATGTACAAGATAAACGAAAGAAAAAAAAACAAAACAAAAACAAGGAAATAAAATAAATAAAAAAATACCATACAAAAAGAAAAAAAAAAGTACATTACTAGTAAAAATGAATAGATAAACAATTTAAATAATAACAAAATAAGTAAACAACCTAGAAAAGAAAAATTAAGTTAAGTAAAAATAAAATAAGTCATCTTAAACACATTCATACCTATATACAATATTTACAATCTGCCCAGGGAACTCCGAGCCAAGCTCTGCCTCCCACATGTGAATGGCAAAGCCCGGCTCCAGGAGATCTCAGCGTTTCTCACACAGTCGCGTCACTGGTATTAAAGACCAGTGGAGACTGAGTGAGGGCACTAGAGCCACAGACGCTCAGGACGTGAGTGGAGAAGCTGGCCATTGCCAGAACTCCAATAGCACATTTACAAAAGGTCTCGAGGCCACTGCCGTTTCAACCTTCGAGGAGGGTTACAGGGATGGTTGGTGCTGGATAGGGATGGTTGGTGCTGGATAGGGATGGTTGGTGCTGGATAGGGATTAGGATGATGAGTAAAGGTCTGATGAAATGTGGAGAATTTGTATGGAATTATGTCAAGAATATACGGGATTTTAAGGTTATGGTGTAAGGCCTTGTTTGAAACATAATATGGGGCATTGACTATAGTATGAAGGACGTTAGACTGGAAGGATTGAATACGTTTGATGTTCGAAAGTTTAGCTGGTCCCCACAGTTCTAGTCCGTAGGTCCAAATAGGTTTCAGAATGGTCTTGTAGATTAGCAGCTTGTTGTCTATTGATAGATGATATTAGTCTAGTAACCAAATTAAGTGTCAATTTTTGAGCCACCTATTTATAGTTTAATAGGTCTACAAGGAAGTCATGCGGTGTCCACATAATAATTGTGTTATAATAAAATAAAAATCGATAAATTCGTTCGCGAGGTCTACTGCTCACAGAACTACTAGTATAGTTACAATATATCATATTGCGGCACTTACATACTTCACGGTCGACCATCTGTTGAGGTTATAACCAGACACCATAAACTGATTTCGTATTTATGCAAATCTATGCCCCGACCTCTGCTGAAAAGGACCCGGAGTCAACAATTGTGATTCAATTAAAGCATTAATAATAATAGGGTAGGTTATAACTCATAACAATTGTCGGCCGTTGAATACGTAAGTACCCATATTGCAATTTAGTTGTTTTAATCAACTTTTCGGTTATTAGAGAAACTCTGAACTTCCATCATAATAAAGTCATATATGCTTTATTAGTTTAGGTTGATGAAGTGTACTAAACATATATTTACACGTTCATTGTTAGGAATTGTTCAACAACAATAATTCTTTGACATGTCATTATACATTCACTAATCTTCCATTTGTTGTAGACTAAACCAAAATGGAATATAGTTTTAAAATCTATCCGAGGGGTTTTAGAGAATGTATAAAGCGGCGATTTAAAACTCGGTGGTAGTGCACACCTTCAGAGCAAAGCACTTAAGTGAAATGTCCTCAAGTCGACTGTCTCTTAGAAGTTGCCCTAGATGGGAAGTGGTTTCCACTGTTGCCTTAATACCTTTAACCATCGCACCAAGAAGTGGAGGGGGATGGAGATTGTCACTTCTTGTCTCCTACCACTTCCGGACCAGAATAGTGGCCCTCTTAACCTAGAGTAATAGCAACTAAAAAGTCGTGATATATATATATATATATATATATATATATATATATATATATATATATATATATATATATATATATATCACGACTTTTTAGTTGCTATTACTCTAGGTTAAGAGGGCCACTATTCTTATATATATATATATATATATATATATATATATATATATATATCACGACTTTTTAGTTGCTATTACTCTAGGTTAAGAGGGCCACTATTCTTATATATATATATATATATATATATATATATATATATATATATATATATATATATATATATCTAAATAGAGTCTATATATCGACTATAGAGATCTATATAGAGATCTATATATATATATATATATATATATATATATATATATATATATATATATATATATATAAAACAACTTTTTAGTTGCTATTACTCTAGGCTTAGAGAGCTACTCTGGTATTTAAATTTGTAGAATTTGTGTTGCAAATTTATAGAAGTGGCAAATAATTTATCAATCCCTAATTAGAATAAATTTAAGATTGGACTATTGGAGATATTTATTTGGTCATTTAAGCAAAAATCTGGATTGGATTTTTTTGGATGGATGATGAATGTACAAAATTCGAAACTAGTTTTTAATAAAAAAAATTTATAGAATTTGCAAATAATTTATCAATCCCTAATCTATACAATCATGCGGATGTCAACTGTTAATTAATAAGATAGTAAGTTAATCCCCTACAAATAATATATACGTTAATTCATAAGATAATAATTTAATCCCCTATAGTTGGCACTTTAGCTCTTATTATTGCCATGAATTCCATCAATTTTTATTTTATATATTTACTTTAATTTAAATTTATTATTTACAAATGTTCCTTTGGTTTTATGTTTCAATTATTTTTAATTCATTTATATATGTTTATGATTAACCCACATGTATATATATATATATATATATATATATATATATATATATATATATATATATATATATATATATATATAACGACCTTTTAATTGCTATTATTCTAGGTTAAGAGGGATAATACTCTGGTATTTACCTATAATAGATAAATTATTGCATGTAGTAAAAATGGAATTAAAAACATAGAAGTTCATAATAGAATTAGTGCCCAAGTTCAAGATATAATCGTGACACAGAAAGACCAATGGCCAGAAATGCGTTATTGTTTTTTTTTTCATATCTTTAAGGCGTGAAATCGATGAAAACTACATATAGAAAATTTTACCTCATTACAATACTTTCCATACCTAAGAGGTAATAAAAACATGGCTACAATGCTCAATAGGCTGTTTCTTTGCTAATAATGGTCCCATCATAATGTTTTTTTCTTTGTTTTATAAGTAAAAATGCATACTATTCGAGTTTTGATAAAATAAAATATTCTTTCCGTCAAAACTTTTTCCTTCCTTTTCTTGAGGATGCATTCATGATTGGTGTTTATCTACCAGTAGGCCTTTTCTCCCCTTATTTTGCCGTAAGCGGAACCTACAGAAGTTTTTGTTCAAAATTCTTTGTAATTTACATTTTTCCTAGTCAGTTTTGTACTTCCTTGTACGAAGTAAAGGAAGTATTGTAATCGCGAAAATTGTCGGTTTTCAGATTTCAACGGAAATATCCATTTTGATCATCCCTGAATCCATTTTGAGTAGTTTCGTCGTGCGTACGTGCGTTTCTCACATAACTCAAAAACGGTTAGCCGTAGAAAGTTGAAATTTTGTATTTAGGATTGGTGTAAAATCTAGTTGTGAACCTCCCTTTTTGGTCACTGCTTGATCACCGGAACTTGTACTTTACTTGAAGGTCATAATTGATTTCCATAAAAAATTATATTAAAATACTTTGCAAAACTTCTCAAATTTGGTATTTATAACTTATATATTAATTCAAATAACATACTAAATTTTGGTCTAAATTGGAAAACCGGAAGCGGTACTTTACTTGAAGGTCATATTAGACATTCATCAAAAATTATATTAAAATATAATGTAAAACATCTCAAACGTGGTAAATAGGACTTTTATATTGATGTGAATGTATTTACTATATTTGGGTTAAAATTGGTGAGCCGAAAACGGTGCTTTACTTGAAGGTCATAATAAGCTTACATCAGAAATTATATTTAAATTAAATACATAAATCATATGTTTCGGTAATAAAGGCTACAAACGCAATTTGGTTGCCAATCCAATTAAACATTTTTATTATGTGTTTTAAGTGTTAAAATTGATTGTAAAATACTGGTTTTCCTCCCTATTTGTGTGTGTGTGTGTCA
Source organism: Rhaphigaster nebulosa (assembly GCA_948150685.1). NCBI lineage: Eukaryota > Metazoa > Arthropoda > Insecta > Hemiptera > Pentatomidae > Rhaphigaster > Rhaphigaster nebulosa. Next base: position 1,568,721 of record OX411308.1, read on the forward strand.
ATAAATGGATGTCGCGATGCCGAGTGTCGTTTTTGAGATACTGCGATCTTCGGAAACTAGTAACCAAATTCTGGATCACTTTTTGAGCCACCGATTTATAGTTTAATAGGCGTTCAAGGAAGCCATGTGTTGTCCACATCAGATATTTTTATTAGTACTTGGGTACACGTGTAGAGAATATCTTGAAGATGGTTGATGCAGTTGTTTTCCTTACTATCTCGATTGAATAATCAATAGTTGACCGTAAAACTTTTATGAAGGAATGAGATGGTCCGAGAGGGGGCTAAAAAAGTGGATCACAATAGTAAAAACTGTTTATTAGAAACAGACATTTCGACCCACTTTACAGTTCTTCTCAAAGGCTAAATACACCAGATACAATAATAAAACAATGATATATACAGTGAATGATCTTAAAATTGACAAAACAAATAATTAAAAAGACATGATGAGAAAAAATGAAAAACAGTGATGAATTTGTAAAATGTTATAAGATTAAACCGATTAAATTAACTAAAATAAATTAGTTATTATTAATAGATTAAACTGATTATTATTAAAACTGACTATATAATAATTATAGATAAACTGGAAGAGAAATAACAATAAAAAAAACTTAACTATATTAAATAAATAAAAAGGGAAATAAAAATAAATAATCAGAGAAAATTGATTACCTTGACGCTCAAAGTGTGGTGAAGGAGTAACAAAGTTTCAAAGCAATTAAGGAGGCGTTGTAGGGGTAATAATCAAGAATGTCATAAAAGTTATGTGGAGAGAGGCAGTGGGGAGAGGCTGTAATTATACATGTGGGTTAATCATAAAATATTTATAAATTAATTAAAAATAACTGAAAAAATGAGAAAAAGATAAACCCCAAAAGAAGATTTGTAAATAATAAATTAAAATAAAAGTAAATATATATATATATATATATATATATATATATATATATATATATATATATATATATAATAAAAATTGATAGAATTCATGTCAACCATATGAGCTAAAATGCCATCTGTAGGGGATTAAATTATTATCTTATTAATTAACGTATATACTGTCTGTAGGGGATTAACTTACTATCTTATTAATTAGCATATATATGCTAATGTAGGGGATTAACTTACTATTAACTATTAACTTCCTAGGAATTAACTGTTGACATCCGCATGATGGTATAGAAGGATCAATCTAATTAGGGATTGATAAATTATTTGCCACTTCTATAAATTTGTTTTATTGAAAACTAGTTTCGAATGTTGTACATTCATCTTCCATCCAAAAAAATCCAATCCAGATTTTTGCTTAAATGACAAAATAAATATCTCCAATAGTCCAATCTTAAATTTATTCTAAGTAGGGATTGATAAATTATTTGCCATTTCTATAAATCTTCTACACAAATTCTACAAATTTATACAAGTGGCAAATAATTTATCAATCCCACATTAGATTGACCCTTCTATACCATCATGCGGATGTCAACTGATTAAATTTATTCCCATCTATAACAAAAAACTATTACTCACGGGCATTACTTGGAAAACCCGATCCTTAAACCGTTTACCTATAAACGTCCTTCCTACCTTTCTTTCATTGTTAATTCAATGCGAGAAGAAACCAGTACAAACTTTTCTGTTTGATATAATCCATTTTAACTTTGGTGAGTACCAACATGTATTTGATTTCTTGTCTTAATTAAATTAAATAATTCATAAATGTTTTATAATATTTATAATGTTTTAAAATTATATTAAAATACAATGCAAAACTTCTCAAATTTAGTATTTATAACTTATATATTGATTTAAATAACATACTAGATTTTAGTCTAAATTGGAAAACCGGAAGCGGTATTTTACTTGAAGGTCATATTAGACTTTCGTCAAAAAATATATTAAAATATAATGTAAAACATCTCAAATTTGGTAAATAGGACTTTTATATCGATATAAATGTTCTTACTAGATTTTGGTTAAGATTCGTGAGCGGAAAAGGGTACTTTACTTGAAGGTCATTATAAGCTTACATCAAAAATTATATTTAAATTAAAAGAGAAATCATGTTTCGGTAATAAAGGTTACAAACGCAATTTGGTTTCCAATCCAATCAAACATTTTTATTACTTGTTTTAAGTGTTAAAATTGAGTTTAAAATACTAGTTTTCCACCCAATTTGTGAGATCAACAAGTCTACATCATGAGAATAAGATATTAGTTAAGTGGGTTTTTCCGCTTAAAATGTCGAAACTTTCCATTTCTAATGCTTTATCCAGTGATATTGACAGTTTTATTGTTGTCATGGAACATGAAGAAATATCTTGGAAACTATTTACCTACTGAAGGAAAACGACATATAATAA